>CM070684.1:14909200-15416700 GCA_036346265.1 Melocanna baccifera | reverse complement strand
CAAAAACTAAAAGCGACTTTTAGAAGCCGCAAAAGAACAGGGCCATACTGTGATGGCCGATGGCTTAAAGTCTATGCTTCAGATGCTACCCACACAATCCACATGTCTATGCTCAACAAAGAGCATATTATACCGCAGACCTACGGATCCACCACTACAATCATCCTAGCCTACGGCCGGATCCTCCGAACACTACAAATAACTCCAAACTATTCATCATTTGATATATAACCTAGCAAGCCTCAAGTCAAAACCTCTCAGCTAACAACATCTCACTCAAAAGGCTTCTGGAAAGGCGACAATTCACCTGATCGACCTCGTCCCACCACCGGAACTCGGCCTGGACCTTGCTCCTCACCACGTTGTACAGCAGCGTCGGGTAGAACAGCACCCTCGCGACGGCGCCCACCGCCTCCTCCTTCGCCTTCATCCGCGCCACCGCCCTGCGCCGGCCGGCCGCCACCGCCTCCGGCTCGGCCGATTCCGCGGACATGGCGGCAGCGCGAACGACAGCCGAGTTCCCCCTCAAGTCGCAGGGGATCGAGGGCGTCGAATGAGCTGCTCTTCTCCGATGTAAATGCAGGAGTAGGGATCAGAGATGGTGGTGGGCTAAATTGGGGGTGGAAACGATGGTGGATTTGGCAGTTCCGGAGCTCGATTGGGAGCTCGGAGAGTGAGGGATTCGGGGATCGAAGGTTTGGTTTGTATTGGTGTGTTGGCGATCGCGAATTACCGGGGGGAGGAAGCGTGCGAACGGAGAAGAGCTATCGGAACTTCGGAATGCGATGCAATTATGTGACATTGGGTTGTGCCCAACTTTTTTTGCGTTTTTACCGGCCCACCAAGGCTACCGGGCTCCTTTTTCTCAGGTCTACGTGATGTGTGGCTAAGAAAAGGTAACGTGTCTGTCCTTCTGCGGTTTTTAAAAATCATTTTTGGTTTTTATTATAGTAACTAACTTTTAAATGAAGTATTTTTTAAAGATGAAGTTTACAAGTTAATTGTAGTACACGTTAGAAAACTAATAAATATACCATCAAAAATCGCAAGCGAGTATCTCTCTTTCTGCAATCTCTGTCGTAAATAGCCAAAAAGCCATCAACCGCAGTCAAAAAGAATAAGCTCAATGGTATTTTCGGATCAGCCATTCTCCGTTAGAAGCCAGAATAGCTCTCCAAACCAAATGAATGAAACAGTTTCTTTATTGTATTTTTAAATTTTAGTATTTAATTTATTTATATAAATACTTATACGAGGTCTAAAAACCTTCAACCGCAGTAAAAAAGAAACCACACTTACGAATAAGCTATACTGACATGTGATGAGCCCAGCAACAAGCAACGACGTTAATTAGAAGTTTGTTTTAGGTCAGTAACCGCAATCACAATTCTTCCCCTCAAAATTAAATTCTAAGTCTCTACCCTAGAGTCAACCCCGTAAATATGCACTTCGAAAGATCTTGCAAAGTCTTGATGCCCTTGCTTACCAAGAAGAATCAGTAAATACGCATTCCGAAAGATCTGAACCCCTAACCACAGCTGATAAACATCTCCTGTAATTCCAACCTTCAGCTTCAGAAACTCCCGGTTGTTGCGGCTGGTATGGAAGACATTATTTAACTCAAATTGGAGGCATTTGAGAAGAAGTCCTGATCAAACAGTAAATAAAGAGATTAATATGTTGTTTATAGAATAAAAAAAATCTTCTCTCCTTGTTCATCTAAGGGGCCATATATACATGACTGTAAGACCTTTTTTTACAATATTACCCTTAATTGTACATACTAATCTTAGAAAATATATATCTTTTACATATCTTGCTGAGTCTCTTGAGCTGATAGGCTAAATAAATATAGGTGGAGACCAGCCCTACAACAAACCCACCTGTGATAAGCCCACCTGTGATAAGCAATTAAGCATAATGAAAGGAATTGCACCTAGTGTTTGCCAAGGTTTCAAATAGCCGGTTATAGCCACCGTTATAGCCAGATTTAGCCTTTGGGAAGGCTAAAGGCTAAGAAAACTCACTTTTGACGCTAAACACCATTTGCCGCTATTAGCGGGCGAAATCCGGCTATAGCGGGCTAAATAGACTGCTGTTTAGCTGGCTAAGAAGGGGGAAAAGTGAAAAACCCTGAAGTGGGCCGAAACGGTTCGGACTGACGGCCTGGCCCAAAGGCCCCAAAGCCCAAACTCACAGCCTAACCCTAGCCTCATGCGGTCATGCTGCCTCTCAGTTCCTCACAGCTCACACACAGCCTCACAGCCACACCTCCGACTCCCGACTCCAGATCCCGTGCCACCCGCCGCCGCCGCCACGCCTCCCGAGCCCGTGCCGCCTGCCACCCCCGCCACGCCTCCAGATCCCGTGCTGCCCGCCGCTGCCGCCGCCACGCCTCCCAACTCCCGATCCCGTGCCGCCCGTCGCCGCCGCCACGCCTCTCGACTCCCGAGCCCGTGCCGCCGCCGCCGCCACGCCTCCGAGCCGTGCCACCGTCGCCGCCGCCACCTCCCGAGCCTGCCGTCGCCGCCGCGCCCCGCCGCGCCGCCGCTGACTTCCGCTTTGCTTGCTGCTAAGGAAGACTACCTAGGAAGACCATGTCCCAACCAGAGCAACCGCAAGGCAAGTTTTACACTTTTACTCTCCTCTGTTCCAGTGTTCTTCTTCCTTCCTTTGCTCCATTCAGACTTTAGAGATTGAGATTTGAGAGGTTTTAGTTTGAATAGCTAGCATGTTAGTGCAGGGATGCTCATATATTACAAAATTGAATTAGGTTGTCATCTATTTGTTAGCTAATTTTTTTTCGGTTTGCAATTGCATGTTAGCTAATACATGGGCTCATTGTATTTGCCTAGACTTGAAGAAGAAGCATTCGCTGAAGTTCTACAAGCAAAGAGAAGAGTAAGGTTCTACATTTCAATGCAGGTTCAATCTTCTGATTCTGTTAATTCAGAAGATGAATAGATAAGTGGAATGCACTTATAAAGTTATAATTGCACATGCTCAAGTGTCTTTGTGACTTTTATGCCTTTATGATTTATAAATTTAGTTTATGAGTTTATTTGGAGAATTATGGACTGTAATCTATTGAATTTATGTGTTTGTTTGATAATGTTCTGAAGGAATGCACTATGCCTCACTATTTGCTGCTATGAATGTTTTTGTATGCTAAAATATCCTTGATTATATGCTTGTATGTGCATAAAACATTGAATTCTGAGTTTTTTACATATACTTTTACTAATCCGCTAAATGAGGCTATTTGAGGTTATAGCCCGCTATAGCCTTTGTAACCTCTGCGGAACCCATCCGCTAAATATCTTAGCCCGCTATTTGAAACCTTGGTGTTTGCTCGTGTTCATATATACGTCATCATCGGTCGATTGTTTGAGCACCTCGAGTATCGGACCTATTTCAATAGCATTGAGTAGGGATGGCAACGGGGAAGCTTTTGTGGCCCCGCCCCGCTAAGCTTCCTGGGGGAGATGGCCCCCCATCCCCGGTCCCCGTGGGGACTCGATCCCCATGGGGTCCTCGCGGGGGATAAAAAAGACTAAATTTTATTTTTTAAATATAATAATTTGATTTTATTTATTAATTTATAATTACTTAAAACATATTTTTTTAAAAATATATAGCTTCAAAATATATATATTCTAATATATAAATTCAAGTTTTAGTCTAAATATACAAAAAAGAATACAATTTCTTATATTAAAAAATTATAATATATTATCAAAATATTTATTTTTATTTTTACCATATCCCGTAGGGCCCTGCAGGGCGAGGATGACTCTGTTCCCACTCTGGTAGCATAGCGGGGCCCACCCTGTTCCCCCCACGGGGAGATCTTCCCCCGCCCTGCCACCCATGGGGATATTCCCCGCGGGGCCCCGCCCCCACGGGGGGAATTGCCATCTCTAGCATTGAGGCGTCCCAGTCTACTATAGAATGAAAGCGGACAACATTGTCTTCTTCCTCCATGGCAAACTCTTAAGGTAGCTTGAGGTCCCCTTTGTCTTTTTTTTTAGTTTGTGGTTTATAGTTTTTTTTGAATAAATAAACAGAATGGTTTTTTTCTTTAGAAGCGGTTTTTTAGGATAATATTTTTGAAACAACTTATTAATTTAGCGATATTTAGTTTATTCGTACAAACACTCATATTATAGTAAAAAACCATTAACCATAGACATAAATCATCAAACAAACCTAAATTCCATCGCAATGCCAAACCAAACCAAACTTCCGAGAGATCATGCTATGAACTTTTACTCCCTCGAGTATTGTATTTCATTGCCAATTGGGAGCTCCAGTACCTTCCATCCAATTAAACTCCATGGTGCAATTGTCAATGTAATATTACTCTCGACTTATCTTGATGGTATCGTGGTAGACTGCAGAGCTGCCTTTCTACAGGCTAATAAAGTTCGGTTCATATAAGACAATTTAATTCATTCGGAAAAAAGCTAAGCAGTTTTTTGTACGTACAGCAATCCGTTTACAAAGTTACATGACCTAGGTTGATACATGGACAATAACTCCGCATCCAAATAAATTACACTTTTTTTTACAAGCTAAGCATTGCAATACCTACAACTATCCATTTACAAAGTTACATGACTTAGGTCGCCACATTGAAGATAGCAATTGTCCAAGCATAATTCTCAAGTGAAGAATGACAACGGCGAGCAAAAACTAACTTGTCTCATAGCTTATTCCATGATATTATTATTTTATACTACGACTGATAGTTTTTATATATACTTTTTAATATAGCAGTGATCGACAAAGGCATCAATGTAGCCAGCATACACAATTTTAGACTCAAAAACATCCGGATGATGTTTATCAAAAAGGCCGATGGGTGTGTCTAGCAATCAACCAGATGTTTTCTTCCTAAAAATGTCTAAATTTTTTCGTTCATATTTACAATATTTTTCGCCCATATTTATAATATTTTTCATCCACATTTATAATATTTTTCTATGTATGCAACATTTCTCCTATATATATAACATTTTATAGCCGAAGAATATTGTATATATGAAAACATATTACAAATATGGATAAAAAATATTACAAACATAAATGAAAACTGTTATATATATAATAAAATAAATTTAGATAATTTTTTAAAAAATATCCTGATGATATTTATAAAAAAGGCCGATATGGCATTATCTCTGCGTCAACGGCAATGCTTTGGTAGCGAACACGAATCTTGGAACATGGACCCACTCTCAGCCCGGCACCACCACCAAGTGGCAGACCGGCCGCAGATCCTCCAATACTCTCTCGCCTCCGTTCCGTTCCCCACCTCTCCACACAGCATCATTCTCTCTCCCGTTCGCTCTCCTCCCCCGTCGCCGTCAACCCCCCGTCGTCACGCGCCACCGTCGCCATCACCGCCCCGCTACAAAAAGGAGCCCCCTAAACCCCATCCGAAATGGATCCCTCCTCCGCAGCCTTCCCCCATGGCGTCGCCGGCCGCCACCGCGGACTCTGACTCGGACTCGAACCCCAGCCGACCCAACGCTCCCGTGCCCATCACCGTGCCGAGCCCGCGAGTCCACCTGCACCACCACTTGCTCGACCGCCGCGACACGCCGCGGGCGCACGCGCGGGAGCCCGAGGGGACGCTGCGGCCGCGGCGGGGGGCGATGGACGGGGCGGCCAAGCCCGAGGCGAAGCTGGTGGCCGGCGAGGCCGGGTACGTCCTCGAGGATGTGCCGCACGTGTCCGACTACCTCCCCGATCTCCCGGTGAGTGACGGTTGTCTCGTGCGGAGTCTGTGCTGCGTGGATCGATCCGGGGATTGGAGTGGGGAGCGATCCGCCGCCACGCTAGATCGCCGGTGTGTGGAGTGGTTGGATGTGGGAAAAATGTGGAATCTGATAAAGATTCTGTGCGATCTAAAGTTGTTATAACTTTTGTTATTTAATACCTTTTGGCGTGGGCACTTTGGGGGATTGGAATAGCGATGGGCCGATGGCCTTAATAAAGTGTAGCCTTTTCGAGTGGTCGCCTAAACTAGTTTTTTTTCCCTCTTTCGTTTGTTTCTAATTTGATGACACAGTTTGAGGCGATCTGTGATTAATTACAGAGGCCATGAATAAGTTGTTAGTCTTTGAGATAATAACACAATTGTTACTTTGTGATTATGATGACCTTTTTGTTGTTTTGATGTGGCAGACCTACCCAAATCCATTGCAAGATAACCCAGCATACTCGGTTGTGAAGTAAGACTGAACTTGCTAACTTGATTTACTCCCCTTTTTCGGTGTTCTCATATTGTTGTTAACTTGATGATAAAATATTTCGTTTGCAGGCAATACTTTGTAAACCCAGATGACACCGTCTGCCAGAAGGTGAATTCTTGAGAAATTTGTTGTGAATTCGTGTCCTTTGTAAACAAATACTTTGGTTCTAGATAGTATTTACTTTGATTCAGTGGGTATCTTTGTTCAATGCAGATTGTTGTTCACAAGGGTGGCCCAAGAGGGAACCACTTGCGCCGTGCCGGACCTCGCCAAAAGGTATGTTACCTCATGCTTCGTATGCTGACAAAGTGATCAACCAAGGACAAAGGGTTTTTCTGACCTCATGTTTGTCTTGGTCAGGTCTATTTTGAATCGGATGAGGTCCATGCATGCATTGTCACTTGTGGTGGACTGTGCCCTGGACTGAACACTGTGATTAGGGAAATTGTATGCGGCTTATCTGACATGTATGGTGTCACCAAGATACTTGGAATTCAGGTAAGTCATTACATTGCATCACAAAGTCCACATGAAGTATGCAAGTGGTCATTTTGCCCCCTGGGATTCTGCAAATTGCTTCTTGCCTGAAGTTTCATTGAAGTCATCCTGGAATAACTGTTATACACCTGTCAGTATTTCTTTTACATTTGCCCAGTTGCATCAACCTGATAATCAGGAAGATGCATTATGCACAAGCTAAGAATGGGCAATGAATGTTTATTAGGAAGAATGTTTGGGTAACGAATGACTTGCTTTGCACCAGTTTGTGGATTCAATAAATCATGCCGAGTACCACCAAAACCAGTCTACCAAATTTGTCTCGTTGGTTTTTTGCTGTAAATCTATACCAGTTCTTTTCATTTAAAAGTACTAGTGTTGAACAAGCTTTTGATATGAGGGAGTAGGGATCGTAGGAAAATAAGAACAGTGGCCTCACAAAAAATAAAAAACTAAGGCGTCATTATTTATTTTATTGGTGCCCTATCTTCTAATTTTGGCTATTTTTTCATAGGGTGGGTATAGAGGTTTCTATGCTCGCAACACCATCGACCTGACTCCAAAGAGTGTAAATGACATTCACAAAAGGGGTGGAACTATTCTCGGAACATCACGAGGAGGCCATGACACCATGAAGATTGTTGACAGCATTCAGGATCGTGGTATAAATCAGGTAATGGAAAGAAAATGCCATTTCTACTGTTTTTCTTTCTCTCTCTAGCCTCTATTTTAGAACCACTTTGTCCTTCCCTTGGCATAATGAAGATTCTTTTACGAAACTGAGACATTCTACACATTGGTTTTACTCTTTCGTGCTTTGTCCAGGTCTATGTAATTGGTGGCGATGGTACTCAAAGGGGTGCAGGAGTGATTTTTGAAGTAAGAACTATTATAGATTTGTCAAAAGTGCTCATTAACCTGATTGAATACCTTACTAAACATTTGGTTGGGTGTATCCTTTATAGCTTATACTGTGAATCAAATGGCATATTGATTGTCAATCAATTGTATATTGTTACTACCAAGATTGCTGAAACATGTCTTTGGGACAGTTTTGTCGGCATACAATACAAACGGCGGCACAAGTCCTGATTCAAGTATGAAAGGTTTAGGATGGGAAGTGTAGTATCCAATACGGAGTCTATCTTCAATTAGGCATAGTTTCAGTTTGTAATTGTTTCGGTTACAACTCGGTTCTCCTGATATAAAAGGCTGGGATTTGTAACAGGAAAAGGCAATCAATAATACAAGTATTTTCCTTCCCTGGCGTCCCATACTTATCACCTCCGCTTATCTTCTCTCCGATCAGCTTCAGAACCTAACAATGTGGTATCAGAGACACCGATCCTTCCCACCATGCCGCCCAAGCATGATCCTCCGTCTGATGATAGGCTCGATGCGTTGGAACAATCTCAGTCCATACTGCTTCAGGCTGTCTTCGACATCCAAGTTGCCAATGACAAACACTTCCGTGAATAGCAGTTGGCCGCGGGTCAACGTTTTGACAAATTGGCAACAGAGATGTGTGAGTTGTTTGACGCCCTGCGCGTATCAACGAGCACGGCTTCCACGGCTGCTACGTCCGGCACAACGTCCACACACAACAGCTTCGGTCTACTGCCATTACCAATACTGGCTGGAGACAACCACTTGGCCCCTGTTGCGGCTCGGTTTCCGCCGTCTCATGGCCACGACGCACATAGGGCCCCAGGCCGTGCTGCACGTCGACCTCTTACAGGCGAAGTACCTAAGGATCATCAGGAGTACCGACAACGCATGGATAGACCATGACTGCCCTGGCTCGAATTGCCAACTTATGATGGATCTGTTGATCCCATAACTTGGCTGACCAAGTGCGACCAATACTTCTGAGTATATCAGATACCTGACGAAGATAAAGTATGGATGGCTGTGTTTCACCTTACGAATGTTGCTCATTCCTGGTTTTATCAACTCGAGCATGATGAAGGCCAAATCCCATGGGAAGTCTTTAAGCACTATTGTTCCATGCGTTTTGGTCCGGCCATTCGCCCGAACACATTAGGCGCCATCAAGAATCTTTAGTAGACAAGAACATTGGCGCAGTATACACAGGAGTTCACCGATCTATTGTGCCATACTTCCGGCCCCTCCCGCATTCATCAAATCAAGTTATTCATAGCAGGGCTCTCGAAGCTGGTGCGCACTTATGTTGTATTGGAAGGACCAACATCGCTGTAGCAAGCGATGAATTTAGTGCGAGCATTTGAGTGGCTGTACCCTACTATAGCTTTTCCGACAACGGCCAGCAGACCACCCTCCAGCACTAAATCTGGCAGCCGTGCTTGGCTTTCGCCGACTCCTCGCGCCTCCGTAACACCATTAGCACCACCAACAGTCCAGCCACCACCGGCCTCGATCGCCACCATGGAAACCCGGACGGGTAAGTTCCAACGATTGTCTACCGTTGAGATGGTTGATCGGCGACAACGCGGCTTATGTTTCAATTGTGATGAGCAGTTCACTAGGGGCCACCATTGCAGGCGGCTATTTTGGTTAGAGCTTGAAGCCGACCACGATGTTGAGGATGAGGTGGCTGAACCGTTCGACTACGAGACAGAGCCAAAGAATTCTTTGCTGGTCGTCACCGGCATTTGCACTTCACAGACTATGCAATTGAAGTTGCACATTGGCGAGTTCGAGGGGACAGCTTTACTGGACACGGGCTCTACTCATAATTTCCTCAATCAGGCCTGTGTCTTTGCACTCAATTTACCTACAACCTCACACCAGGCTCCGCGTCAAAGTAGCTAATGGCATCTTTGGGACAGTTTTGTCAGCATACAATACAAACGGCGGCACAAGTCCAGATTCAAGTATGAAAGGTTTAGGATGGAAGTGTAGTATCCAATACGGAGTCTATCTTCAATTAGGCATAGTTTCGGACTTTCGGTTTGTAATTGTTCCGGTTACAACTCGGTTTGTACACGGCATGTATTCAGGCTAGTTTTTACATTCCAGGGGGGGCACCGGTTACTTCTGAATTTTATCAGACAATGCATCACATGTTAGAAATATAAAGCACAACACTTACAACCAGCCAGCTTGCTTCAGCCTCTACCGGTACCCCATTGCGTTTGGGCCAATATAAGCATGGCTTTCATCAAAGGATTGCCCAAAGTCGGCCACAAGTCTGTCATCCTGACGGTAGTTGACCGGTTCTCCAAATATGCTCATTTTCTTCCATTGAGCCATCCTTTTACAACCCATTCAGTGGCACAAGTTTTCTTCGATCACATTGTGCGCTTACACGGTTTTCCCGAGTCGATTGTCGGTGATCGGGATAAGATCTTTATCAGTGCCTTTTGGAAGGATCTCTCCCGGTTAGCTGGCATGAAGTTACACATGAGTACGACTTATCACCTGCAATCAGATGGCCAGACTGAGGTCATCAACAGAACAATCGAAATGTATATTCGTTGCTTATGTGGTGACAAGGTGCGGACATGGCCACAATGGTTGCCTTGGGCTGAGTTTTGCTACAATACATCATACCATTCGGCTCCTCAAGCCACTCCCTTTGAAGTAGTTTATGGCCGCCAACTGCCGCCATTGATCCAGCATGACGAAGCTCGTGGCACAAGCTGTGAAGCCCAGAAGTTGTTGGCGAACCGGGGTGAGTTCCTCCGGGATGTTCATTTGCACCTCCTTCAATCACAGCAACAAATGAAGAGTTTGGCCGATACTAAGCGGCAGGAATTACAATTCCAGGAAGGAGGTTGGGTATGGCTTCGTTTACATCAGCACCAGCTTGCTTCTATTGCTCCAGGTCTGAATATCAAGCTACGTCCACTTTATTTTGGACCCTACAAAGTCTTATCCAAGGTTGGCTTGGTCACATATTGTCTTGACATTCCTGCACGGTTTGGCGTTCATAACATGTTTCACGTTTCTAGTCTCAAACCATTCCATGGCAGCCCTCTTGACCAGCTGCAGAATTTACCTCCTTTTCATCACGGTTGTGTCCAGCTTCAACCTGCGCGTGTTCTACGAGCTAGATTAAAACGAGGTGTGTGGGAATTACGCGTCCAATGGCAGACAGATTCCATGTAGGAACCAGCCGAAACATGGATGAAGCATGACGATTTCACTCGGGAATTCCCTGACTATCAGCTCGCGGATGAGGCTTTTCAAAAGGACGGGGGGACTATTACGGACAGTTTTGTCGGCATACAATACAAACGGCGGCACAAGTCCTGATTCAAGTATGAAAGGTTTAGGATGGAAAGTGTAGTATCCAATACAGAGTCTATCTTCAATTAGGCATAGTTTCAGTTTGTAATTGTTCCGGTTACAACTCGGTTCTCCTGATATAAAAGGCTGGGATTTGTAACAGGAAAAGGCAATCAATAATACAAGTATTATCCTTCCCAAATCTTCTTCTTCTTGCCCTGGCGACCCATACTTATCACCTCCGCTCATCTTCTCTCCGATCAGCTTCGGAACCTAACACATGTTTGTAAGTGTACAATTTACTTGAATCTTACTGCAGGAGGTTAGAAGACGAGGTCTCAAAGTTGCTGTTGCTGGTATTCCAAAGACTATTGATAATGACATCCCAGTAATACTCTTTTGTTCCCCATATTATAGTGATATTTTTGTTGAAAAATGACACACTGCCTTATATGCATGAACTCGTTGATACCCTATGTTTCAGGTAATTGACAAGTCATTTGGTTTCGACACTGCAGTTGAGGAGGCTCAACGTGCAATAAACGCTGCTCATGTGGAAGCTGAAAGTGCTGAGAATGGTATAGGACTTGTAAAGCTAATGGGTCGATACAGTGGTATGTTTCTTGAAGACACCAATATCTCATGCTAGTATAATATGCTATTAGCCAATTGTATACTTTGACACAATTGACAAAAAAAAATGTTTCTCGATTAATATATTTATTCTGAAAGGAGCATCTTTAAAGAAAACCCGGTGCTTCTATTGGAACTCTTAAATGTATTGCTGTTGTTAACTGTTTCCTGAGAAATTTCAGTATCGCTTATTGCTGTTAACAACCTTAAGTTTTATTTATAGCTCTACGGAAATCCTGAATTAACCTTTTTCCAATTTCTTTGAATTTATATGTGAATTAAGATGCATGTCTTATGCTGCTACGACTAGTTGTTGCTTGCCATGTTTCGTACTTTTGCAAGTAGAAGATGGCAATAGCTGACATATGTAAACTTATTGGGCTGTGAGTGTTCCACATTGTTTTGGGCAGCATTTTGAATAGCTTCCTTGTTTTTGTGGATGCAACACTGTGAGATAACTTTGGTCGTGAACTAAACGTGCCTATGTCCATAGTAATTTCCAGAGTAATACTGTATGTTTGTCCATTTACTGATTCCTCTATGCCATATTTTTTTATTTCAGTACTATTTTTACTGATGCAGGTTTCATCGCACATTATGCTACTCTAGCGAGCAGAGATGTGGTATATTAACATCTCCATCAAGCTGAAAACACTTTAAGTTTATTTCCATGTTTACACTCAAGAATAAGGGTTTAATTTACTCCTATTGAGCTGATAAACATTTTCTATTTATCAGGATTGTTGCTTGATTCCGGAGTCACCTTTCTATCTGGAAGGTGAAGGCGGACTTTTCAAATATATGGAAAAGCGACTGAAGGAGAATGGCCATATGGTTATTGTTGTTGCTGAGGGTGCAGGACAGAAACTTATCGCTGAAACCATGCAGTCAATGGGGCAAGACGATTCAGGCAATGCACTACTTCTTGATGTTGGTCTTTGGTTATCTCAACAGATAAAGGTGAGAGACTTCAAAATTCCATTTGCTTCTGGCATTTGTCTACTTCATTGGTGATGTAGCCGCTTTGTCCACTCACAACATGCATGTTTAGATTGGGTTTGACATTTTAACTTCTTTTAGCTCCTTTCTGCATCAGATTACACCATCCATACTATGTGCATCATTACATGTTTTATCTAAAGCTGTGATAGAAGTGCCTTCTTAATCAATGTTCTATTTGTAAATTCAGGAGCATTTCAAGAAAAACAATACAACCATAAATCTGAAGTACATAGGTCAGTGGGCTCTTTGCTTCTGTATTTTAGGTTCTCTAACTTGCTCAATTTGACATCAAATAATCTCAGATGTATGCTTCTATTGCAGATCCTACCTACATGATACGTGCCATTCCCAGCAACGCATCTGATAATGTCTATTGCACACTATTGGCTCACAGTGTGGTCCATGGAGCCATGGCCGGATACACTGGTTTCACCGCTGGTCAAGTCAATGGTCGGCATTGCTATATCCCCTTTTATGTAAGTCACCCACTATAGGACAGTTTAATCAAGTGTTACTGCATTTAGCATCACAAGTTAGATTCAATACTGCTTTAGTGCCCTCCATATTGATTCTTTGCATCACTCGCTTCAGAGGATCACGGAGAAGCAGAACAAAGTTTCAATAACTGACAGGATGTGGGCAAGACTTCTATCCTCCACCAACCAGCCAAGCTTCCTCAGCAAGAAAGATGTTGATGAGGCAAAGTTGGAAGACGAGAGAACAGCCAAGCTTTTAGATGGCCCACCTTCCAAACCCAAGGTTGAAAATAAAGTCGCACCTTCCAACTCTAATGGTGTGAAGTGAGGTCAACGGCCACTGATATCTATGCAGATGGATTTGTACTCGGTAGTCGTAGTAGTAATGGCTAGTGCTGCTCAGTTCTCCCTGTCCAAAGCTTAGTTCTGAATAAACTTTTCTTGTGCATTAACTTTTCTCGGTCAGTGCTATCTTACTGCTGTCTGCCTTGCTCCTTTTGGACCTTGGTGGGCTTTTTGGAGCAGGCTTCTTTTTGTGCTTCAGTAATGTGCACGAACCCTAGAACTCTGTTACTAGTTCAGTGGGCATGTTATATTATCTCGTATGGGACTACGAACTGAATGAACTCTGCCAGTGCCGTCTCAATGCAGTGTAATGAATAGGTCAGAGGAACATGTCGCCGTCATGACTTTCGAGATGCAAAAGATGGTTCGGCACGGCAGATCTGGTGCCGGCCGACGGGCCGAGCTGCGTGCGCGCGTGCGTTTTTCTTCCGTTCCCACCGGCCGCAGCTGGACACATCGCCGCTAAAAGGCAGCAGCTCTACGAGCGGCCGGCCGGCCGGCCGAGCCCCCGAACGCGCGTGCTCGGCGAGTCTCAGTCTCGACGCGCGAGTGTCAGCGCGCAGCGGCGCGGCGCACGCGGCCCATGAAAGAAGACGCGAGCGGAGAAGCAGCCCACTCGCGCTGAATAGATACGCGAAGGGGCCCGTGAAAAGAGAGCAGCCCAACTCGACAGATAGTGTGAGCTGCGGCGTCATTTGGTTGCAGGGGTGTTTCGTCCCACATTGGCAGTCGAGCGGCGCGTCCGCGACGGAGGCGGGTATAAGAACGGCAGGTGGCCGAACCGAAGAACTCTTGATGTTTTCTTTTAAGCTGTTATTGATAATTTTTATTCTAATATAAATAATTAAATATCGATAAATCACTTATAAAATACTGTCCTGATAAACCGCTTCAAAACAACGACAAAAAATTATTCTGTTTATTTATTTAGAATAAATTATAAGTTAAAAAGAATATGACCGATAATTGTTAGTTGAAATGAGCATAGTGTTGTACAACCCCTCTTTAGCCAGAGAATTTCTGGAATGTCTCTCTCTTCAGGGAGGACTCTACCATAATCAATAAGAAAAAGTGAAATACTACGAAACAATATATGTTCCTACCTCATCGCACGGTATAGCTTTTAGCCATTCGATATCCTTTGTTGCACGAATCTAAAAGTTCTGTCAAATCTCACACGCTCCTGTTATTTCGCACTGTCGACTTGCCTAGTGCTACCCGAGCTAACATCACCCGTCCTTATCGTCCACCCAATCTCATTGGTAAGCTGCCTGTGCAACACAACCTCGCCGACGAGGTGACGGCCTCCTCGCCCAACACTACCTCCACCTCCTGCACACAACCACCTGGCCAACAACCTCCACACGCCATCCACACAATCTGTCGTGCACGATGGAGTGAGCTCTCTGTCAACCACAGCATCGCCACCGACCTCACACCCACCATGGCCTCTTCATCAACCTCAGCGCTCACCATGGCCTACCGGCAGCCTCCTCGGCAGTAACGTCCTATCAGTTCTGTTCTCTTTTACACCTAGTCTTTATGCCCCTCAACTGTTTGATGAAATGGCAATGCAGGATTTCTTTTATTGTTGCGACTTCTCTTGTGACGTGGTTCTAGGGTGGATGGCATTGGTGACTATGGTGCTGCAGTTCTACATGTAAAGTGTAGTTATTATACTCTGATCAATCGATGTTATTTGTTTAACAATGTTACCCTTGTGTTGTAGTTCTACGTACGATTGTAATGCTATGAGAGCCTCCATTTTTGTGCTACCACCTGCATTGATAAAAAGCTTCATTGTTGTACAAGTTGATAGTCATTATCTGCAATTATACTATTTCTGTCATTTGCTCAATCTGTTTTTTGGTTAAACCACTTGGTAATTCCAAAACCACCATCACTAATGATTTTTCCCCTTTAAACAGCAAAATGGAACATATGTTATCAGGTTAAGTCTTGTGCATCATATATTTTCTGATTGGTATTGATGCTATTTAGAGTTAGTGCAGCATGTCAATGCTTTGGAGATTAACTGGCATAGTATAACTATTGATGTTCATATTATTTTTTGCCGAATATCACAACATATAATTTTTCCAGGAATGAAGGATGTTTAAAGCAACAAAACATTATTTGAAAAGTGTTTTTTATAGCAGTTATTCTGGACAAGCTTAAATCAACATGATATTCGAAGTTCAAGAACTTGAATTGTGTGTTACATGGGTGCCGAGGTGACAATGATCACATCCATATTGAATGACGTTTTGACTCTTTTCTGGTGCTATTCAAGGGATGTGTTTTCCTGGAGTACAAGTCCATCCTCTTCCCTCTCTCTTTTTTTAAGAAGATTATGTACTCTTGTTACAACTTCCGTTACCATGCTTTGGTGTGTTTTTTGTGTGTGAAAAATCGAAGAATAGAATAGCTTGATGTACTATATTTCCCACATGAATGTATTGGTGAATAATAATTTCTCACAGTGGATGCGACATCTTTTTCTAAGAATTATTTTGATGCATTGAAACATACAAACCAAGGTTGAGGGTGTTATGAATATTGTGTGTATTGATATGAGGTCCAGAAGACCATATATATAGGAGAATACAAGAGATATATGATATAGAGATAAGGCATATATGGAATACAATACAAACTCTATCTCCTAATACAACTCTATCTCATCTCCTTAACACCCCCCCTCAAATGTAAGGCGTATGCAATAGTATTGCATTTGAAAAGATTTGTTGCTAAAATAGTAAATAAAATCCGAAGTCCGAGTCTTGATAATATCGTCGTAGCGTGCAAGTCTTGAAAAATACTGTCGAATCAAGCCGAAGAGGAATAGATAGAAGCATGACAGCGCAGATCGAAGCCCAAGACGGCGGCGACGCAATGCACAAGGTGCAAAAGAAGCGTGGCGGCCTTAAAAACTCGGGGCGGCGACTACAGTAGCGGCAGCATCATACGACTTCTATGATCTACACGCGGCTCAGAGAGAAGAGCGGCGGCTGCTGCCATGGAATAGGGGTAGAGGTATGGTAGCAACAGATCGAAGCCTAAGACGGCGACGGCGCAATGCACGAGATGCAAGAGAAGCGCGGCGGCCTTAAAAGCTCGGGGCGGCGGCTAAAGTAGCGGCGACATCTTAACGACTTCTACGATCTGCACGCGACTCAGAGGGCTACTGTTATGCAAAATAAAATTCCTAGACTTCTATGATTGACAAAAAATTTCTGGACTCGTATGGCTTAGACGAGCTGAAAGGTTAGAGACTACGGACTCAGCGGATCGGGAGATCGAGAAGGAGACGACACCGCACACAGAGGGCAGCGAAGTAGAGGACGCCGCACACGGAGGGCAGCGAAGTGGAGGACGCCGCACACGGAGGGCAGCGAAGTGGGGACGACGCCAGCTTAAGCGGTCGCGAGTTGCAAGGGTCCATCGTCTGGTTCAGGATGTGGCCGACACCAAAATCGGCGATCTTGACGCAGCGGCCGGAGTCGATGAGGAGGTTGGAGGGTGTGATGTCGCGGTGGACGATATGGCGTCGGTAGAGGTAGGCGATGCCGGAGAGCACTGGCGCGCGACGGTGGCGAGGAAGGGCTCAGAGGCGATGCGGCGGCTCTCGAGGGAGCCCCCGTCCATGTACTCGAGCATCTTGCTTAGAACATCCGCACCATTGCATACCGATGCCACAACCCACGCAACGCAATCAAATGCATTGGAGACAACAAAGTGATCATAGACTGCCCTTGCGAGGGCGGTCTTTCCCAGGCCGCGATATCCCACGATGGAGATCACCCTCAGCTGCCATGATTGCCACCCGTCGGCTTCCGAGAGCAACTCCAGAAGCTCCGCTTTTGGTTTGGCGATGCCCTCAATCTCAGCCTCAGGAGTATAGGCAGGAGATCCGGTGAGGCCCAATGTAGCGATCTCGCCGCCGCTCTGACTTGCTTTAGCGCTGGGCCTCTTGATGTGCTCCTTGAAGTACTCGATGTCGCCCAGATCTTGTTGACGGGGGTCTAGCCCAATCGCCATGAGAATGGGGCCATATGCTCCGGAACCGAGAGTAGGTTCATCTTGCGCGCAGCGCCTCGCTCGGCGCGGACGGTGCGCGACTTGACGTCGTGAGCGATGGTGCGCCGACTGCTGTCCAAGGCGACGATGGTGCGCGTGCCCAAGGGGAGGAAGCACATCCGGTCAGCCCCGGAGCACCAGAACCTCATGGTGGCGCGGGGCACGCGACTTGCGGGCTGGCCGGCGGCGCCGACACCACGACGGCATCGGCGACCCAGCCCGACGCCCAGCGAAGGTGCACAAGGCGCAGCTTCGGCGAAGTCGGTGTAAGTCGGCGTCGGAGGTGCGCGGCGCGAGGTGAAGGCGGTCTTTGCGGCTGCGGGACAGATCTGGAGGCGCGTCGAGCGGTGACGAGAGGAGCCGATCGGGAGCGTGGCGACCATGGCGCTCTCGATCCCGGTGTAGAGCAGGGGGTGAGGACGCGGTTGGCCTAGATCTTGGCGGGCTCCCCCGGCTCGGTGTTGCGGGCCGCGTCACGGAGGCCGAGGGCGGCGCCCGAGAGGTAGCCTATTCCGTGTAGTCCCACGATGGCGTGGCGGCCGAAGCCCTCGGCGCGGGCGGTGAGCGCGCGGAGGGTGCAGTCGGTGCCGTCGGAGGAGACGCGGCAGCGCGCGACGCGGACGTCTGGCGGGCGCGTGGTCCGACGAGGCGAGGCTGCAGGCAGCCGGTGGGCTCGGGTGCAGGCGGCTAGGAGCACACAACAACATCGCCCCGCAACAGGAGTGAGAAGCGTGCGGTGGTTGGATGGTGTTGGAGAGGTGGCCGACTACCAGATCGAGTTATCTCCACCAGCTGCTAATGGCGGAAGTAGTCGTACCAAGACAAGTGAACAAGATGGCCGACCCCGGGAGCAGCATGATCCTCCTGGGGGCAGCAGCAGCGGAAGTTGATTTAGATCGAGGTTAGGGTTTTAACCTGGCTCTGATACCATGTTATGAATATTGTGTGTATTGATATGAGATCCAGAAGACCATATATATAGGAGAATACAAGAGATATATGCTATATAGAGATAAGGCATATATGGAATAGAATACAAACTCTATCTCCTAATACAACTCTATCTCATCTCCTTAACAGAGGGAAACCTTTTGAAAATGAAACTTGAACCTAGAACTTATTTTAGGGGAACTTCAACCTAAAACTTGAGGGGAGTGTTTTTGGAACCCTGTGTTTATGATGATACTTGTTAAAAAGAGCAAAAAAAACACCAATTTAGAACATCTAAAACTTTTTATTTTTGAAAACTAGCTTGAAACATAGATGTTGACACCCTAACTTTGTATAAAACTTGTAATTCCAGTTATATTTTCTTGTTTGTTTTTTTTTCAGCTTTGTGAAACATCTGAAGATCTAAGTTTCATACATTTTTCTCAAAAAAATTGCTACAAATTTGACACTTACCTGAAACTTACTAAAACTTTGTGAAACCCAGATAAAACTTTCTTTGAAACCTCAACCTGAAACACACTTGAACTTGCTTGAAAATGAATACTTGCTCGAAACTTTTGAAACTTGTTGAAACCTAGATAAAATTTGTGCTTTTAACATGAACCTAACGCCCTCCTAAAACTTTTGAAATTTGCTGAAAATCATATGAAAGCCTAAACCTAAGACCCACCTGACACTTGAAACTTCTAAAACTTGATGAAAGACAGATGAAATTTTCTTGAGAGGTGCTTCAATGCTTTTCTCAACAGTGATTTGTACACTTTTTTAAGCATGATGAATGGTAGATATATGCAACTTACCTTTTCGTTTGCTTTGAAATTAGTACTACTCTTGTTGAAAAGGAAAGCATGGAAGCACTACTCAATTTTCTTTGAAGTCTCAACCTGAAACACACATGAAGCTTGCTGAAACCCAGATGAAAACATGCTTGAAACTTTTGAAACTTACTGCAACCTTCATAAAATTTGTGCTTTTAACCTGAACCTAACACCCTTCTGAAACTTTTGAAATTTGCTACAAAACTTGCTTCAAAACCATGAACCTAAAATACACCTGATACTTACTTGAAACTTTTGAAATTTGATGAAACCTAGATGAAACTTTCTTTAAAGCCTCAACTTGAAACACATCTAAAACTTCTTGAAACCTAGATTAACGCTTGCTTAAAACTTCTAAAACTTGATGAAACCCAGATGAACTTTCTTTGAAACCTCAGCTAAAACACATCTGAAACTTGCTGAAACCCAAATAAACACTTTCTTTGAAACCTCAACTTGAAACACATCTAAAACTTGCTTAAAACTTATTGAAACCTAGATAAACACTTGCTTGTAACTTTTGAAACTTGCTGAAACCTAGATAAAACTAGTGCTTTTAACCTGAACCTGACACCCTCTAAAACTTTTGAAATTTGGTGAAAGTCATTCGAAACCTGCTTTAAATCTTGAACCTAAAACCTACCAGACACTTACTCGAAACTTTTGAAACTTGATGAAATCCAGACTCACTCCAAAACGGTATACATTGATCTGAAACTCATTTTGGTTTATGAACTCTCATATAATTGGTAGTTCGCCACATTACACATACAGAAGAAATGAACGACGAGAACATTAATAACGAGTGCAACACGTAGGGAAGAAGATGGATGTGAATTCCAAGCCAATTCAAGAAACATTGCATGAACAAAACAGTCTAGAATTGCCGATGAAATGAGAAACAGATAGTTTATCAGCACATGGTTGTGATATACATTCACTATGCAGTACGGATAGCTCATTTCAACGTCGATTTCAAAAGGCAAATGAACATAGAACTACAAAAAAGTGTCACTCGAACGTCATCATATTTATTGATATATGGTTGTCCTAAGCAATTTAATTAAACCCCGCTCATTTCAATTTTTTTAACTTCAGTTTTTTTTTCACTATTCAGTAATTCATCTTTTTCTAAATTTTTTTTAGATTTTTTAGGCTTCTTTGTATTTTTTCTCATGTTCCTTTGCATTGTTTGTTATGGGATAACATATTTTTTTCTATTTTTCTATTTTTTAAATTTAATTATACCCAAAAAGCCAAATCAGCTACAGTAAAAAAAAAGTTAGCTACAGCGAAATTTCAACCAGAAGCCGTCGTTCAAACGAACGTTGGTAAAATTTCAGCTACAATAAAAAACCAACTACAGTAAAATTTCAGCTATAAACCAGAAATCAAAAGCTTTGACAGAACTGCAAGATGCATATCAGAGTCTGGAATTTATACAAATGCAATCCCTGATCCTACGCCTGACACAAGTTTCCTTTCAACCACTACCAAGAAAGTTCAGAGTGATGTTTTACCAGGAACAATGCCACCCCCAAGCACCCGAGCGATCTCCATTCCGAAGCTCCCTGGCCTACAAGACACATTCATGTACGTCATCAGCTACCGATGGAGAAAAATCTTCAGTGAGCTACAAAGCAGTTGCACTGCATAGAGGGTGATCGGAATAGCGATGGTTTTTTATTTTTGTTGAAAAAACACTGTAACTGGCTGATTTTTTACTGTAGCTGAGTGGCATGTTAGGCATAATTAAATTTTAAAAAATGTAAAAATAAAAACGGCTCGCTAGTCTAGTGCGGACAATGCAAAGGAATATGAGAAAAAACGGAATGCAAAAAAACCAAAAAACAAAAAAAAATTCACTACGTGACAAAAGTGCTACAGTGATTCCGTCGCTGCTACAGTGTTTTTGACGCCAAACAGGGAAAAAAACTCCATATTAAACGGGGCCATAGTGTACTGAATACTATCCTAAAGCCAATGCCCATGTTCGCATAGAACAATCATAAATGTGAACATCTTAGCATCCAGTGGCGGAACCAGATTTGGCTACGCCCTGGGCTGAACTCTAACAACCTAAAACTAACGTCAATTTGTACACATACCACAATATAACAAAAGTATATCATAATTGGCTAATTGCATTACTGATATGAAACTTGAGTTTAATACTAAACAAATAAACATAAAACATAATAAGAAAAACATGGCATGATAACAAAATATAAAAAATGTAACATAATAGAGATACAATTTGAGTACCTGGCAGTCTGCGGCAGTGGGGCTACAGCCGGGCATTAACAGATCGTAGAACTCACCGTCTGAAACCATACCTAAGCTTATGCCTCGCCCATTTGTCAGCTAAATGCACACCCTCACAGATAGTAATGATAAAACCCCCTGGAACCATGAACCTGTATCGTCTAGCCACTCAGCTGAATCCTCCACTCACAACCTGCTGCTGCACCCAAGCAGAGTTATAAAATCGGCCAAAAATCGGTGAACATCAAATGGGCGAGGCATAAGCTTAGGTACTTTGAGACCGAGAGGTGGGCGGCGCAGTCCAGGAGCCGAGGAGGATCCTACAGTGAAAATTCAGATATTTTTTAAGGCATAAAACATTAATATTTTTTCAAGAGCTAGAATACAAGAACAACTAGGATCAATCAATCATCACATTTCAATCAATCAAACACTAATATTCTTCCTGGACGCCGGACGACGCGGTGGACGACGATGAGGAGGGAGGTGGGGAGGAGGGAGCGCGGGGATCCGGGAGGAGGAGGCGGGCCGCGCGGATTTGGCTGGGGAGGACGAGGGGCGGCCCAGCCGGGATCTGGGACGAGGCGGCGGCGGGGAGGAGAGAGGCGGCGGGAGGAGGGGCGGCGGCGGGGGAGAGGGAGGAGGACGGCGGGGCGGTGGGAAGGGGGAGGAGGCGGCGGGCGTGGGAGGCCGGGAGGGGGAGGCGTGCGGATCTGCGGAGGGAGGAAGGGGCGGTGGGGTGGTGGGGAGGAGGAGGGGGGTGGGGAGGCCGGGAGGGGAGGAGGCGCGCGGATTGCGGAGGAGGAGGAGGCGGCGGGCGCGGGGGAGGGAGGAGGAGCGGCGGGAGGCCGGGAGGAGGAGGGCGGGCCGGCGGGGAGGCCGGGAGGGGGGAGGGGGCACGCGGATCTACGGAGGTGGGCAGGGGAGCGCGCGGATCTGCGGGGGGAGGGGGCGAATGGGCCGAGCGAACGCCTAGCTACCTGGGCTGGGCCGAGCGTGCGCTGGGCTGCCTGGGCTGAATGCTAATAAGACTACCCAGGCTGAGCTAAAAATACCAAGACTATACACTGCATATTTTTTTCACGCCCCGAGCTGAAGCCCACCTTGCTGGGGGCCAAAATCTGCCCCTGTTAGCATCATATATATCTTTATAATAGTTTAGAGGATGAGTTCGAATGGTTTATATGTGGCTTATGCTCATACGGTCTACAGTAACTAACTTTTAAATGATGTGTTTTTTTAAAATAGAGTTAATAGAAAGATTGTAGTAAAACGTGTACTGAGTTCAGCTGTATCTGCCAAAATCGCATATAACTATTTTTCTGTGTGTACTGCCTCTTACGAATATATAAAATTTAGATATTTAAACTATAAGTTATCAACTCAAAAAAATTCGCTCTAAGTAAGCTAATGGTTCTCCAATTTTAAGGCCGCGCTCACGTCGGCTTCTCCCGTGCGATCAGCGATAGCGTTAGCGATGAAAAGACTAGAGCTAATTTGTCCATTTGCTTTTTTTTTCAAATTTTTTGTGTTTTGTGTTTTTCTTGTATTCCTTTGTATTATCCGTGATAAGTTAACGTGCCGTTTTTATTTTTGTATTTTTTTATATTTAATTATGTCTAAAAAACCAAATTAGTTATAGTAAAAAAATCAACTACAGTAAAATTTCAACTAGAAACCATCGCTATTCTGAACGCGCCTTAAACATTCCAGTTCCCATTTAATACACAAAAACATATTGAGCAGAGATGAGTCACTCCTGAAGGCTCTTTGGCATCGTCTCCTTGCTCTTCTGTGGAACCCACGACCGGACCGCGTGGTGCGACCCCTCCGCGGTGGCGGCATCAGGCTCTGGTGGGGTTTGGTAAGAGCGGCAGCTCGGTTCGTTTCGTTCACAGTCCACACCCCTCCGTCCGGCCCCCGTCCTCAGCTTCGATCGCGGCGACGCTTGCCTCGCCAGGTCCTGACTAACCCCACCCACCCACACGACGCTCGCAGGCGGAAGCGACGAGATCTAGCGAGGCGCCGGGTCGCCGCCGCCCTCGTGACAACCTTGGCGCCTTCGCCTCGCTGGCTCGCCGTGGTGCCAGGTACGTCAGCTTCGTTCTGGCATGGATCTAGCTAGTGCAAGAACGTTTGCTCTCCCTCTCTGTGCCGTTGAGCGCCCAGGGGTTGCGCAACGGCGGGAGATCGGTGTGCTGCGTGGTAGTATCACAGTTCGTGCTGTTAGCATCGTTTCTTCTTGTGGGCTGTTTTTTTCTACTGTTGAGATGAATAGTTGGGAGGAGACCTTATTGTTGGCTTACATGGATGTTTCTTCTGGATGATCCCCGGGCATAGGGTGATCGATGTGAGGCACCCATTTCAGATCTGCTGGAATAAAAAAAGGGAAGACCTAGATCTAGACATTTTCTTTCCCCCATGCACCCCGCCTACATGCGCTCGACACCATCTCAAGGATTAGGACTTGCCTTTCAAATATCAAGAATTAAGACTAGAAGATCAAGAATTCGTTGTAATTTGGTTTTACTGGTCACGAAGTAATCGCTTCCTTTTTAACCTTTAAGCATCACTACATGGACCAGGCCATAAATCGCTTCGACAGGCATAGGTTCTTTATAAGGAAAATGTAATGTTCTTAGTTTAGAAACACAAACTTTTGTCAGTCAAAGTACAAATTCAATCGGTGGTTGTGAAATTGGATGATTAGTTTGCTGCATATTAGCAGAAGGGTTCTATGCAGTTTGAACAAACGGCAGTGAGTCCACAATTTTTTGTTCATTTTCTGTTTCATCTTGAAATCCAAATTCCAAAGAGATCTGTATGGAAAGCTTGTCCATTCAGAATAATTTATGAGTTCTTTTTACCTTTTTATAAGCATGAGTTCTTTTACTAGTCTGCTTTTCCTTTTTACATGTATGGAGCTTTTATTGGGTTCTGATATGTTTCTCTGCAGCTGCAGCTGATACACGAAATTTACTTTTTTTTCTCCACTCCACTTTCTTGTGTGACTATGGCGGCAGTGGCAATCTACAGCCTTTTCATCATCAACAAGTCTGGTGGCCTTATATACTACAAGGTATCTATCTTCCTGAACTCTTTCTCCTCTTTCCTCTAGAGCTGGAGTTTGAACAACCTACACATCTCTCCAGGACTACGGCTCAGCAGGGAGGATGGACACCAACGACAGTCTACGCTTGGCAAGTCTCTGGCATTCAATGCACGCTATCTCCCAGCAGCTGTCCCCTACCCCTGGCTGTACTGGCATTGACCTTCTACAAGCCCACAACTTCGACCTCCATTGCTTCCAATCCCTCACAGGTCTTCATTTCAATAGTTGCATGTTAACTTGCTTGATAAATCTGCTCTGCATGCTTATAGTTGTGAGTTTCAATATTATTGGGTTGGGTGTGGATTACATTGTATTGGATCATTGTAAGTCAAGTGTTACAAGCTGGGAGTTTATTTATAAGTATGCAGTAGGGCTCTAAACTAGCACAAATGTACTCTTTACTCGTTCTGAACGTTAAAAAGATAATGCCATGAAAATGCAAATTGTAGCACCAAAGCATGTGGTTGTGGCTTGGCAGTTGTTAGAATTAGTCTGATTTTACATGCTTTGCATCTGATGAAGTAAACTTTTGTATTTAGGTGCCTGAATTAGTCTTAGCAATAGGTGCATTTTCGAGGATGTTCCTATCTCTGGCCAGCATTATCAGGTTTATGTGTTGTCAGGACAACAAATTTGCATCAATACGTAACAAAGTTTCTAGAAGATTCATCATGTCCTGTAGTCCTCTACTTTGTTCTTTATTTGTTTATGTTCTGAGCACAGAAACTTCCTAAGGATTGACTGACATCACTGAATACTTTTACTTTATGTTACTCTTTCAATTGCTATCTGGCAGCCATAAATCTTGCAATGCCTTAGACTCTCAGTAGTTTGCTTGGTGGAAGATTTAATTCGATTTGCTTGGTGGAATATTTAATTTGATATGTATTCATGTTATGTCTAGACATCTAGTTTGCAGGAACTATAAATAGTAACAAAACATGATTGATCAATCTAATTATATTTGTGCTTGATTATCCCGGGGGATATGTGAAATTTGTGGCAAGTTAGCTTAAGGTAAATACTACACAACTTCATTGTGTTTCCCACTTCCTGTTGGAAAAAACTTT
Organism: Melocanna baccifera; assembly: GCA_036346265.1. Lineage (NCBI taxonomy): Eukaryota > Viridiplantae > Streptophyta > Magnoliopsida > Poales > Poaceae > Melocanna > Melocanna baccifera. The sequence goes on along the minus strand of CM070684.1, from coordinate 15,390,978 downwards.
TGTTGGAATGTGGGACAACTTATTTTTGGACTATTGTGTCATTGTGTGACCGATAGATCTTTAAGTAGGACCTTGATACATCTCTAGAGTGATCTTATCATCTTTTCTTTTTCTTTGGCTGAGATTTGATCTAAATAATGATTCAGTAAAAATTTGAAAGTTGATATGTAGATGATTATAAGATAGCTGTTGCCCAAATTGGCTCCATTGTATGTATGGTGATCCACTTCATTTTTTTCCCTATACTGTGTGTTGCTGTGTTTTCAACTTCTCACTTGTATGGATCTACCATTTGATATTGTCATATCATGGCTTGGCTAACTATTACCAGTGTCTGATCTAAAAAAAACTATTACCAGTGTCATTTTATGGTTTGGGACCTGTCTAGCTGCTGATCTGTCTGATTGATTCTCTTTCTTCAGGGACAAAGTTTTTTGTTGTGTGCGAAACTGGTGCTCCAAATATGGAAATTCTGCTGAAAGTGATATACGAGCTGTACACGGACTTTGTTTTGAAGAACCCGTTCTATGAGATGGAGATGCCGATTCGGTGTGAGCTCTTTGATCTCAACCTAGCTCAGGTCATTCAGAAGGACCGTGTCGCACTTCTGGGCCGATGAAACATGAAAAACATAGCATGCACCATCTCTTGTATTTTTTTTTTAAATTCCTGTACCGCCTTTGAATTCAGCCTGAAACCTGTTCTCTTGAATGCGTTAATGCTCATAACTAACGACTTTAGTGTGCTGTTCATCTGTACATCTCTATGATGCTGGGTTATAGCATCTTGCAGACAGGCAATGTGTCCAGACCTTTATGTTGTTCAGCTTGGATTTCCAATTTGCCATGGTTGGGAATGGATTATGCTCATATGGATAATGACCTGATATTCTGGGTGGTTTCTGGAATGTGCATTCAACCCCATTGAACCAACATTAATTAACTCTATCGATCAACAGCTCCTAAACTGTGGAAGGTTTTGACGATGACCTAGCAAATAGACAACACTCAGTAACTCAATGCAGGTGAAAACTGGATGATGTCGCATGCAATTGCTTCTGGCATAGCAGGCTGCTTCTGGCTATTAGCCGTATCGTTTTGTTGTCGTCGTTAAACCGAGCAAATCTAGAACCGCTGCTGCGTTTGGCTCCCGGATTTCGATTTCCAGAATTCGGGGCGCGAGGTGCCGAATCGGCACGAGCACCGGCACGCGACGTCTAAACCGGCCCGTGCTAACTGCTACAGCGCAGTAGTAGTAAGCAAAGCAGGAAGCGCACCGCCCGTGCCGTGCCGATCTCCCGCCGCGTCGCGCCGCCTGCCGAGATGAGCCTCTCCCACCACCACCGCCCAGCCGCCGCGCCGCCGGGCGACCCCTACTACGTGTACGCGCCGCACCCCCACCCGGACCCGCAGCGGCTGGGCGTCCTCACGCTCTTCGTCGCTGGCCTCCCCGACGACGTGAAGCCCCGCGAGATCCACAACCTCTTCTCCCGCCGCCCCGGCTTCGACCACTGCCTCCTCGAGTACACCGGCCGCGGCAACCAGGTCCCCCCTCTCCTCTCCTCTTCCCCTCTCACCCGAGTCTCGATTCTTGTCGCGTGCTCTTCTCTGACTAAACACTCGCGTAGAAGGTAGAACCCTTCGATTCGGCTGGTTCCGTTGTGGTATCTAGTCTTGAATGTGTAGGGGTGGAGCACAATCTAGGGTTCTCTACGCGATTTGGCGAGGAGAAGATTAGTTGCTACTTCCTCTGGATGGATGTTCTTTACATTACGTAGATGTCAGCGTACCACTGTTTGCCTGATGCTGTTTCTGAATTATCTGATTCTTATGCTGCAGGCGGTTGCCTTCGTGTCATTCTTCACTCATCAGGCGGCCTTGTCGGCAATGGCCGCTCTAAATGTGAGCTATACTATCGAACATCTGTTGAAGAATAATCTCTACATCCTCTGTTATGTGATCTGAATTCCTTTCACAGTAGGTTGAAATTGAATGTAACCACAACTCTGCTCACATACATTTTGGCCACTTCACAGTAGTATAGCAAGTCAATGCAAACTATAAGAGAATATTAGTCTTGCTCTGGTTACATGGAACGAAAAAACCAAAGCCTGGACTTACATAAATGTGAACTAAAAGATTTCTCATACTTTTTACTTGTCAAACGTTGATCATATGAGCCAAAAGCTTAGCATTTTCCTCTACTATATAAACTATAAAGTACAACCTTAACACATGCATTAGTAGCAATAAAATACCCTACACCTGCTTTCTAGTCTTACATTCTAGCTTCCATTTATTTAGGGTTGATTGTCAATGTCACTGATCTATGATTGCGTTCCATTTCAGGGAACTGTTTTTGATCCTGAGACTGGTGATTGTTTGCACATTGAGCTAGCTAAATCGAGTTCACGCAAACGTCATGGAGGTGTGATTTATACGCTCTCACTAAATTTTTTAATCTTATCAGCAACCCCCCTCCCTTCCCTCAATATGCTATTTAAAACTTCCATGCCATGCATTCAATTGATGGCAACTTTCATGTTAGGTGGTGACATCTACAGAGTTATTGACAAACGAGTTAACAGAACAGAGGGAAATGCTGACCATGAGAACATCGGTGATGAAGCTAATGATGATGTATGGGGTGAGGGTGATAATGGCGGCAATGATGGTAAAAGTTATTCTTATACTTTGATGACATCAGTAAGCATTACTTAGTTCGTTTTGTTACATGGGCTCATATGGAAGGGGACATATGTGGTGCAACCCCTTAATTTGGTGGTTTTGTTACATGGGCTCATATGGAAGGGGACATATGTGGTGCAACCCCTTAATTTGGTGCTAACATGCTAATCCCTTTAGTTAGGGTAGCTTCAATTTTCGTCCTTTACCTTTTATTTATGATTTGTAGTATCCTTTTATTTCTCATAGCACAATTTGAGTTTTAACTTTTAACATAAAATTATGATTGTAGATGACTTTGATGGCAATCTCTTCATTCTTTTATGGAATTTTTCGAGTTAATTTATGCTATAATTAAAAATGTTAGCATGTTAGCACCAGTAAGAGTTTGCACTCGACATGTCCCCTATATGAAATTATTGTGTGGTAGGATAACTTTTGCATACATGTGTAAATAAAAATGGTGCAGTATAGGATTTCTCAAGGCATTATCATTACAACTATTATAAATCTCACCTGCACATTTTTGTTGGCATCAAACATTCAGGAGAGGGTGGATCTGATGAGCCATCGGACACAGAAAATGATAATTCCAGCGACAAGAATGAATTACCTGCAGATCAGAGGTTGGCATGCACTTCACATTGCTCATAATTGGAGATAGTGTCCTTTCTTAGTTTAGCATTTCACCTTAATAAAACACTAGAGCCAGTGAGCTGCTTCTCTCATGTCTGCCATTTGTGCACGAATTTGTTAGTGATTGATGTTTCCTTTGATGGGCAGTGGTCAAGCAGGGCACAAGCAGCAGAAGGGGCAATCTCCTTCAAATGTGAGCTTCCTGTCATAGTTTCACTTTACCACACTTATACCTTCCATCATTGTTGTAATGTACACTGCAGCAATGGTGTGAAACAATGCAAGTAGTTGTGCATGAGTTTGTAGCTTGAGTCATTGCATTCTACATTATGACATGCTGTTGCTTGTGTTTACTCTCATACTCTTGTAATGTAGATATATGCATGTCTTGAATAGTAATCTAGTAGCTCAATTTATGTACCAACCTGACAAGTGGGTGGATCTGTGTGAACTGGCTTAATTTTTTTCCTTGTTTTCTTATTTAAAATACCCATATCATACATGTAAGTGCTCCTTTAATGTTTTAAATTTCATATAATATGGCATTGTTCGTACAGGATCAACCAGACAAATCTTCGGTTGATATTCCACCTTGTTCTACTTTATTTGTTGCAAATTTGGGACATACATGCATGGAGGATGAGCTAAAGGAAGTTTTGTCTAAGTATGTTGCCTAAATTATACTAATATATTCGATACAGTGGAATCCTAACAAAAAGTTTGATGATCATTGCTTATTGTTGCCAGGCAACCTGGATTTCATGTGGTTAAAATGCGTCGCCGTGGTGGAATGCCTGTAGCTTTTGCTGATTTTACGGTATAGCTACCTTTGTTGTTTTAGGTAGCAATTTTACTTGTTATTCTGAGATGCTATGGCTTTGTAGCTTTTGCTGATTTTAAGGTATAACTACCTTTGTTGTTTTAGTTAGTAATTTTACCTGTTATTCTGAGATGCTATGGCTCTGTTTTGTAGTGTTCAGGATATGAACTTGATATGACCAAAAGGCACATGGCACTATCAATGATGTGTTATTCTGGAGTCGCACATGGGTTATTATTGTCTTATAACTTCCTAGTAAATTTCAGCAATGTTGATAAGGTTCCCATAAGTTTGCATTTGTAGTAATGATATGATATAGATTACAGAATTGGCATAATAGGACAGGACCTAACATTGAGAGAGGGAGGGACACCAAAACTGATGCAAATAAATAAAAAGAAAAAATGTATTGCATGTTTACAATCACTGAACTACCAAGGCCAGGGCCTGACAGAGTTGACCAGTTGCTTGAGACCACCTGATGAACAAACTGTTGGCTAGTTGTCCACCAATTCATGGTGAAAGCTGGGCAATTGATAAGAGATCATGCTGAGATGGTGTTGTTGCATTTTGAGGAAACCCTTAGAAATAAATCCTGTGAACACTTGTTTAGTAACTTGAACCACTGATGTTTTTCTGGTCTAAAAGATGGAAGGGTAGATTGAGAAATGTGGGTAGATCACTTCTTTTTCCAAGCATGTAATTCTCAGATACTGAAGTTTGTGAAGATCACTTAGTTTGGCCAAATTCTGGTTCTTCCTTAAGACATAAAGGAGCATACTTTCTTGTAATATCACTTCATCTCAGTTTCCATAGCTATTCTTTGCTGAGAGAAGAACTCGCATTGTGCAGGACATTGAATCCGCTACAGCTGCTATGAATAACCTCCAAGGTACCATGCTGTCTTCTTCTGAAAGTGACGGCTTGCATATTGAGTATCCTTGGTTCCTTCTTGTCCAACACAATACTTGTTTTTTACTGCAATGTTTTTGTTCATTTCTTGTGTGTTAGTTTGCTTTAATACCATTAGGCCCATAACTCATCCCAGATAGAAGATCATATTCTCCTGTATGTTTTGGTGTTTGGTGGGTTTTGACCTGGCTTACATCTCCTCTGAGTTAACAGCAGTTACTCATTTTACTCGTCTTGGAGCAAATAATATTTAGTTTCAGTTTTTAGTTTTGAAGACTTTGTAGGATTATGTGGTTGGTTCAGTTTGCATCTGCCATAAAACAATAAATGCTTGTTTGATTTTGTCTATGTTAGCCCCACAGGATGTTTTGTGGCATTTTAGTGCTAAGCTGTTGATGAGGTTAGAACTACTAATTCCATAGATGTGTTATCGGTGGAAATATTCTTTGCTTAATCAGTTACCATCATATATCATGTGTTTTACCCAGCAATTAGCGTTTAATGGAAATGAGGCATCAGTCTGGAACGTTGTTTCCTTTAACTCTAGCTACAGGTACGCAAGGTCAAAGATGAGGAAAAGCTAAGCTATAGCTGTTGTTGGATTGGCATGTGACCTCAGAATATCCTGAAGGTATCACTTGTAGCGTTTGGATTGAAAGTGTGAGAATTGACAAATGTTCAATTGTCCTGTGTCAGAGGAGTTGGATTATTTTATCCCTAGTTTAGGAAACTTCTATTTTGTTCGCTGAGAAATTATTATCGGTACTTATTGGCGCTTCGATAGAAAACAGATATCCCATGATTCGGCTGTGGAATCAGATCGCTTATGTTTTGTTTGCACTTGGTCATGCGATTGGACTGTTGTGTTGGGAACAGGGAGCGAACAAAGATGTAGTACAATATTGGAGCACCTAAATAACAAAGATTTGGTCCATCCTTCCTAGTCGTTTATGATTTTTTTCATCAATAATCGAATAAGAACTAAAACCTACAAAAGCAACATGCAAATTAAATTAAAACAGGGATATACACAAACAAAATATATGAAATTTAAATCAACAAGAGCCGAACTTACTACTAGCACAAGATAAGTCGAACTTGCATGACATCATCCTTTGAAAACCTCATATATAAGATGATAATGTCACGGTCATCTTTATTTTGTATCTTTAATACCTAATTGGTCAATCCTATATAGAAATTGCAAAATGTATAGTATTAATTCTTCAGTCATCATTAAGATTTTCAGTGGAACTATATTCAATTTGTCAATCATTTTGAACAATGCAATTCTGAACGAGCTAAAAAATATATGAAAGAACACATAATGGATATCAACCTGAAAGAAGCACATTCCATAAAAAACCTTACTCCTAATATGGATAAGTATAATACATACACAATGGTCAATGTACAATATGAGTATATGACTATTATTCTATCAAACTATGTTTATATTTTCACAAAACAGTGATTAATCTGGAGTTGTGGAGGTTATAAAAAACAATGTTAATTAAGGAAGTGATGTAATACTTCTTATGATCAAACATTCAACAGCCATACAATTACAATGATAAAATATCAGTATAATATGTCTATCTCATAAGTCATAAGCAATGCCACAGCGGAGAACAAACCAACACCGAAACCGAATCAACAATCAAGTGTTCAAATTTCAACCGAAGCTTGAAGCTTCTGCTCGTCGTCTCGCTCAGATGCTCATGGCTCACCTGCGGTCTAGCTGACACTAGAGGGAGGCGACGCGGGAGGGAGGCGATGCCAATGGCGACAATCAATGGAGGCCGGGAGGCGGCGACGCTGGAGACCGGGAGCGGGCGCTGGAGGGAGGTGGCGTTGGAGGAGTGGAGGCATGGACAGAGGCCATAGGCCGGAGGTGCTGGACGGCTCGGGTAGGACGAACGACAAAGCGAACAGCGGAGCGAACTAGGGTCTCGTTGGCGCTGGAGGGAGCCAGCGCTGCAGGAATGGATGAGTGAAAGTGGAGCCATCAACCGTGGAGGCATGGAGGGAGGTTTAGGGCTGTAAAAAAAGCTCGAGGCTCGTGAACTACTCAAGCTTGGTTCGTTTTAGACTCGATTCGAGCTCGGCTCGAGCTCCAAACGAGCCGAATTCGAGCCTGATCTTAGATTCGCGAGCTTTAACGAGCGAACTCGAATAGTTCGCGAGCTTACCTTTTTTTTCCCACCTCCTTATCCCGTCGCGCTCTCCCGCCCTCCCGCCCAAATTCCCCCGCGCCCCCCACCCACTCCCCCGAATCCCACCCGCTCCTCGCGAATCCCGCCTTCTCCTCGCGCCCCCCGCCCGCAGCTCGCTCAGTCGCTCCTCGTGCCCCCCGCCCGCACTCCGCAGCCCGCTCCTCGCCTCGCTCGCGCCCGTCCCTCTCCTCTCCCCACCCCATCCTCCTCGCCCCGCCGCCTCCTCGGCCCGCCACCGCCGCCCCGTCCCCTCCTCTCCCCAGCGCCGCCCCTCCTCGCCCGGCCCCTCCTCGGCCCGCTGCTGCCTCTCCTCGGCCTGCCGCCGCCCCACCCCCGTCCCTCTCCCGCCCCCTCCTCTCCCCGCCGCCCCGTCCTCCTCCTCCCCCCGCCCCTCCTCTCCCCGCCGTCGCGCCCTCCTCGACCCGGCCCACCGGCGCCCCTCCTCGACCCGACCCACCGGCGCCTCTCCCCCGCCGCCGGCGGCCCTCCTCGACCCGGATCCGGTTCGGCCACGGCTCCCCCGCGCCCGCGCCTCCGCCAGCAGGTACTCCCCCGGGTCCGTCCCCCACTCCCCCTCCTCTCCCCCCCTCCCGAGCCTACACGAGCCTCTCGAGCTTGTCCGAGCCGAGCTCGAGCTCAGCTTGAAGCTCGAGGACAATCTCGAGCTCGGCTCGAGTTTCTACCGAGCTCGAGCCGAGCCAGGCCAAGCTCACTCGAGCTCGGCTCGTTTATAGTCCTAGGGAGGTTGGAGGCATTGGTCGCTGCCTCGCTTGAGTCACTAGATAGCTGATGAACTAGGGTTAGCATTTAGCAAAATAGGAAGGGGGCAAGGCAAAGCCGAAGTGAACAAGTGCGACTAGGAGAGGCCTTGCACCATGTGCGTTTTGGGTGACTGAGGGTGTCGACTTCGTCTTTGTGGGCTAGGCTAGACTGTTGAACACTTAATGATTTTACGCTGTGGGCTGGGCCACTGATACGAGGTCTACGAAGCCTCAGATTGGACCATTATACATTTAATTTTTTTTGACTCATATCGAAAAATTTTGCACTACTAATTTTTCTGAGCCTCGGGCTATAACCTACCTAGCCCGAGGCTCAGATTTGCCCCTGATTGCTGGCCTACTTATCATTATTATATGCCAATCGGATGGTCAAAGATCAGTGCAAGTTGTAGATGTTTGATCATATCAGTGCACTTTGGAATGGAAAAAGGAGAAAAACAAGACAAAATGTTGTTTGAAATGCGGTGGAATGACTTGATCAATTTGTCCTTCTTTCGGCCGTCTTTTGACATTTTTTAGCAGATGTGGAATCAAGAAGTACTACTATGTCTGAATTCCGAAAGAAGTGCACTGATCCGCCTCCATCTACAATAAAGCATTCCGCAGTTTTATACCCAAGGTTGTTTCGATCGCAATCCTAGATAGACTTTTTTGGCAAATAGAATTGGATGGTAGATTCATGATTTTATTATATTTTTAATATATATATATATATATATAATGTAAAAATTGAATTATATTTCTAAATGTGCAAGTTTATGGCCATGTGCTAAACAACTTCTTGCGCTTTTAGAAGCTGGTTTTTGAACGAAGTAACTTTTTAAGGTGTTTTCTATAAATCATTTGCAGGAGTCATTGTAGTAACCGCTTTGAATGAAGCAGCTTCTCAACACGAGTGTTACTTACTCCCTCAATCTCTCTCGTAATCAGTTAAAAGCCACAACACTTTTGGACATAGCATATAGTAGATTTTTATAATTTAATTTTGTAAATTTGAGTGTACTTATTCATGTTATATTGAATTAAGGTTGACTTTTAAAACTTATTTAATTATTTTTAATAAACTAATAATCTAAAATGTCTAATATGTAATCCCATATTCCACGATCCATGTGACGATCCCAGTAACCTTGTCTACACCCTGTCTACACCCATGTAAGTATATTTTTTGCTATAATTTTGCTATTAATTTTATCTTAAAAATACATCATTTAAAAAGTATTTACTATAAACAGTATAAATATAAGTTAACTTTAAGCCGAAAAAACCAAGCCTTCTGCTCTCACCCCCAAGGCCTCCATCCCGAGATTGCAAGTGCCTAACCATTCCTTCCTTCCCGTGCTGTTGACTTTTCTTCTTCTATAGTTCTACGTGTCTATCCCTCACCCGTCCAACCCACGTTCGTGCTCGACGGAATGCCGATCGAGCGCTTTGACGGCGAGGTGGCCTCCCGGACGCTGGTCCGGGCGTCGACCCACCGCGGGGTTTCCCCGCCGTGCTCCCGGTCTCCAACCTCGACCTCATCCTTTAGTAGCGGATCCAAAATTTTTAGGATGTGTATTCGAAATAAATAAAGTGTTGTTCAATAGAAAAGATAAAGATTCACAATAGCTAAAATCTCTTTAAATATTAGCTAAAATCAAAAGACAAATTGTTTGTACTAGAGACAATATTAGAAATAATATAAGAAATTAATTTAGAGAAAATAATTAAGAAGAAATAATTTAACTTGATGATTCTTTATGCCTTAGAATAACATGTATTGTGTGAACATTGATGTGTATGGCCTTCATGCAATGGCGCAATCCCTACTCCGCCTAGTCGCTGCCCCATGGTCCAGCAGCTAGGCCCTGCTTGTCGTCGCCCGCTTGCTCCTTGCGATCTTACTGTGTGCTGACTCACCATTGCGGGCATATCGTGGCTTTCTTCTTGCCATCTGAATTTGGAATGGAGCAGTGGAGTGTGAGATGGGGGCTTTGGATGAGCGTGCAAGTTTGAAGATGGAGCAGATGGGTTGTTTGCCCACACTACTTGAGGCAAATTGAGGAGGGGGAGGTGTTAGAGTGAGTTGAAATTAATCGAAGAATGTGAATATAAAGTATTTAGCCTAATTATCAGTATATACATATTCAATATGCCTAATAAATACTAGATATTTTACGATAAAATTTAGATATTCGGTTGAATACCTTTGAATTTATAGCAGGACCGCCCATGTCATCCTCGGCTCCTTCCATGTCTCCCTCATCGCCGTGTACCCCGCACCCGCTGTTGGGTTCCCTGCCGTGGCCGCGGCTGTGCGCGCCGCCCTGCCTTCATTCCTCTCCTGGTTCTTCCCCTTTGCACCAGTGGCGGAGCCAGGAATTTTGCAAAGCCTGGGCAAGCCACAAGTTAAGTATCTAATTATGGTCTATTGAGATTTGAGAACCGCAAGCATCGGATATTCAGATACACAATTACACATAATGCAAATCCACAATAGTTTTGAAGTTAAAGAACAGATACGATACATCACATTTGTAAAGGTTCTTATATGAAAATAAACATCACATATGCAAAGGTTCTTATATAGAAATAAAAACAAGGTACGATAACAAACAACTCAGTAGACACTACTAAAGTTGCGACGAGTCTACAATAAAAGCCCAAATATCCAATCACACAACTAAAAGAGAGTAAGAGACTCTACAAGATAAAAAAATGAATTAGTAAATCATATAACTTTGACTTGAAAAAAATATTCATATCGGAGAGAATAAAACATACTGATAATGTGCTAATTATGCCTAGGCCTACAAGGCAAATGTTCTTTCCTTTTCTTCATGGCTTGAAGCCGTTGGGCAATAACATCATCATCAAGTTGTTTAAATATGTCTCACTCAGTATAGCATATCATCAAGTCATTGAACCGATCATCGTTGATCTTGTTGCGTAATTTAGATTTGATAATCTTCATTGCCGAAAAAGCCCTTTCAACCGATGCCATTGACACCGGCAATAACAAAGCCAACTCAATGAGTTTGTAAACCAATGGAAGAACCAAATATTTCTCCGTTTCAACCATCTTTGTAGCCAAACTTTCAAGATCTTTACAAGTAGAAAAGCAAACATGCCTTCTCACATAATGAATGTAAGTCTCAAGTTGGTGACTGTTGTGGTTTCATACCAAACAGTAAACTAAAAACTAGAGAGAGTTGTTTTTTTTTGTGTTTTAGCGTCCTGTCCTTGGGATCACCCCAAGGGGCCTTTTATATAGCTGTCATATCCTTTTTTACAGTTTTGTTCCTGGTTACAGGTGTTGCCCTAGAACATACTTGTCTTTTACATACCCAAATGGGCATCTTGGGCCAAGCCTATCTATACACAGCAGAGCCATTTTATTACAAAGGCCGAATGGGCCTTTGGTGCAGACCATACTACAACAATGACTTATGATTGCATGATCACCACTAGAGAATCCGCATGATAAATTGTAGTTAGGCGAGCAAGCTTGTCAACATCAAACTTAGAGAAAGATTTCTTTGGATCAAGGTATGAGAAGCATACTAATATCTCTGTAGATGCTTTACTAAAGCGATGATTCATTTCAGTACATACCTTGTCATGGGCAACATAAAAAACCTCAACTCGGTAATAATGAAGATTAGTGTAAATCTTCCCATCAAGTCTCGAACGACCCCTAACTGGTATTTATTCATTCATATTTGGCACTGGAATACCTTTGATAACACAAAATTGTTGGACCTCATCAAACAAATTCTCCCAACCACTTTCTCTCATAGAGGTCAACTAAGCTTTGACATCATGAACTAATTCTATAGCATGAACAATATTTAGATCCTTCCTTTACAAGACTTGTGAGAGCTTATTTGTGATGGCAAATAACTTTAACATAAGCTTCAAAATGAAAGCAAATTTGAAACTCTTCATTTTTTCTATCAAACCCGCCGCTTGAGATGGTCCACGCCCATCCTCATCCACCACACAAGGTGTTAGATCCTGTTTTAGGTAGAGTTCTATCTAACAGGCATGTCTAAGCCAAATTTTTTAGGGCGGACATTCATTGCTACGCAAAAGCTCTTATATGCGGCTATTTGTTGGTTAGAACAATTAATATATGAAATTACATCTCTAAAAGAATCAATACAAGTATTTAATCTTTTTAAACCAGATTTAATAATAAGATTAATAATATGACAAGCATAACGTTGATGCAGTAATATAATGAGCAACAACACTAATAGAATCCTCCCTAGCTCTACCACTCCATATGTTTGATGTCAAAGCAATAGAGAATGTACAATTATGAAATATTTCTTTTAATTTTTCACGATAGTTGTTATAATATTTAATTAAATCTCTATTCGTAGTTTGTCTAGATACAATACTAAATCGAGGGTTATGAGCAGTCCTAATATATTTTTGAAAAGCATCAGACTCACCAAAATGTAATGATAAATCTTGAAAAGTAATTAATTTACAAAAGGATTCTCGGGCTACCTCCAGGTTGTACTTCTAAGTACGTACTAAGCCATCGGGGTTATATTACAGCTGCGTTTGATGTATTTGTATTCCTTGCCTTCTTTTGCAGCTTGCAGCATGCCATTGCAGGTGACCCGTCCCATCTGACGATTTTGCAAACAATTCACTACTACAAATTTTACAAACAACATACCTCACCGAATTCCCATCATCGTCAGTCCTGAACTTTTTGTCAAAATTGTTTCAGACTCTTGATGTAGTAGCTTTTGTTCTTTTTGCACCCGTACTCTGGGTTGTGGATGCACTCATTAAGCCAGTAGAAGATAGATCGATTGGATCCTGCGCCGCTAGGCCAGTCGCTTCTTCTGGCTTTATAGTTTATTGTAGATGTAGACCTTTCATGGATGGATATCTTTCTTGAAAGAATTGTATATTCTCTGCCGTGAGGTCGAATTCAGAGAGTTGAAACTCATAGTTCTTTATTGAATCAACTGCAAATTGAAATAGTAAAGTACAATTAACTTACTATTGAATCAACAAATAATAGCAAAATATTGAAATAAGGTAGCACTATTACCTCTTCTGCAGCTCTCCAAAATTTTTTTGAAGTTTTTTGAATTTTCTGAATTTCACATAAATTTCTCACTAATTTTGTCAAATTTACGCAAACACTACCGAATTTTTCACAGCTAAACAAATAGATAAGAGTTAGGTTTGAGGTGTGGAGAATGAAGACCGGATGCCCCCTATTTATAGGAAAAAATTTTCTATTTTTTTTCAAATTGATTTACACCCCAACGATAAAAAGGTAAAAAACAATTATTTTTCACCAGGCTGGGCCATGCTGTGCCATACCGGCAAGGCCCGTTTATGCCCGTTGGCACCATACCGTGCTGGCACGACCCATGATCTAAATGGGCCGGGCCAACAGTGGTGAGCCACGGGTTGACACACTAAGGCCCGACCCATTGGTCGCATCTAGAAGTGCTATGCCGCGTGCTCCCCAAAGACGCTCGATTTGATGTCAGTCGAGCTGTGGTTGATGGGCTAGCCTGGGCTACGGTGCCACAAGCCCACAAGCACTCACCATTTTCTGCATGCATGGCTTGAACTGGTGGCCACTGATGTTTATAGTTACGATTGATGGCTTTTACCTTTAATATAAAGACTGTGTGAATGAATTAAATACTAGAAAGCTAGCCACTTTAACAAAACTATGTCAATAAACCACTGGATGACACAGAAAAGTGGTCTATAAGCCATAATATAGCTGTCCAAATGGGCTGTGCCGTTACAGCCCGGTCCGAGGCCTGTCATTGTAGGCCTGATCCAAGCACGGCACGTCCGTTTAGATGATGGGCCGTGCTTGGGCCGAGCGGCCCGCACGGTACAACCCGTTTAATATAATTTTGTATAATTTTTTTACAATTGTTTCTTAAGTTTTTATATTTTCTATAATTTTTTGATTTTTTTCTTCTTTTCCGGGCTAAACGGACCAACCGTGCATGTACGGCTCATTTAGCCCTAATCGTGCCCATACAAGCACGGCAAAGTTACGGGCCATGCCTGAGTCTGGTCTCAGTCCGTAGGCTAGCATGGCACAATCTATTTATTATTCATACTCTATTTATTATCCGTATTTAAATAAACTGTGTCAATCTCAGACCCGTGCCTTACCGGTCCGTTGGACAGCTCTAAGCCGTAAGTCCCCAGCAAGGCAGCTCTGCCCCAAACCACGTCACGCATCCTATCTGGTCTCCTCCCATTGGTCGGGTACACTCCCAACGCGTTCCTCCTCCCTCCGATCACGCGTTCGTGTACCAGCGGACGGCGCAGAACTCACCCACCACAGGCAACGCGCCCCAACCCCGCACCGCTTCAAGTCTGCCTGCCGCACGCAGCACTGCAGCAGCGAGGAGGAAAACTGAGAAGAAAGATGGTGAGAAGCACCGTGGTTGTCGTGGCCTTGGCCGTCGCGCTAGCGGCCATCATCCTGGCGGCGGCGGCGGCGGGGCAGAAGAAGCCGGCGACGGCCGCGAGGCGGGAGGACATCCCCTACATAAGGTGCCAGGTCTGCGAGCGGATCGCGCGCGAGATCTCCGCGCAGGTCGCCAAGAAGCAGCAGGTGCTCCCGCCCGCCAAGAAGGTACTGCTTCTCCGCGTCTGGTTTCGGTTAATTTGATCGGTTGTCGGGTGGTGTGTTGATAGTTTCGGGGTGGGAGTGTGTGCAGGTGCCGGAGATCGAGATCATCGAGATCGCGGAGAATGTGTGCAACCTGAAGAAGCAGGAGGCGGACTGGATGCTTCGGATCGATATTGTCGAGAAAGGCGACAAGCTGGAGGTAAATTGGCACTCTCTGTTTTAGCTGGAGTCGATACGGATTCGTGCTGCGTGTCGATGCTGGCTAAATCTGCAAACAGAATTGCTCTAATTGCCTCTGGCCACTGGGGAGAAAAGTGTCTCATAGATATTTATTGTTGATACACTTCCAGGCACCAAAAGGCTAATGAAATCTGCTTCACCACCACTAAATGCAACGCCAAAAGCTGTTCAAATAATAGCAACACTCAGATTGAATAATCTGTTTAAATTATCACAAAAAAAACAAATAAGTAAACTATACAAATGCAACTAAACAGTGACCAAACACATTGAAAATCTAATTGACAGTATGAACTGGACGGTTTCATTTTACGAAGTGCGTTATTCGTAACTCAATGATGTAATTGAATTTCTTATGTGGACGTCTTGCTTTTGCTCAGGCTTCCTTTAAGTTTGCTTTTTCAGTTAATATATTTATAGCTACATATCTAGTTCTATTTCCTCCTTAAAAATACTAGGTAGGGTGACGCGCTCCGCTGCGCCGTTTGACATAGGGGGCATAGGACAACTGCTAAGGCGTCATGCAAGACAAGTATATGCACCATGTATAGTACAATTGTAAATAAGGCATACTGCACCTTAGTGCAAAACTGCTTGATCTGGAGCAGTGCAGAGGAAGCTTAGTTCATTTATATAAAAGTGGCAATACATAACTATGTGATCAAATTGCTAAATAGCATGAGAAACCGGATGAGACAGTACCAATTGCTACCACAGCATTCCATAGGTGTTAAGATTACATAGGATATCAGGTAAGCACCTAATTGCCAAAAGGGCGATAAAGTACAATAGACATAAAGATGCTCGAGCTGCATGAATGTGCGAGTTTTGAATTGCGGAGTGCAGAATATGAACCGTTAGGGAGAGGACACCTTGTTGAGCAATGAAGCAGCAGTCCACAGATGTCTCTGAAATGGTACCATCCTGAAGCGACATTTGCTCTCCCATCTCCTCATCTGATAAGGCTCATCGTTGTTGCGTGTTGTCTGTGCGGTGTTGTAGGTATGGACTGAGTGCAATGGGGTATGTGTTTAGCTAACCGAATCTAGGTATATGGTTTACTGAAATACTGCATGTAGCTATGTTGCTAGCTGCGAGGAGATGTTTTTATATATGCTTCCAATAATATACTATTTCCAATAAGTATATATTCTCAATTTTTCTTTAATAAGAAAGAAGAGTTCAATAATCAAAATCTGAAGCTCAATAACTATCAACAAAGAATGAATGCTAATATATATCTGAGATATATGGTAATACCACAGAGAAAAATGGCAATGATATTTTTGTTTATTAATCTGGACAGCAAGGGCACTGGACTTTACACTACATGGTACAGCTACAAAGAAATAGAACCTAAAAAGGTATTTGACATAAATGTTTAATGCACAGCATGCTAGAATCGATTAAAATCAGGGGTCAACACAAATGTTGGTTCCTTTACAGAACTGACAAAAGCAAACACATTTTGGAACATTAATATGTATAGCAGTGTCTATTAGAAAGACAATAGATTCTCCTAAACCCTACAAATAACACATTCATACAGTTCTAACACAGCAACCCTGCTAAGTCAAAAAGGTAGCAGGAAGAAGATCTGTGATCTAATCATGCAATAATATTTCTATTCACAGAAATACAGCCTAATCATAGAATAATATTTCCGTTCACTGAAATATGGCCTAATCATGCAAGGATCTACCATGATCAACCTGATCTTCGCACAGCAGGAAAAGACAACATATAGATATACTACAAGGTTTGAATTTTCAAGCAAGACTAACCTGAAAACAGTCCGTGTGGTTGCTCTTCTTACTAAGTCTTCAATTTTCAGCTATGCTGTTTCTTCTCAGAGTAAAACAATAACAATTAATGATCTGAAATTTAGAAGCCTGGAACACATAAATAGATAAGAAAATATATTCATGTGTAGTACATTGCTTGTTTTGATTATTTTTGGGCCAGACAGAACCTAAAGCGCATATCTTTGCCGAATATTCGAACATAAAAATGGCAGTAGAAACGATATTACCCTTTCTTGTGCAGAAAGGAGCCCCAATTTTTCATAGTTTGTCACATCCTAAAATAAGGAGTAGATAAGATACAGAGAAAATGGTTAACAAACAGAAAATAAATGAAAGGGGTGAGGACCCAAGCACAGCACATCTTTTGTAGATCAAGACAATCATCTCCAAGAAAATAACGATCCGCAATTTGTAGTTCAACCTGAATGATGATGTTCAGGGGAGACCGGTCTGCAGATTGAGAGGGCAAGCAGACAGAGAAAAGGGGGGCAGACGGAGAGGGCGAGCGAGGGGGGCGCACCTAAGTAGCATGGCGTGTGCAGGAGTAGTTGGGCCCACACGGACCTCAGCGCAGGATGGGCATGGCTGCACAAAGATCTAGGAGGCGGAGAGCGCGGGAGAGAGCTCACAGTATGGCTACAGGAGCTGAGCAGACGGTGGAGCTGGTGCAAGCAGATCGCACAAGGGCCACGCAGCACGAACGAGGGCCGGCACACGTGTCACGGGCCGACTGGACGTGGAGCCCGCCGATCGCTCTGGAGGCCTCCTTTCCTTCGCCTTTAAAGGATTTATTATGATTACTGCAACTTTTTTTTCCGAACAAAGCTCTTAAAAATACTACTGCAACTTTTATTCCAAACAAAGCTCACCTTCAACAGGTATAATAGTGCCCTTCCAAGTTAATGTGAATTGTATGTGAGCTGGCTAGTCAAATTAAAGTGATCCAGTTGATTCTGCTTGGTCATAGCTTTGCGGTTAATTTGTGATACTTACACAAGTGTACCATCTCAATCTCATTCTAATACATCAAAGTATTTTGCAGCTTGTTGAGCAAGATGAGGAAGGGCATTGTAATTCAGAATGCAAGACCATTGAGCGTGCATGCCAGGAGGTGAAGACCAATCCTTAGCTAGTTGATTATGCATTTATACTATTTAGAACTTATGAACATATTTCACAAGATCTTGACTTCATTTAGAGGTGCTAGTCTTTCATGATTTCAACATAACTGTTGAGTAAATGATATTATGATAACGAGTTACCTATGGATCATAAATGGTTTAACTATGTTAATCTTGCATGGAATTTGTTGAAGTTTTCTTTCCAGATTGTTGATAGCCATTAAGCAAGGCAGCACTATTATTTCGATTGAATTTTGTGAAAAATGTGCTCAACTGAACTAATCCATTGCAGGTGATGGGGTATGCTGATACCGATGTTGCTGAGTTTGTCTACAAAAACAGGCCTTCAGTTGATCAGCTGGTGAAATTTCTCTGCAAAGATCTTTCTGAAGCATGTGCTGTGGATCCACCACCAGTTCCAAAAGTGAGCCTTTCCCGTCTTGTTTCTGAATCAAGGAGTTGACAAAATTATGGCATGATTTATGACCTGATTAACATATATTTAAATGCTTTACTTGTAGAAGTTTATCACCTGCCGATTAAAAATATCAGGATGTGATGTTTTGGGATATAAATCTCTGCATGTCATTTCTGACACACATCAATCGTACAAATTTCAGGATAGGGTCCCTGGAGAACCCTTTGCTGCAAAGCCATCAAAAGATGCTGAGATGGAAAAGATATTGAGATCAATGGAGGTAGATATTTTAGTTGTAATCTGTGTAACTTTCTCCAAGTATATTCAAAGTTTCAAATGTCACAAGAGACTTGATGATGATAGGGTATTCCGGGAGCCCCAAGCATGAAGATGTACTCTAGAGACGATCTGATGAAAAACAACTTTGGTGCTGAAGAGGACGATGAAGATGATGATGAAGACGAGGAGGATAATTTTCCCAAGAACTTGGTAATATTTTTCACCTTTTCAGCTAAATATGTTTATTTTATCTTTTAACATTTAATCATACCTCCTGTACCCCTTACAGGGAAAAGTTCTAAAAGATAAGGGTCCTCAAAAGAAATATTTGAAACAAGTTGTGAAGCAGATCAAGGATACAGGCAAAAAATTGAAAGGGCATGTGAACAAGGTGTCAAAAGTAGTTAAAAAATGGTGGCAAGGGAAGAAGAAGCCTACAAAATCCGGTAAAACTGAACTCTGAAGACCAGTGTTGTCAAACCGGTCAGTAAAAATGAAACCGATTCAGTGTTGTCAAAACTGAACTCTGAAGACCACAGGGAAATTTGAGATAATTTTCGTAAGTTCAGCGTGCCCCCCATCAAAGCATCCAGAGCTTTCGTAGAGAACCACTACATAAACGTGTACAATTTTCCCAGACATTTTCAGTGTACACTAGGGGAACAGTGGACTCTGGAGTGTTGAAGCACGAGGATTCATGAGAAGTAGTTTACAAGGTTAGTCAAAGTCCCAATTGATTGTTGGTATGTGATAAACACTGTAAAAGAACGGTCATACCAGTAAATTAGACTATTGTCTGTCTTAGATCTTAATGTTCCATTCGTGTATTCAAGTATGCAATCTATCTATCCATCAACTAGTCTTACTTTCAAGTTTAGCTGGAGGTTTACACAGGTACAAGCCCTATTTTATCCCAAACATTTCTCTCTCTAAAATTAGCTTGCCCCAATTAAGAACAAAAGCAATGGAGTTTCTTTATCCCTCAGCCACACAACCTGAAACCGAACCGGCCCTTTCCAGTTTCCAGTTTGGAAACGGGAGGTTCCTACCTCTCGCGGGAAGAGGAGTTTCTGACGAGCAGCCTCTCATTCCTCTCAGGCAGAGAGGAGCAAGCTCATCAACGCGGCAGCAGCTCTCCCGTCGCCGGCCCGGCTCCCGGGGACAATGGCAAGGTGGCCGCCGCCGTTGCCACCGGACGGCGCGCACTCCCTCGGCCACGACGCCGTCGCGCTGTCGTTCTTCCTCGCGTGCGTGGCCGCCACAGTCGCGCTCGTCTCGTCCATGTGCTCGGCGTGCGGCCGCAAGCCGAAGGTGGCCAGCCAAGCGCCCGCCGCGTCGGACTTAAAGTCCGCGACGGACTCCGTCTCCGACGGCGGCCACTCCGAGAGCCTGCAGAGTGGCAGCGAGAAGGAGGTGGTCACGCTGTCGCCGGACCTGGCGACGCACGGGCCGATCGCGCCGGTGGCGCTGCCGGCGTCGACGTCGAAGCGGCGGTTATCGATGAGCCTGAGCATGAACATCCCGGACAAGATGAGGCTGAGCATGAACATCCCGGACAAGATGAGGCTGAGCCGGAGGGAGCGCAGGGACAAGGTGGAGCCGGAGGACACGCTGTGGAAGAAGGCTATCATCCTCGGGGAGAAGTGCAAGATCCCCGGGGAGAGGGACGGGGAGGGCGACGCCGACGCCGACGAGCTCGCGGCCGGCAGCTTCCGCCGGTCTAGCTACTCCCGGCCCATGTCGCGGTCGAGCTCGTTCGCGGTCTACCAACACGACCCTCCCGCCTTGCATTCCTCGCATTCTTGACACTCCACAGAGATTGCGAGGGACGTGACGACGTCGCAGTTAGCCTTGCAGGGTGGAGGGATGTACGTACGTATCTCCATGTATAGGGTTGCAGGGGCATGCTAATGTGATAAAGTGCATTCAGGCGGTTGCCGTTTTTTTGTTTACTAGTAAGATGCCCGTGCGTTGCAACGGAAAATCAAATAAAAGTGATGCATGTTATCAAATATGATCTCAAACTGAATAATAAATATCAACTTTTTCTTACATCATCATGTATCAAACAAAACATACATGTTCATATTCGTAAATAAATCAAGTATTATATTAGTGAAGCATGCTAGAATAAGCACCACATACAACAATATGTACAGAAATGATAGGAAACAACAATTCTATGACTAAACTCACAACAAAGTTTATCCAGCTACAATCCCCTATCTATATTATCTTTTATGAAAAATATGCCACATTAGCCCTTATCTAGCAATTTTTTTAACATCTTATAGGCAAATACAAAAGATGAACAATTAAATTACATACTAAAAACTACATCTAATCTACCATGGCTAATATAATGGACTACGGAAAAAGGTCATGAAGTTGATTGTTTGAGGGTCCATGCTTCTCAAATTGTCCTACCATTTTGAAGTGCCAAATAAATATAAATGTTAAAAAATGTCATGCAAATCATAGAGAAAAGCTAGGCATGAAAGGCCTGCATTCCTAAAATTATTTTTCTATACCTAAATCATCTCATAAATATTAAATGGTCACATGCTAGGAACTTTCATGTAGGCTTATTTAGTTAACAGTAATCCTTACGTACTTACAATCACACAATGAATATTAGTTGAATTCACAGATTTGTTTATATACATAATTGAAAAACCATAAAAGTGGTCCCAGATAGATCGAGCATTTAGATAGGCCACACGATAAATGAAAGAGATTGCTAATATACAATGATGCATTCATACAACTATTAGCACAAAATACAGTACCGCCATATTATTATCTGTACAAACGGAAAAAGATATGTAACACAGCGAAGCAACAATAAACTGTAAGGGAAGATACGAAGAATCTAGATATACACGTCACAATCATCTTTTAGACTCTGGCTTCCAATCATGTTCAAGAGAACAAATATTTGAATAGCCAGTCATATCATCATGGTTAAGAGACAACTAGAAACCTGAGGCCCTTCTTCCTCTTCTTCAAAAACACCAGTTATGATATGATCCCTGCGAGCATGACAGGAACATGGTTTCGAAAATTCATCATGTCACCAAAGTATGATAGTACTGAACAAAGCCTAAAGGTAAAACCACTAAACATCTATTACCTAGAGCTAGAAAAGCCAAATACAAACCAACAAGTCATTTAGCTTCAATGCCCAGCAAAGATCAAATAAAGCACCTAAAACAGAAACAAATGCATATGCGAGTTCACAAAGACATGCATACAAGAAACTTCATCTGTTTAGTGATCAAAGACATGCATAACTCCAGCGTAATTAGGTTAATAGGAGCTAGCCGCAAAATATGTGGGATTACTATTGATTATTGAAAGAATTTTAATGATAGAAGAGAACAAATAGTGGAAAACACAAGTACAGTATAAGCAGCAGCAGAAATCAAATATAAAGTTACAATAAAAATTAAAAAACAGAAACCACCGCGCCAATCCCTCAGATCTACCGCTCTCCCAATTCCAAAGTGGAGCAGGCAGATGACCTGTGCATATGGGAGATAATATGCATATGCTAAGCAACTTTCGTATTAAGATGAGAATTGTCAGCCTATGATCTGATTAGTAACAGGTAAACTTTTTTTTTCAAGAACGTAGTAACAGGTAAACATAAGATGATGTAAAGATCACATCTTTCAGTCCATGTAGGAGTTTCATCAAACTATCTAATTTCTGTAAAGATCACATCTTTCAGTCCATATAGGAGTTTCATCAAACTATCTAATTTCTCCGTTAATCCATCTATGTTTTCATCAAGGAAATGACAGATATCGTTACTGACCTTGAACGAAGAAACTCTTCAACTTCATCATCGCCTAGGCCATCCTCCCGGTTCAAGTAAGAACTGTTATGCGAATACCTCGTTAAAGAAGTCGTAACATA
Source organism: Melocanna baccifera (assembly GCA_036346265.1). Taxonomy (NCBI): domain Eukaryota; kingdom Viridiplantae; phylum Streptophyta; class Magnoliopsida; order Poales; family Poaceae; genus Melocanna; species Melocanna baccifera. The sequence continues at coordinate 15,368,519 of CM070684.1, read as the reverse complement.
AGGTCTGCCATGCTCAACCTCAGAGACTAAACTTTGGTCTCTTGAGACGTTCCTGCGTTTCTCGCATCTCGAGTCCATGCGATTGTTAGTTCTGCCTTTCATCGTGGACTCGAGCTCCGGCTCCTTATCCCTAGCACGCCACATCTCATTAACCCCCATAAGTCGATTTGTTGCAGACACACAAAGATACTTGATTTCAACAGGAGAGCAAGCATATATGGCTTAATTAGTGAATCATCACGCAAGATAGAAGGGACCAAAGAAGCAAGTTAAGGTAGTGCGTGATTGCAAGTTATGAACTGGCTTTACAACTACAAGTTCCCAACATTGGATCATGTTTCAAATGAAAGTCTTTCATTAGGGAGCACAGAAAATGTTTCGTAAGACAACATTTTGCGATAATTGATTCTAGTTAATTAATCGGATTAGCTAATCTTTGCGTCTACATTGCAACAACTACCAGCAAATAACTAAATGTGATGGAAATGGTGGAGAACTAACCAATCATAGCCAAAAGCACATGAAAACATTCCTCCAAAAAAAGCACATGGAAAAAAAGGCAAGGAGAAACTAACCTTGCTCAACTCCAACAACCGTGGTGGCAAGGAACCGCGAATTGAAACGATGCCTCACATTAGGCTTCTGCAGATAGGCCTGCATGCCTTCCTTGTCCCCTCTGTCCGCGCGGGGGGAGTAGGAGGCGGCGGTGCGAGGGGACGGAGAGGGGCGGCGCGCGCGTTCAGGGGCGAGAGAGGAGGCGGCGGCACGGGAGGTTGGGGGCAGGAGGATGCGGCGACGAGGTGGGGAGTAGGAGGCGACAGTTTGGGGCGAGAGAGAGAAGCGCGCTTGGGGTTGGGGAGGAGGAAGGATGCGACGGCGAGGGTGCGGGAGTAGGAGGCGGCGGTGCGGGACGGAGAGGGGAGGCGGCGAGGCGGTTCGGGGCGAAGAGGTGGCGGCGCATGGTGGGGAGGAGGAGGCGGCGCGCGGTGGGGAGGAGGAGGAGGCGACGAGCGAGTGGAGGGTGGGGGGGAGGCGGCGGCGGCGCGGGGGGGGAGGAGGAGGCGGCGGGGTGGGGAGGAGGCAGCGGTGCGGGGGGGTTAGGGAGGCGGCGGTGCGGGCTAGGAGGAGGCGGTTCGGGAGGAGGATGCGGTGACATGGGGGTGGCGAAGCGGGGGAGGAGGCGGCGGCGGAGCGGGGAGGAGGCGGCGGTGCGGGTTGGGGAGAAGGAGGCCTGCGGCGGCGGGGGGTGGGGGGGAGAGCGAGGGGGAGGCGGGGGAGAGCGGGGGCGGCGGGGGGAGGCGGGGGTGCGAGAGGGAGAGCGAGGGGGATGCGGGGGTGCGAGGGGGAGAGCGGTTAGGATTTTAGGGTTAGGGAGGCGGCGGCGTGCGGGGTGGGTGGGAGGGAGGGGAGGAGTGAACAGACGATTCGGATTTTATCTTATTTCAGATCGAAGGGTTGAGAAGAGAGGAGGGATGACGGACCAACCACCAATTGCTTCTTTTATAATAGTAAAGATTCAGATCGAATGATTGAGAAGAGAGGAGGGATGACGGACCAACCACCAATTGCTTCTTTTATAATAGTAAAGATATGTCATGTTGCCTTTCTCTTATTTTTGTGAATTTGTGATATGAATGCATGGATGATCTTTGAGAATATTTGGGTCTGTTTTTTTGTGCTATAATTTATAATTTTTAGTTATGATTTATTAATCTAATAAATAGTTATTACTAAGAGAATTAAAAGTCAAAAAGAACCGAACAAGTTGGATGATGGAATTTTGTGTTGTTGATATGATTAAGTGTGCTTAGATCGATCAATGGAGGAGTTGTGACGCCCGGCTCAAGTATGGATTAATCTTAGTTGAGACCAAGGTTTGAAATACCAGTGAATCGCCGATTCTGCGCGATTCGGCTTTACTGGCTACCGATGGGAGGGAAAATATCGGCTGAGATACAAATTTCAAAAAATTGAATTTGTAGATGTTTGGATGGGTTCCAGGGGCATTGTAGCTATATTGGATGCTTAAGAATCAGTTTAGGGATATGGTGGGCCCATGGGCATGAGAAAGCAATGTTTTTTGTGTTGCATGTGAAGGACAATATTCTCTGCATGTGGGGGAGGAGTGCATTGCATTATTGAGTCTTTGAGAGCAGCATGTGAAGGAGAAAGCAATGCTTTTTGGTGTTGCATGTGAAGAAGAGAGCAGTGGCGCGAAGTGCGAAGTAGCAAGTGAAGACAAAGAATACACACCGGTTTTTCAAGCCGCTTAACGTCCGATCCTTTCTTCCTCTTTATTTAAAGCACACTCATAGATAGGTAATAACTACAATGCAAGATTCGAAGGATACATGCATATAAGCTGCAGATCTGATATTCTAAGTATTTGCATGTAGAATTAAAGAGCATGCGGAATACTAAAAGATGCAACAAGGAAACTAGGCATGCGCAGCATGCATGCAAAGTACTTAAATGGATACATGCAAAGTGGCAATAACTACAATAGCATGCGCAGTGCAACATGCAAAGTACTTAAATGGATACATGCAAAGTGGCAATAACTGCAGTGCAACATGAAACTAGGCATGCGCAGCATGCATGCAAAGTACTTAAATGGATACATGCATGTAATACGGGATACTAAGAGGCATGCACAGCATGCATGCAAAATTTAAGGGACAGATTAAATGTACACAGGATTAATGCTAACAGCAGGTTGAATTAATTCCACCGGTTTTTCATCGGTTTTTCCGGTAACTGACCGGTTACCGGTCTCCTTCCGCCCCGCCCACAAAATTTGTTTGCTAAAATTCATCCGGTTTTTATCCGGGATTTCCGGTTACCGGCCGATTACCGGTACCACCCGGCGGCCGGGATTTGCCCTGGTACCGATTTTTTGATCCTTGGTTGAGACCCACTTGCGTCATTGTACTGGAGGATCATACAGAACAATTGACACCGTAGTTGAATGTGTTCGTTCTGCATTATAGCATGTGCTATAAAAACACAACCCAACATTATGTTATTCCACGACAATGAGAAATACAGTTTCTTGTCACCTAATAAATTTTGTGGTAATAAATATTTTTTTATTTTTACAATGTGAATGCTTCTCCAACGTCGAATTTGCTCCAATATTCAAATTAGATGTTCTTTACTGCGAGCAAAACAAGATGTTGGAATGCAATTGATCAGATAACCGAGAAAGAGAGCTCTCTTAGCCAATTTACGAAGGATCGTAACGCCTGCTTTTGGGAATGTGGCGTCGTACATCCCGCAATGTAGCCAGTGTCTGTTACGGACAGAGGTAGCCATCGAGCTGGTTACGAATATTTAAAAGGGGTTAGTTTGACAAAGATAAGACCTAATGGTCAGTTTTAGCATTTTTATGGGCGTCCAAACCCAAATGGTAACTTACAATCAGAAGAACCGAAGAACACACCCACAGGGACGTCTGGGTGCGGTCGCAACCCTAACACGGACACTTGAACTGCAGTTGCTTCTTCTGGTATCTGGGTAGGGTAATATAGCAAGTTTGAGTACAATCAACCGTACTCAGCAAGTCACAATGGAAAATCCCAATTTACTACATGCACGGAATTCCAAAGGAAGGTAGTATACTGGTTTATTAATTTATGTGGATGCAGTTTTATTTGTAAACACTTTTAGAAGTTCAAGCAACGACAACTACTCCTTAAGATTATGGGAGTTTTCGCGAAAAGTTAATTAACCAACTAGTCCGGTTAAAACACTGGTAAAAACTACTTAAGCTTCGCAACTGGAATCACCCAAGTGACACAACTCCACTAACCGGGAGCACAGCGTATTCGAATACCATTTAATTGACTCTGCAGAGTTGCCCAACTTTACCCATACGCAACCTTAACCCTCATGACTGAGTTAAGGAACCGGGTCGTTTCGCTGCTCAACTCTTGGCCCGGGGTCCGCAACCCACACTGACTCTCAAGTCGCACTCTACCTGAGTTGAGCAGGTACTAAACCAAGGTTGACAAATCAACACCTGTGGTCGAGCGGTCACTATGTCATTTGCTCGGCATAAGGGTCTAGTCCTTACATTTTCTCGAGGTCCGCAACCTCCAGCTTCAGGTAAAGCGGTGGGCGAAGACCGTCTCGCGGTGTCCCACAACACCCTTACCCTACAATGCACAAACTTATGGTAAAGCGGTGGGCGTAGACTGTAATATCCCAAAATTTTGTTCCTTTATTAAAAATCAATTCTGAAATTTATTGGATTTATCTGGAGTTATGTCAAAGTCCTGATTTGAGAAAAATTATAAACTTTAATTTATAAAAGCCAAAAATGAATTTATTGCATTACTGAAAGTTAAAACAAATGTATTTCAGCTTCCTAAAGTCAAATATGAGATTATATTAATTTTTCCAGATTTTAGAAAGAATTAAAACCTTCCCTTTTAAAATCAAATTGTACTTTTGCAAATTATACTTGTTAAAATGAGTGGGAAATATTTTTATTAAATCTAGAATAGCTCCAGATAGTTTTCTGAATTTTTCTGGATTTTTCAAAATTTATTTGGTATTTTTCTGAGTTTTCTAAAGCTAAATAGCATTTCTGGAAATCAAAAAGGGAATTAAAATCCCAAACCTCCCTCGGGCCGCCGCGTGTCAGCCATCGGAGCCCCCTCCACCCGCCGGATTCCCCCTCAGCCGTCCGATCTGACTTAAACCCTCTCCCCGCCTTCCCTCTCTCCGCATGCGACGCGTGTCGCACATCGGACCGTCCGCTCCCACGCCCGACTTAATCCTCGCCGCTCGTACCAACTTACCGCTTCGCCCGCTTCATTCTCCCCTCCGATCGGCACGTGGCCTCATCCGAGCCGTCCCCTATTGCCGTACCTCATCGCAGCCGCCCCCTCCCACTTAAGCACCGATCGGTCCCGATTTAATCTTCGTTGTCGGATCAAATCTCGGCCGTCCCCGCTCACTTACCCCTTCGCAACGCGCCAGCGGTCCCGATCTATTCCACTCGCCACGCGTCGCGGATCCAACCATCGCCTCCTCGCTCTTTCCTTTTCCCTCTCTCGCTGACTGTTGGGCCCCGCCTGTCAGGCCCTTCGTCCCCGCCCCTTTCCTTTCTTCCTCGCGCGATCGCCGCCGCTGCCACCGCCATTGATTGAAAACCGAAGCTTTGAAAGCTTTGATTTCTTGCCAATTCATTCCCCCGCATCACCGCAGATTCAAATTAACCCCTCCCTCGATCCGTTGCAGGCATAAAGTCCCCCAATTACGCCCCCCCTTCACCGGCGCATTCATCCTCCCAGTCCGTTTCAAAACCGGCGGGTCGTGCACGGCCGTTACCCCCTCCCCGGCCTATAAAACCCGCACCGCGAGGTTCCTCTACCCACACCGCCACTTCCCGTGCCCCCAATTCGCAAGAACTAAGCCCGGAGACCCCCTTCGCTCGTTTTGGTCCGCCGGCCACCAGCAACTCCGGCGAGCGATTCCGGTCGGCTCGAGCCACCCCGCCCCTCGCCGACGCCTCCCCGACATAGCTGGTGCCCCGGCGATCCCCGACGACCTCCTCCCCGAGCAAGTGCGCCACCGGAGCTCCCCGCCGTCGTGAACCCCTTCTCCGACCGCCGCCCCTCTCCGTCGATTTTCTCCTCCGGTCGTCCTCGGACTTCGTGCGAGGTACCAGAACACTTCCCTCACTCTCCTCTCCATTTTGATGCCCTCGGCCGGCGCTGCCGTGCACCGGAGCACCGGCGACCATCGGCCCTGCGCCGCCGCCGCGCCGAAGCACGCACCGGCCGTCGGGCCGAGTTGGCAGCGGCGTGGCAGCCAGGTGGCGGCCAGATCGGCGCCACGCCAGCGCCATCCGCACGCCCCCTCGCCACCTCACGCGTGCGCAGCCACGTCGGCATAAAGCCGTGACGTGGCAGCCGCGTGGCGACCACGTAGCGCCAAGTGGCAGCCACGTGGCGCCACATCAGCGCCACCCCCGCCCCCGAGCGCCCGCCTACCACCTCACCTCCCTCTCGGGTCCATGGACTCAGTCCACGACACCCGGGCCCCACATGTCAGCCTCTGCCCGAATATATTAACCCTAGGGCTGACGTCATAATCTGTATTTTCCTTTAGAAAAATAATTCGTTCTGACGTCATAAATCCTTTTCAGTTTAAAAATAAATCCAGAAAATACCATTTTTCTTTTATTTTGAATTTAAACTTTGGAAGGCTATAACTTTTGCATTTTAACTCCAAATTGACCCATTCAAATTTCTAAATTTTTCTAAAATCATAATCTATCCATTTCTGGAATAATTTTGGAATTTTGAAATTTATTTAAATTTTGTTTGAATATATTTTATAATCCCAAGATTTAAATTTAAATTAAAATTTCTAATTTCTTTTAAAAGCCTCAATCCCTTTCCAAGAATTGTTAGTCCACATCCAAAATTCAAAATTCTGTCTCCCAGTTTATTTTATAATTTTTGGAGGTTGTTTGGATTTCATTTGAATTTTATTGGCTCTTTCGTTAGATATTGACGATTCCGGAGAGTTTGAATTCGACGAATCGCAGCAGGACTTCGATCAAGGCAAGTTACACCTTTGACCATGTTGAACCTAATATTTTAAATTATTTATATTGTTTTACTGTATATGCATGCGTATCTTTATTCAAGTATAATTCAAATTGGATTTGAAACTTAGATATTCCTATGATCCTTTGTATATAGCCAATTTGAATTTCGAATTCCTATACCTTGTCACCCTAGCTGAAAACTAGTTAGTACCATAGTATTGACTAGAAAATTTTATAGAAATGCTTAGCCTAGCTTAGTATAAATTTTAGGTGGGATTATTGTCTTTCACAAGAAATGACGATTTAAAACTGAGTTCTTGACTTCGGTGAGTCAAGGATGGCCTGTGAAAATTATTTAAAAATGAAAATGAAAACTTATGATTTGGACTTAGGCTAATGGTTAGGTGGTGGGTGCCGGCATGCCTCGTGTTTGGTGACACCTGGTTGATTGTCGTGCACGGGGGAATGTGGTTGAGCCTAAACCAACATAAGGACCGTTTCTGTGATTCATTTTACGAAGTCACTTCGTACTACCACAAGTCCGGTATGGGACGGACCTGGCTAAGTAATTTGTGAAGTTCCAATTATAGTCTCGCTATAGGCTGAATGTGAGCGCGGCGTAGGCTGTGGGAAGTCTCACATGGCATCAGAGGGGGCTCCAACTTGTGGATTCGAGTTGTGGTGAAACCTTAGTGGCGGCGTGATTATTTTGGCGATGGATCATCGGAACAGCCTTGTCATGAACTCTCTGCCGCACACCATAGGCAGTGTGTTTATCGCGTGGCTCAAGTGAGATGGAATGTCTTGTGGGTAAAGTTGTACACCTCTGTAGAGTTAAGAACCTATCTAGATAGCCGTGTCCACGGTCATGGACATGCTGAGTAAAGTTGTCACAGATTAGACTTGGATTTTATAAACCTGGTTTTTGAGCAAACAAAAGATGGTTTGGTTCGGTCCGGTGGATTCCGTGGATAGGTTAGTGTGGGTTGGAGCCTACACTAACGATAATACTTGTTAAAAACAGTGTTTCATATACCGTATTAAAAGTTCAGCTTTTCGTACTTACATTATTGTATTTAAATTCAAGTATTGCTTTCCGCACATTTGCCCTATTAAGCCTTCCTTTGATATCCATTATGCATGCATCAACTCTGTTATAATTCCTGGTGTGACTTGCGTAAGCATTCTATATGCTTACCTTGGGAGTACTCTTTGTACTCACCTTGCTAAATCTGTTGCCGGACTTGAGGGCGACTCGGACGGTGAGGACTACTTCAATGAGTAGGACGCGCCTTCGATCATTCGCTGTGGGAGGTGGGATGGGTCATGGCCGCCACCTTTACTATCTTTCCGCTGTTTTTTGTTTATTTTGTGGGCCTTGTGCCCTTATTGTAAGACTTGGCCTTAAGGCTGTATTTTCGTTTAATAATATTGCGTGGTTATTTTTGCATGATATACATTGCTGTTAAACCTGTGTGCACTAGCTTTTCCTGGGATAGTGCGATTTACACAGAGGGACTCTCAAGTCGCACTTTGCCTGAGTTGAGCAGGTACTAAACCAGGGTTGACAAATCAACACCTGTGGTCGAGCGGTCACTATGTTATTTGCTCGGCATAAGGGTCTAGTCCTTACATTTTCTCGAGGTCCGCAACCTCCAGCTTCAGGTAAAGCGGTGGGCGAAGACCGTTTCGCGGTGTCCCACAACACCCTTACCCTACAATGCACAAACTTATGGTAAAGCGGTGGGCGTAGACCGTCTCGTGGTTTCCCACACACCCTTACCCTAAACTGCACATGCCAGTACAACCATTCTAGGGCACGGTGTCCCATACCACCCCACCCTAGCCTGGGTTTTAAAAGTCTACCGGCCCGCGGCCACTTCCTTATTAGTGTAACTAAATTTGCATAAAGTGATAATAATCTACATGCGATAATAGTACATCTAAGTTAAACCTAAGGTTAACAATGGAGGGGTTACAAATTAACATGGCATTTAATAGTGGTAGGACGTACCTAAATCAGTATGTCATTCTAAACCATTTATTTTAGGTAAACTAGCATTTTCCAACTATTAATACTGAAAATACATATATACATAATTTAATAAACATGGGATACAACATGTTCAAAGGGGTTTGCGACTTGCCGTTAATCTGGACGATCTCTGCAATCTCGAACGAAGAAACACCGGGATCCTGTGCTTGCACTGACACTTCCGGAATCCCCGACACTAGCGCAAAAACACAATAAAACAGAAACAAATCAAAAGCAAATAAAAAGAAAACATTTTATTTAGAAAAGAAAAGCTTAAATAACAAAGGGAGAATTTTTAGAATTTTCCTGGGATGAATTTGGAGGAGTGGATGCCAAAAATGGGTTAAGGACATTAAACTGAGCAAGGTGGTATATTTTGGTGATTTTTGGAATTTTTTGGAATTTCCTAGAATTTATTTGGGATTTTCAGGATTTTTAAAAATTGATACATCGGCACTGTGCGCTTGAAAAACAATCGGCCCGGCCCATCGGCCTGCGCGGGAACGCACGCACGCGGCGCCAGCTCAGTTTGAAAAGGAAGTGGGCCGGCCCACTTCAATGCGCGGGGAGCGCGCGAGCGCGTGGGCGGGAGGCGGCCTGTGGGCGCACGGCCCAACACCGCGCGGAGAGGCACGCGCGCGCACGCGTTGAGGGGCGGCCGGGTGGGCCGGTTGACTAGGCCCACAGCCGCGCGCGTCCGCGGCCTGGAAGCCACGCGTCCGCGCTGGGAGCCGCCGATCGCGCGGGGACGCCCAGGATGAGGCCACGCAGCCTGGGGGGGTTCTTCTTCTCCCTCTCGCTCGGGGGTAGCGGCAGAAAACCGGGGGAAAACAAGCCGTCGCGATGAGGCCTCGGGGGGGCTCCACGGCTATGACCGGCGCCGACGAGCTCGCGGGAGCGAGGGGAACCCGCTCCTGAACTCAGAAAGGCAAGAGCGGTTGGGGGTTGCGGTCGCCGGCGAGAGGAAAGGTGAGGAGGGAGGTGGCCGGAAGGGGTGGCATGGCGACAGGCCAGTAGGTAAGTGCTTCTCTCAAATTGAGTTAGGCGAAAAGTTGGGGGTGCTAGGGTGGTGCTCGGGAAGGAAGGAATTGGACAATGGCGGAGAGGGGAGGGAGATCGGTGGAGGAGCTCACCGGCTCAGGGGCGACGGCGGAGGGGCTAGAGGCAGTGGGAGCTCAATCGGCTTCGGGAGGAGGAAGACGGGGGTGGTGCGGTGTTGCCTGAGGCCGCAATCGGGTTTTAATAGCCGAGGGAGGCGGGGAGGCGGTGCGAGGCGCAGGAAGCCATGGCGCTTGGAAGAGGACGCCGAGGTGACACTGACCAAAGGAGAGGGCGGCCATGCTGGTGAGGTCACTGCTCTTGCAGTAGTTGGTGGGGAGGGGATGGCCTGCACGGATGGTCCGAAGGGGGGGTGTCGCAAGGTGGGGGGAAGCTGCGACCGATGGACAGAGGGAGGGGCGAAGCAATTGGGAGGGGCGGTGACGCGGAGGTGCGAGTCACCCGGCGTCTGCTGGTCCGAAGAGGGAGGCGCGGAGGAGAACCGCTGGTCCGAAGATGTGCTCGGAGCTGGGACCGGGCTGAGGGCAGTGATGGGACGAGAGAGCGGGGAGCACGCGTGGGGGAGGAAGAATCCGGGGGCGGAGCGACCCGGGGAAAGAAAAAGCTCGGGCAGGTGCGCTCGGGGGAGGAAGAAGAGATGGAGCGCGCCCGCGTGGAGAGAAAAGGGGAGATTAGGGGAGGGTTTAGGAGGGGGATTAGGAGAAGCAAACAAAATCAACAACACTCAAATTTAGGTTTAAATTTTCAGGTTGTTTCAAGGACGACGGCTGGATTAATTTCAATTTGCCTTGAGATCGTAGGTCATAAACCTGCCATATAACCTCTGGATAAGTCCTGAGTTGATCAATCATATAATAGACATTTTAAAAAAGAAAGTCCGATCACCTGAATTACATGCAATTATTTCCTAATACGAGGATTCAATTATATAGAAGTAATGCCCCGTTTGGCCAGGCTCGGCTTCTCTTTTTTGGCATCGAAATCAGGCTTCAAGAGAAACTACGAAATCCTAGCTTCAAATTTGTAGTTCATTTTGGGTTTGGTTTCAAATTCGTAGTTCATTTTTAGACTTCGAAATCCACACGTTTGTCTAGAAAAAGAGCTTCAAAGCGCAAAAATCTGAAGCTGATGCCTGGCCAAATGAGGCCTAAGTCTCAACACGAACAGAGCTAAATAAACTCATCTTGCATCTTCGATTTTGCTAAAGCAAATTAGGTAACGTTCAGAATAGCGATGGTTTATAGTTTTTAGCTGAAATTTTACTGTAACTAGCTGAATTTTTACTGTAGCTGAGCTAGCTTATTGGACATATTTAAATTTAAAAAAATTTAAAAATAAAAGCGATATGTTAGCCTATCACGAACAATGCAAAGAAATACAGGAAAAAAACAAAAAAACAAGAAAACCAAAAAACAAAAAAAACAGAAACACAACAAAATTGCACACAGTGAAAAAATCGCAAACGCTGGACACCCACCACGCGGAGAAGCTGTTGTGAGCGCGACCTTAGGATGAGGCATACAGACTAGACTGGAGGAGTCAAGCAACCCCACGCCTCCCTGTGGTAGAGTATGTTTATATTAATTTCTGTTTCTGGTGTCTGTTTTAGAAGTTAGAAACCAATATGAATCACTGGCTTTTCAAAGCGATTTATCCACCCTTTTTGCTCTTATCTCACTTTAGGAATAAAACAGAGGACACGTGTGTATCACGCATACTACTCCTCTCACTCTTATCTCGCACATACATCTCTCTTATTTTTTCATCCGTTCGCTTTCTTTTTAAAAACTACTTTTTTAGTTATTATTATTTATTTTAATCAAAGGTATTAGTCACAGTAAAAACTATCCTCCGCAGTCCGTACGAATAAAATCCTTGTCTATGCAAATGAGGCCCCACCCTTGGCCCTTCCGACCGCAGGAACGAAACGAAGCCAACATTTCCAAGGCCACTCTCGAACCCGTCGACTGCCTGCCTATGCCAGCCTGAGCCCCGACGACCGTGCTTTCCGGATGGAACCCCCCGCGCCGCACCACGGCAACTCGCCGTCCGCCGCGGCGCCGTTGCTGCGGTTCTCGCTGCAGCCGAGCCGCCTCCCCCTGGAGGACATCCTCTTCTGCGTCGACATCGACCTCGAGGCGCGCTCCGACATGAAGACCGCCCCCGCGCCTGCCCCTGCCCCCACAGCCGGCGCTAGCGCCACCGCGGTGGCGGCCGGGGCTGGCGCGCCCCGAGCAGCGCGGCCTCCGGTGAAGCGGATGGACGCCGTCAAGCAGGCGCTGCTGCTCTTCGTCCACAGCAAGCTCACCATGTGCCCCGACCACCGCTTCGCCTTCGCCTTTCTCGGCGAGACCGTCTCCTTGGTATTGACCCTGATCCATCCATTTCTTGGTTAGGTCTAACTAGATTTCGCGTTCCTTCTCTCTTTTTCTCATGAATTTTAGGGTTAACTGTTTCTGTAGAAATGCTTGATGAGTAATTTTTGCCTGTCACTAGAAACCTTCATTCTTTGAATGCTGTATGGCACTATATGTTTGTATGTCTAATTCGAAGACATGAAGAAATCTAATTGAAGGGAGACTGTTTAGCTTGGGAATTGCGTCAAGTATTACCCTCAAATGTCCCCAATAGAATAACCTGTGCTAGTTTCTTGTTATTCTGTAGTTTGCTTTGAGTACTGTTGCTAAGATTCTTGCTTTGATTCTGGAATGTGATAATGGATTCGGAAATTGACTCGGTTTTGTGATAATGGATTCGGAAATTGACTCGGTTTACTCTCAATTTAAGGTCAAGAAGGACTTCAGCAGTGATGCTGGTTCTGCAATAGAGGCAATCCAATCGCTGGCTGCTACTGAAACGAGATATGCTACGGCTGATCTCACTCAGCTCTTCAAGATAGCTTACCACGAAGGGAAAAGAACAGAATTGCAAGGCCGGCTACTCAGAGTGGTAAGTTTGTACTGTCACCTGGATCTTGACTAATGGGTGGTAACATTTTCTGCTATGTTAGTAGTGGTAACCAGTCCACCGACAGGCAGAAGTAGAACACTGTTTCTAAGCATGTAGGCAGCTGGCAATTGGCCAACAAACATCAATAGTTGTCCAAAGGATACTGTGAAATAATGTGTTTGCTTGTAAGGGAATGTGAATCCCAGCCACGGTTGGCTTAAGTCATCCACACCACAACTTGTCATCTAATGTCCTAGCATAGCACTTTTAACCATAAACCACCTAATAAGAACTAGTTCTAGCTTCCCGTTAAAAAAAAGAACTAGTTCTAGCTGGGTACTTGTTCTGATGTCCCATGGACCCTTCCTCAGTCCAAAATAGTTAACCAGGTTGGTGTGAAACCAATATGGGACTATTCTGTGTGCACACAGATGTGGGATACAACATATACCTGCCCTGAAGGTACTAAGGTTCTTGGTTGTATGCCCACAGTCATCCCTTCTGTATGCCAGCACGTCCAGTGCTGCAATTGTATACCACTTGGCTCACCTGTATTGTATTTCTGCACCATCTGGCGTACCATTTGCCTGTGTTGAGCAAAGAATGCTCTGAGCCTTTGATACCATTCATATAGCCTCAAGGGCCAGGATACTAACATTTAGGTTTGCTAACATTGCCTCAAATGCCAAAATAACTCTACTTATACGAAACCAATATAGCATTACCCCATGGGCTCACACACGCGGGTTGTTTCACATCTAGGTTCACATGGTTCGAACACATCCCCAAAGAAGCTTCTTTTGTTAGAAGGGTTTACCGTGTTTCAAGATTTGTAAAAATTGAGACGCAAGTACAATTCTTAACTGGAAAGGCCAGGCGGGTTGAGGTCAAGGGAATGTTGACAAACATATAAGATGTGTTCTATGGAGTGCTTTGTGTGTGTGTTGTTATTGGGGGGTTGATTGTGATGTCTTCAATCCTGACTTCCGTGAGAACTGATCATTCCAGGTACTCATCTACTGCCGGTCCTCAACTATGCCTCAACATCAGTGGCCCGTAAAGCAAAAGAATTTCACCATGGACATAATCTATCTCCACAACAAGCCTACTGCTGATAACTGTCCACAAAAGGTATATGATGCGTTGGTTGATGTACTTGAGCATGTCAGCCAGTATGAGGGCTACATTCTTGAGACTGGTCAAGGGCTTGCTCGGGTCCTGTTTCGTCAGATATGCATTCTTCTATCCCATCCCTTGCAACGTTGCATGCAAGATGACCTTGATATTCCTAAACAAGTTGCTAAGAAAACTCTGGCCATTGAAGCTGTGCAGAGTGAAGATGGTGTGCCAGTCTCTAGCCAGTAGTTAGGCCTCCTAGTTCAAAGGTACGCATTCATGAAGTTAATCGAGAGCTTCCATTTGATTTGTTTTGCATCGCCATTGTACCAGACCATTAAGCCTGTTCTGTATGACGTAAATGGCCAAGGAGATATCCTTTTGTTGCTGTGCCGTAGCCGTGCTTGTCATGGCGCTGAACATGTAAATAAATGCACATCATACAAAAAGTTCTATGTTGTCTGGCATTTAAATTGCTCCTTTGTTGCAGCCTTTCAGCCACACTGCACTTCTATTTTGCAGAATAAATAGAAGGTGACCTAGCATGTACCTTTGTTTGTATTGTGAATCCGTTGTCAGCAGATCATATGATGTTCTACTTATCTAAGAAATTTGTAGTATTGTACTGGTTTTCGTATTCTGCAAGGGGTACCCTTTCCATAGAGAAATGTCATGCAACCACTTTAAGCACATTAATCCTACATCTTGAAGCCCGACAATAATTTGCTCGATGAACCCATTCTTTGCCTGGTTGTTTACATTCAGAAATGGCCAAAACTCACAAAAATCCAAGCACAACTTCCTCAAATTCATCTGAATGGACAACATATGGGAACCAAAAAGAATGCAACCTAGTACAGGATATCTATTTAAAAACACAACACATAGCAAAAAACTTGTTCCTTTTGTTATTGTCCTATTGTATCCAGCCAGTGTGTGTGCTTACGATACATGATTTCAATACTTTCGAGTCTCTGGCCATCATCCACTCTTAAGCTCTTGTTGCCAAAGTGCCCTCGTTTGTGACCTTCCAGATTCTATGCAAGAGGATCCAACCTTTCTTCCAAGTTGCCACCAGTGAGGCAGTGATCCATGCCTCGGCTGGTCTTATACATATGTAACATTCTATCTACGACAGTTATTCAGATATTTACAATTTGAATTGTAGCATTTCCTCTCCAATTACACACACTGGTTCAGCGCAAATGTCTTGATGTGCTTCATTATTCTCTCCATGGCACGAAGATCATCCATTTGCATTGCAAGTTTGCAACTCTGAATTTGGCATATTTTTTCCTAGCCAGAACCGCAGCTGCAGTTCCAAAGCCTTTTTTTCGTTTCCACTGGATGCATTCGCTTATGAAGAGCAGCAGGGAAAGCACGAGAGCAAACCGCCCTTTGCTGCTGCTTTCCCCGGAGCTACTTCAGGTTTGCTGCTCGTCTCCACCTCCGCCGTCACTGCCTCAGCCATCACTGTCGCCGTCGCCATCGCTGGTGGCGACGCCGGCTGCTCCTGAGCCTTCTTGGAACTGTGCCTCTTATCCTCTATCAAACTGCACGCGCAAGTGTTGTCCATTAGTTGAGAAATGAGAGCTCGCTGAATGTGCGCGCATGTGAAGATGTAATGAAGTGCATCAAGAGATCAGGGACACTGGGCAATGGGCATGCGTACTTTGGGAAGGCGAAGGAGCAGTTGCCTTCGATCATGGTGTACTCGCCGAGCTCCGGGATGCTCGTTAAGTGTGGGGAGAGCACGGCATCGTCGGCGCTGCTGTGCGGCGGCGTGGAGATGTCCATGAGCTCCGGGTGCGCGAGGAAGAAGCCGGTGAAGTCGCTGGACGGCGCCACCTGGAGCGCGAACACCGAGTCCGTGGATATCATGCTCCAGTCCTTGTTGGACTCCGACGGGTCCTGCTCGAACACCGCCGCGGGTATCCGGCCGGGGTCGCCATCCCCGGCAGCGCCATCGGACGACTGCCGGTTCATCTGCTGCGTCGGAGGTGGTTGCTTGTCCATGGCAGCAGCAACGTCGACGCGTAGCCTCGAGTTCACGCGCTCGTGTGCGTCCTCATAGGAGGACGACATTGCCGACGACGAAGAGTAGTAGCAAGACGACGCCCTCTCCTCGTTCGCCGATCTGGCCTCCTTGCGGAGCTCGGCATTGGCGCTTTCCTGCGGAAACGCCATGCTCCCACGTCGAGCTGCCGTTCACCAATCTTGACGCAAGCCACGCAACCAGCACAGCGCCTGCACAACAGACCATGAGGAACACGAGATGAAAATCAGATAGCATCGCTGCAAACACATTTGCATCCCATCAAGGCATCAACAGCACATGAAGCAACCGATCGATGCTTTTTTTTCACTTACGTTTGAATGGCAAGGCTGAGGAGAATCCCCTTCTGCTGCTGCTGCCTTTGTTGTTGGGGAACAGCTTGGGCTTGTATCCTCGGCGGTGTGCCTTTGTGCGACCGAGTAAATAAACACGGGGAGGGGGAGGTGGGTTTCTCTAAGTTAAGGTTTGCTCTCGCAGGGTGCCCAAATTAAGAGAGCTTAATAAAGCAAACGTCGGGTTCAATTCGGGGTAGAACACCGTCAACTGGCAGCTGTTGCAACGGAGCAAAGTTGGCGACAGAAGGCAGCGCTAGCTGATGGTGCAACAACAGCCAGCATGCAACGCAACTGCAGCCCTCGCCCTGGCCATTGCCTGGAAGGATTTGACTTTGTTTTGGCTGATAGATCTGCTAGCTTTTCACTGTCCGAGAACCAGCAAAACTGGGTTTAGATGACAAGCAGAAAAGATACTACACGTCTACACATAGCCCTCCAGCAGCACACTTTCATTCACACCATCCTTGTGCTCCACATTCTTCAATGGAAATGGTTGGCTACCGCCAAATGCAAGGCCGCTCAGCCCCTCGCTCACCGTCCAAGCAGGCAGGAGCTCCACAACAACCTTCTGCACCAGTTTCTCCTCCTGAAAGTTGCTCAGAAGCGATGCCAAGCCGCCTCCAACATCTCTGAAATCCACCAACACGCTGCATAACCCTCGCTGCGCAACAGGTTGAAGAATGGACTCTTAAGTTCATCCGATCATGGACTTCGATGACAACTCCTGCCGGCTCCACATTGATAGGACTATCGGCCAAAACTAAAGCGTTATGTGCGCACTCTTCGGGGAGAAAGGGGATATGTAACCGGGAACTTCTGTCCTGTGCTATGATGATATAAAGAGGTGCACCGGCTTCACGTGATACATGCAAGGTGGTTGTCTTGGTCATGTTGCTTGAAATTATAACTCCATCATATTCTTTCAACAACTGCGAGTGGTATCCTCCTGGTTGCTCAGCTCCCCTCCCAATTTGATTCATGACAACTCCATTCATCGAGAGTGTAGTTCTGTTATTCATGTAACAAATAGACACAATTACCAACATCACACATTGTATTCAAACAAAAAGGGCCAAATAACATGACACATAGCTGTAAAAAAATGAACATTACTACATATTGGTTGCATCTGTGGTCCAGCTAATATTTTGAACTTCAGCTACACCATTGTACGGTATCTCTGTATTAGCAGTTCCCTTAGTGCAAGATGTGTGTACTGATGTTACCAGAATTAAAATAGTAGCAAGATAATCAGAGTCTGGTATTTACCTCAAAGTTGCAAAGGCCTTCCCAGTAAGCATAAGATGGATGTAAGCCTCATTTAGCCTGCGACACAATTCTTCCTCCACACCAACCCTCGCATCTATCCCGGCACCTAGGAATCTTCAATCCCTTTGGACGCTACAATAGGATTTGGGTCGGTCATCCCCACCACAACCTCCTTAACTTTGCCATTGATGAGCGCTTCTGTGCAGGGAGGGGTCCTCCCGTAATAGTTGCAGGGCTCCAAACTCACATAAGCTGTTGCATTCTCAGCTAAATCACCTGCATCTCTCAGAGCAAATACCTGCACATAGTATCAACACTGTACTTGGTTATGATATTATCAAGATCATTATACTTTAGCATCGCAAGTTCTTAAGCAAGCAAAGAACAATATTTCCAGGAACTATGCAATGTGCTCTTAATCTATATCTATACCACTATAATAATAACGATATGTCTTTGTTTTCTCGTACTAGTACAAGCTAAAATTATATTACTGTGAATGAACTGAAAAACAATGACTACCCTCGACACGTCTATAATTGAAGTTTCATGAATATTTATCTGGAGCCGGATGCATCTTCAGTTAAAACTTAAAAGTGAACAACGTATGCCATAATGCAGCATTGCAACAGTTGTGGATAATGTAGCCCTGGTTTTTACCATAACGAACTGAGGATAGGGCTAACTGGGGTGTAAATCTGCTAGTGATTATTGATATTTATTTATAAATTTCCTTTTTATTGCCAAATGCAGGGTTACTAGTATGATCATATCAAGATTAGTGAGAGTTGTTAACATCCTCTGTGCATTATGATGATATCAAGATTGGAAAATATCACCTAATAAACCTATTTGTAATTTTCTAGACCAAACATCCAAAACAAGGAAACCTATAAAGTGAGAAGTGAGACAGGTGACCGACCTCGGCGTGGGGCTGGCCGGCTTTGGGGTTGAAGCCCTCGCGCAGCCGACCATGGGGTTGGGGCTGGTGTGGCCGGCCGCCTTGCGCGCCAGCTCCACGCACCGGCGCATGTAGAGCGCGTCCATGTCACCCGCCGCCTGCCCCTGGCACCGCACGCCAGCCGCGACGGGGGCGCTGAAAGGGGACGCCATGGAGGCGGCGCGGACGGGCCGGGGAGTGGGGCGGGGGCATGAGATGCGCGAGGCGGCCGTCTCCGCTGTGCCGAGTAGAGGAGGATCCCAATCGAACGAGGCTTCTTGGTGTGAGATGTATCAGTTTGCGGAGCCCGGCCCAGCTCCGATCCATCGTTGTCTCACCCTCGATTTGGGATCACTTCCTTTTTTTTTTCTTTCCTTCTGGTTGACCGGAACAGCGATCTGATAACGGATAGGGAAAGCGGTGTGCATTTTCAATTTTCCATCTACAAGGCTTTAAAACGGAGAGTGCTCAAGTAATTTATGAAAACTTAATATTATTTTAGTGTTTTTGGCACAAGCCAAACAACACATTTCTCAACCTCCCAGGTTGCTGGTTCAAGATTCTAAGCCCTACTTAGTGGAGAGAGTGAAAAAAGCCCCACTTAGAGCTTGTTTGGATGCTAGGAAAAAGAAACTTGAGAAAATTTCCCCTAGGGGGATCTGGTATATGGAATCCCCTTGGGCTAACTTCCCTAGTGCTACACAGTAACGAGCTGGCCCAGTTGCTATAGTGCACACGAGAAATGGATTTTTGAAACTCGGTTGGTGGGCCGACGGCTTGGCCCAATGCGCACGCGGCCAAATGGCCCGGCTACGACGCGCGCTAGTGCTCGCCATTGATCCACGACGTACGGACGACCAGGATTGAACCACGTTGCGCCCGAAGCCTTTGTCTACCTCTAGCTGGGCTCAGTGGCAGAAAACAGGAAAGGGACCCCCGTTGTGATTTGGCTCCGGCGGAGGACTTACGCGGCAAGGGTGGTACTGGGCATTCCTTGAAGTACGGGGGTTCCATTTTGGGCTTTGGGAGGTGTGAACATAAGCGGTGGCGGCTGGCGATATGAGAGAAGGCGGCATCTTTTGAGGTGGTTTGGAGTTGCTCCGGCGAAGGTCTAGTGAGCTCGGGAGTGATTTAACCATTTGCGGAAAATGGATTTCATAGAGGTGGAACTGGTTTGGATCGGGGAAGCCTTAGGTGAGCTGTCCATGAGCGTGATGATCCGGCCAGAGGGGGCTCACGATGCTAGACCAGAGGAGAAATGCTTTTGGAAGATTAACTTCGGCTACTAGTTTGTGGTGCTCTGAGAATACTATGGGTGAATGCAATTGAATTTTCATTGAGGGAGGAAGAAGATTGCCTTTAGGGCTCGACGGGCTCAGGGGATAGTGGCAGAGGAGCTGGGGTGAGGGGGAGTTCAATCAGGTGGTTCTAGGGTGAGAGTAGGAGTGGTATGAGGCTTCTAGTGGAAGCAATTGAGCTTTAAAGATGGCAAGAGACGATGGGAACAATGGAGCCGATCGGGCGAAGCCGGCGCGTGGAGGAGGGAGGAGGCGGGAGTTATGCTAGGAGCATGGGCGAGCAGGCGAGGTGGCGCATAGCCTCTGCAAAGTTTGGCAGATGGTGACGACATGAGTATGGCGGGAGCGCGCGCAGTCGATCAGGGCGAGGAGCTGCGGCGGGAGGAGTTTGGTCAAGCGACGCGCTGCACGAGGGAAGGGAGGATAAGGGTGACAGGGGAGTGGGCGACTGAGAGGTGAGGCCACAAGGACGGGAGCTGGCAGGGGAGGTGTTAACGTCGGGGTGGGGTGGCGCCGCAATCCCTAGCGGCGGTGCATGGACGCGTGGGCAGCTACACAAGGAGACAGTGGAAGGAGGCGGCTTCCCAGGAGGCGCCAGCGTGGGGAGGAGGCGGAAGGCCAAGGGGAGGGGTTTAATCCAAGGATTAAAGCTTGATTAGGAGGGATTAGATAGGATTAAGGAATTCAAGCAAACTTCAAAGAAAAAAACAAGATTCAGTTTGAATTTTTGAGGTGTTTCAGTAGTGGTAGCGTGTAGGGAAGAGGAGGAGGCGTGATGGCATGGGGACGGAGGAGAGGGACGGTGGTGGTGCGACTGAATGAGGATGGAGTAGATGGGAGGTTGTGGGACGACGGAGTGAGGACGGAGATTAGGGGTGGCGGCATGGCAAGGTGGGCATCTAAATCTACATAATACGATGAGAAAAATCTACTTGGAGTGGTCCACACATCGGCACCCTTTTTCTAGAGAAGAAAGATGAATCGTTTTTAAAAGGAGAAATAAAAAAATAACATATAAATTATCAACTGATTTTTTAAAATACAAATCATGAAATAACATATCTTAATAATTTATGTGAGGTCGGTGCAGACTTCTGTAGCCGCACGCCTGCACTCGACTCTGTCAGACCCATGAGTCCATTACTAGTATTTTTGAAGGATTAGCCAACGTGGCTCACCATGTGTCCATGTCCTAATCATCATTTGGAAATTTTGGGTCGGAGGTTTGTGCGTGGTCGGCGGCGAGTCGCGGCATGAGCGACACAAAATTTTCGAAATGGCCAAAGCTGTCGAAATATGAGTTTAGCGACGGGCCTGCTTGATTGTTAAGTCATGTTTTAATATCTGTCTGAATATACATGATCCTGTGGGTTCTTCATCCTTATGCATGTGACGTGATTTGCTAGTATTCGCTAGAACACCTAGAGGGGAGGGAAAAACATGAGACTTACTGTCGCCGATGAACGCCATGAGCGAAGAGCGAAGACCCGTGCCTGCGTGATGCAGGCGTGAGGAAGAGTTGGTGCAGAGGGCTGTCGCCGGCGAGGTCCTACGGTGGTGGCGACGGCGACGGCCTTCCTGTTGCTAGCAGCGCGCAATAGATCGGGCGTCTTTTGTATTGTACGGGGCTTTTGGCTCTCACGGAAAACGTACGTCTCATCGTGAGAGGCCGGAGCCCCTTCTTTATATTGCGCTGTTGCAACGGGGGACCGTAACCAAAATATGGAAAGCTCCCCGATCGTATACCAAATCTCTCTTTCTCGTTTTGGCCGATTGGCCTGAGATCACATACCTAACATTCTCCCCCTTGATCGTAAGGCTAAACATCATAAGCCCTCTCTCAATAAAAATTCACACCAAAGTAGTGCATCACAACAATCAATTAAGTATCGCTGGACATCAGTACTTATAGTGCTCCATTCTATCTCGATCGGATAACATAATACTTAATGGGAGTTGGTTACTTTATTTGGTCCTCTTATTCCAGGATCACAGGCTCTCCAATAAACCCATACCGGCAACATGATCACGAAAAATATTGGGTGGTAAGCCTTTTGTGAGCGGATCCGCGAGCATAAATTTAGTTCCAATATGCTCAATCTTAATTGTTTGATCCTGGACTCTATCTTTCACAACATGATACTTTATGTCAATGTGCTTGGCAGCTGCACTCGACTTGTTGTTACTCGAATAGAAAATCTGCGGGTTGATTATCGCAGATAGAATGAGTGGTCTAGAAATGTCGTCTACCACTCTTAATCCGGGATAAAGTTCTTAAGCCATACAACCTGCCGGTAGCCTCATAACATGCCACAAATTCAGCTGCATTGTCGACGATGCGATGAAGTATTTGCTTTACACTTTTCCATGATATTGCTGCTCCTGCGAGGGTGAAAATATAACATGATGTGGACTTCTTAGTGTCTTTACACCCCGCAAAATCAGCATCAGAATAACCGACAACCTCAAGGTTATCGCATTTTCTATATGTGAACATGTGACCTTTAGTGCCTTGCATATAGCGTAGGACTTTCTTAACGGCTTTCCAGTGGTCCGGTCCTGGATTTGATTGATATCTGCCAAGCATCCCGGTAACAAAAGCTAAATCAGGGTGTGTACATACTTGAGCATACATAATACTTCCGACAGCAGAAGCGTAAGGTATAGCCTTCATCTGATCAGATTCATAGTCATTCTTTGGGCATTGAAATTTCCCAAACTTATCGCCCTTAACAATAGGAGCAGGCGAGGCAGAGCATTTATGCATATTGTATCTATTTAGTACTCTGTCAATGTATGCCTTTTGTGATAAACCTAATGTTCCTTTGGACCTATCTCGGTGAATTTCAATACCAAGAACATAAGATGCTTCACCGAGATCCTTCATGTCAAAATTGGACGAGAGAAATCTTTTAGTTTCCAACATGTCCACACTGCTGGCCAATAATATATCATCCACATAAAGAATTAAGAAGGTGTAATTACTCCCCCTGAACTTAACATATGTACAATTATCGACATCATTCTCCTTAAATCCAAAATTCCTTATGACTTCATCAAATTTAAGGTACCATTGCCTAGAAGCTTGCTTCAGGCCATATATGGATTTCTTTAACTTGCATCCCAAATGCTCCTCGCCTTCTACCACAAAACCTTCCGGTTGTGTCATGTAAACGTCCTCATACAAGTCTCCATTTAGGAATGCATTCTTAACATCCATTTGGTGCAACTCTAAATCAAAATGTGCTGTGAGCGCCATTATGATTCTAAAAGAATTTTTAGTCGAGACAGGAGAAAAGGTTTCATTATAATCAATGCCTTCTCTTTGTGTAAACCCTTTTGCTACAAGTCTCGCCTTAAACCTTTCGATATTCCCTTTGGAGTCCCGTTTGGTTTTGTAGACCCATTTGCAGCCTACTGTTTTGGCTCCATTAGGAATTTCTACTAAGTTCCATACATCATTATCGCCCATAGACTTAATTTCATCTTTCATTCTATTAGCCACTCTTAGGCTTCTTTCCCCTCTGAGATTTCTCAACATATGGAATCCCTGCAAGGAATTCGTAACGTGCACAGTGGCACCAGAATCAATCCACCAAGAATTTACAGGAAAATCAGCATAAAATGCTTCATCAACGAAAGTAATTTCATAAGTACCTTTCTTGGCGAGCCATTTTAACCATCCAGGACAGTTATCCTTGAAATGGTCCTTGGACTGACAAAAGTGACACTCATCATTTTTCTTTTGTCCATTTGAGCTCCCAGGACCTGAAGCATGTTTAGGCGCTTGAGGACGCTGTGGCCTTTTATAAGGGGAGTATATTTGCTCCTTCTTGCCCTTTCCTTTATAGCCTCCTCTATTTCTAGAGGAGCCAGCTCTGTTTGAGGAGTTGATGTGATTCACAACATCATCACCCCCTTCAGCCTTGAGCCTCTCTTCCTCTTGAGAAACATTGGCGATTAACTCGCTCATTGTCCACTTGTCTTTAATGGTGTTGTAGTTCACCTTGAAAGCTTCAAATTGCTTAGAAAGAGACATCATAATATAATGGACAACAAAACCGTCAGAAATTGCCATGTCCATTGTCTTAAGTCCGGCAAAGAATATTGATTATGGTCATGATGTGCTCACGGACATTTCAGTACCATTGTACTTTGTGTTCATGAGCACTGCATCGGTGTGGTAGCATAAATCTTAGAGGATCCTTTAAAATGATCCTCGATGGAGGACAAGTAATCCTTCACCCTTTCCTTTTCAGGGATTGCTCCCCTAATAGTCTCACTGATGGAGTTTTTATGACAGCAAGTGAAACGCGGTTAGACCGCTCCCACTTTTCAACATTAAGTTTGTATTCCTTCATTTTATCATCAAAATTGTCATCTCCTTCATTAGGAGCGACAGGCTCATCGAACCTAAACGCATAGTCTAGGTCCAAGAGCTGGAAAGTCGTCATAAGGGTGAACTTCCATTTCTGGAAGTTGCTGCCATTAAGTGGCTCAATTGCATTAACCTGAGCCGAAATAGAACCAGCTGAAAAAATTTTAAAAAATTTTACATTAGGAAAATTCATAATTGATTTGCATGAAAAATTAATCTTACGTTGGTATGATTAACAACATGCTCTAATAATTTTTCGTATCACCGTTGGGCAGATGACGAAAAATTTAACATAATTTAGGGCATGCTATTACAATTGACGTTGGTCCAAGAGTAATAGCATGGCCAGAACAACATATCAAAAGAAACATAATCGATAACATGCTATTACAATTAACGTTGGTCAAAAGTAAAAACACGTAAAATTAATTATATCTCTCTAATTGAATTTCTCGTTGATTCCATTCAATTAGGGGAGGACATCATGCAGCGGAAACGATAGCATAACATTCATTAATATATTCCATGAGAGATATCAAATAACAATAAATTAAAGAACATGAGGCATATCATAATACATGAAATATATATAACTGAAATAAAACTTAACAGCGTAAGAATATACACCATAAATCAATTGCATATATATATCTAAATATATGCATGAAACATATGCTGAAAAGTAAACATAAGATTATACGCTAGAATCTTACGCTGGAATTCAATCGGCCCAAAAAAAAACAATACAAAAGGCATAAAATCTAAAGAACTAAAGGGGCCTTTTGAATATTCAACCCAAAGCAAAAGCTATTGAACCAGTCAAAAACTTCTCCACCACTCATTCCAAATCAGACAACTTCCCAAAAAAATCTTGGCCACGTTCTCCTCATCTCCTCAAAACATGCTCCACCACACAAAACCTCTCTCCTCCCCAAAAATGGATCTGACAGAGGGGGGAACAGCAGGGGAGGGGCGCACGGGGCTCGGCCGCCCAGGCCAGCAGCGCGGCGCGCTTCGCAGCGCTGCTTGGCGCAGCGGGCGCGATGCTTTGTCTTGCGCGGCGCAGGGGCCAGCGATGCTTTGTCGCGCGTGGCGCGCAGGGAGCATAAGCGGCAGCAGGGCGCGCGCGCGGCGGCACGCGAGGGCGCCAGGGCGCTACACAAAGCGAACGCGAGGAGCTCGCCGGCGGCTTGTGCGAGCGCAGCAGCGGCGGGCGGCAAGCGGTCGGGAACACAGCGCCGCAGGCGCTCAGCCGCGCGGCGGGTGAAGCGCCAGCCAGCGCGCGCCGCGCGCTAAAAACAGCAATGCACCGGCGGTGCAGAGCCGCGCGCAGTGGCGCAGGCGGCCAGAGGCCGGCGGCGGCCCGCGTAAGCCCTTCCCCTTTTTTTTCTTATTTCTAATATGAGACTTGGTGAGTTGATTTGGGGATTCTTCAAAATTTGCAAAACATTCGCATTCCCCTCCTTCTAAATTTCTATGCAATCAACAGTGGACTAGAGTTCTAGAAAACTAGCAGATGGCTCTGATACCAAATGTGGGTTCTTCATCCTTATGCATGTGACGTGATTTGCTAGTATTCGCTAGAACACCTAGAGGGGAGGGAAAAACATAAGACTTACTGTCGCCGATGAACGCCATGAGCGAAGAGCGAAGACCCGTGCCTGCGTGATGCAGGCGTGAGGAAGAGTTGGTGCAGAGGGCTGTCGCCGGCGAGGTCCTACGGTGGTGGCGACGGCGACGGCCTTCCCGTTGCTAGCAGCACGCAATAGATCGGGCGTCTTTTGTATTGTACGGGGCTTTTGGCTCTCACGGAAAACGTACGTCTCATCGTGAGAGGCCGGAGCCCCTTCTTTATATTGCGCTGTTGCAACGGGGGACCGTAACCAAAATATGGAAAGCTCCCCCGATCAGGGCGCTGAAATCTCTCTTTCTCGTTTTGGCCGATTGGCCTGAGATCACATACCTAACAGATCCATGTTCAAGGAGACTTGGGTAGCGTTTTGATGGCTCGACTTTGCAAGAACCAAGGAGAAGACCTCGGGAGAAGAGAGAACGAGTCAGTCCAGCAAGAAGTGAGCCAAACTGTGAAGATGCATAAGATACTGCTACCGTTCCTCCAGTCAAGCATCCAACTGGAGTATAAATCGAGCGTACGTCTTTTCATGAGCTCTGGCATCGAGGGAAGCCAATATATTTGTTCAATAATGACTATGCAGTATGATCCATGACGTACACTTTCTAGTATGATGCATCACCCATGGGATAGATCATAGATACTTGAGACTAGTCATCGACCTTCAACTCTATTCGACTAATCTTTGCGGAATTGCGGATAAAGTTCAGAGCAAACAGGCACAACACAACCAACTTATCTTCATATGACCCCAACACTAGAAAATGCTGGAAAGATCCCCAATTCCACCCATAAATCTTTGCTGAAATGGAAGTTATGGAACGCACATTTTTTGGTAATTTTGATTGTGGCATGTGTATCAGTGTACAAGCCGCCTGCATCAACATGTCATGTGCCCAAGAAGCAGGCACAACACAACCAACCGGCTTTTCTTACATGGCCCCAACACTCTACTCGGTGATCAGTGTACAAGCCACCCGCATCAACACGAACTTTGCCCAAGAAGCACAGATAAACGACCAACGCATTTCTCCTTGTCATTATTGTGCATCCAACATATACCATCTTCCCCATAGAACAGTTCTGAATAAATCCATGGGATCAAAAGGTCATGGCAATGCACTCCTCCCTTACGATGGCAAAGAGGTCAGAGTTCATGTATCTCTCTCCACCACTAGGAAACATGGTGACAAGCATCTTCCCCTCATTTTCCTTTCTTGACGCCACCTAAAAATGCATTTGAGGGATAAGCAAAGATTGGAAGGAAAAATGCAATTAGACAGTCGGAAAAAATTAGTTCAGCAACCTGCAGGCAAGCTGCCAAATTAGCTCCAGATGATATGTGTAACACCCCCATTTCCGGGAGTATTATGAAAACATCGCAGTTGCCCAGGACTGTTCAACTGCGAGTAAATCCAGCGAGTGTGTAACATTGCTGATGCAAGCTTAAGAACAAAAGCCAGCTTTATTGCAATATAGTGGCTAGAAGCCAAGTACTACAGCTTGGCCTACGGCCTTTATATACATTACACAAAAGGAGCCACAGGCACGCCTGAGCAGAGAACGACCCTAATTCCACGCTTCGTCGACTTCATAAAATACCACTTCATCATCTTCTCCAGCTTCTTCAAGATATGCTGAGTCTGATTATTTGTAGCAAGAATGAGTACAACCGCCGTACTCAACAAGTTGCACGGAAATTAACCATAACTACATGCATGACGTAACAAATAGGAGTGGAGACAGGTTCAATATTTTATGTGGATGCACTTTAGTTTATAAACAATCCAAAGCTTTTTAAAAGAGCTTCTTTTAAACTTTAAGGGGGTTTCCCAAACTTGATTATTTAATTAATGATACTGAACTCTCATCAAAACTACTTATGCCTTGTTAACGGATTCACCCACTCGACACGACTTCATTAACAGAAGCACGGCGTACTCGAATACTATTATAATCGCTTTGCAAAGCTGCCTGCTTTACCCACAAGATTTCAAAACTCCGCGACGAGTTAAGAAAACAAGAACGTTCACTACACAATTCTTTATATAGCCTCCGCCTGTAGGTTTTAAATCCCGACAGCTCGGATAACCCCACGGATTGCATCCGACTCGTCATGATCCTACAGATTGTATGGTTAACCACCTCCCATACGAACTCACCCTCTGACTCCCCCTTTTTGATTGCAGAGGTTCAAAAGAAATTAAGTAGATATTAGTCCAGGTTTGACCAGGTCAACGCTTGTGGTTGGGCGTTTACTATGTCATTCACTCGGCACAAGGATCTAGTCCTTACATTTTTCTTCGAGGCAGCCACTAGCACAAACCCAATTTGAAGACATCCGCATCGCCACCGATCCACTACCGGCCTCCACCATCGGATAAGATCTTCGGATCCGCCTCTGCGACCCTCACTTATCCTAATTCCACTTTTCCAAAATTTTAAACTAACTACTTACAGTATATAGCAAGATTAATATATTATGGTGACATATTAATAATGTAATATTGTACGCGACTAGGTTTTATCAAGATGAAAGGGGTCATCAAATTAAATGGGGCTTTTCAGGTGGTAGGATATATCTACTTTCCAGTCATTCCAAATATTGCTTGTATAAAAATAACAACATGAAATATCTTAATGAAAATACGAGTAATTAAATACTTCATGTGAATAGGATCAATATGTTCAAGATTATATGCAACTTGCCTTGCGGTTCGGTTACTTCAACTAGCTCGTATTCAGAAGAATCTGGAACCGGAATTAGCGTCTCCTCCTCCTGCGTCAACTGGCCGGCAGCGTCGGAGGCTAACGCAAAGTAATTAAACAAATTAGGCCCGTTTCCAAAAGAACTGAAATCGGACCGAAAAACATAAAATGAATTCAAATAAAAGTACAAATACAAGGTTTCTGGTTTGTAGAGGCTTTGTATGGGGATATAGGTCTCGGAAATGGACTCGTGGAATCGAACTGATTCAAATGAGTACAAACATGCCCCTAGGGTTTACTGTTCCTCGGGCTCGGTCACTGTTCCCCGGGCTCGGCGAGCTGGTCGGGCTCAGCCACTTCGGCCGATCGGACCCGGCGCGGCGCGCGTACGCGGATGGCGACCGTCCGATCTCCCGCGAATGGCTACGATTGAGCGGTGCGCGCGGGGAGCTGGTTTGGTTCAAACGGCTGGAACGGTGCGGGCGCGCGTGAATGGGATTCGTCCGATCTCTCACGGACGGTGGCGGATGGTTGGGTCTGGCGCGGCGGGCTGGTTCGGCTCGGCCGAAACCGACGGCCTCGGTCGGGTGAACGATAAATCGGTTTCTCGTTCTTCTTCCTCGTCCGTTCGCGCACGCGCAAAGGAACAGAGGAGGTGGGTGGCGGGGTTAAGGTGGTCCGCGACAGTTTTCGAGGGTACAGACGGGCTTATGGAGCTAAGGGGATTCCATTTTGGTTGCTTGGAGGGCCGGTGGAGGTTGGGTTCGCCGGCGGTGAGCTTTTTCCCCATTTCGGTTAAATGAATATGCTCTAGGGAAGGTGGCCTCTTAGGGCAATTGGGCTGGTCCCTAAGCACTACTGGGGTTCGGGGAGGCGTAGGGAAGCATTAGTTTGAGCTCGAGAGGCTTAGGTTGGGCTGGCCGTGGTGAGGTTGGGCGGCGGCGGGGAGGTCATCGGCGCTGGGGAAGAAGAGAGGCCGAGAGCTAAAATTAGTACTTGGAGGTTGATTCTAGGGTCATGGTGGTGCTACAGGCCAAACTAATTGGAAAATGGTGGCTCGGGTACCCGACATTGCTCTAGGGCTCACAAATGAGGATTTCGGCCATTACCCGAATTGGGAGGGAAGTGAGGAGCCCTAAGGGTTCGGCGGGCTTCGGGGTGGGTGCGGATGTCTGGTGGAGGGCTTGGAGCTGTTAAATAGGCAACGGAGTCGGTTTGCACCGGAGGGAGAAGAAATGGTGCTCTGGCGGCCACGCGTTGGAGTTCAACGAGGAGAAAGGGCACTGGGTGGCGCCTCTCGCGGCTGCCGACGGCGGCGCGAGGTGGCAGAGGCTCGAAGGAACGCGAGGACTCGCGAGCACAGTGGCGAGGAAAGGTCGGGGCACGGCGGCCAGACCTCATGGCGGGAGGATCAACCGGCGAGGCTTGCCACCGCTCTGAGGCTTTAATGGCGGTGGTACGGCAATCGGCAGTGGAGGGAGCGCTGGCAGAGGCATCGGCTACCGGAGGACGCGGGAGGGGCGGGAGCGACAAAAGGTAGGTGGCGGCACGCGCTGCTGGACATGAGCAGTAATCTCGCGAAAATTCCTCTCCCACGCCGAAATGGGCAAGGATCAGTGCAGGTTTGCTTTGAGATTAGTGAGGATTAGGTCTAGGAAACAAAGAAGCAAACGAAGAACGAGAATCCAAATCAATTTTTTGATTTTTCAGAATTGTCGGTTTTGTTTCAACCTACCCTCCTTAAAAGGGATCTCGTCCTCGAGATCAACTCGAGACAAGAAGTAGGTTGGGAAATTCTCGCTGTAAATCCGATTCCTTTTCCCATGTCGCCTCATCTGCCGTGTGATTTCTCCACTGAACCTTATGCAATCTGATATTCTTATTTCTCAGCTGTCTCTCCGTAGTTTCTATTATTTGAAACGGCTCCTCTTCATAGGATAGGTCATCTCGTAGATCTATATCATCAACTGGTACTTGCTCTGTAGAGTGACGTAGACACTTCCGCAATTGAGATATATGAAAAACATTGTGTACTCTGGCTAAGTTCGATGTCAATTGTAACTTATACGCTACTTCTCCGATTCTGTCGAGAATCTCAAACGGACCAATATATCTCGGAGCTAATTTTCCTTTAACTTGAAACCTCTTTATAGACTTGAATGGTGTAACTTTAAGATATACCAGATCTCCGATTTCAAAGTTCAAGTCCTTTCGACGATTATCAGCATAACTCTTTTGTCGATTCTGGGCAATCTTCATGTTGTCTCGAATAATCCTGACATGGGCTTCTGCATCGTGTACAACTTGGGGTCCGAGGAATTGTCGTTCTCGGTCTCGATCGATTCGGTGTGTTCTACACTCTCTTCCATATAGTGCTTCAAATGGTGCCATTTTGATACTAGATTGATAATCAATTATAAGAGAACTCGCAAATGGTAAGCACGTGTCCCAGTGCCCCATATACTAATGCACATGCTCTTAGCATATCTTCTAATATCCGTTTACTCGCTCCGTTTGTCCGTCGGTTTGTGGATGATACGTTGATCTTGAATGCTAAGTCGGTTCCCATAGCCTCATGCAATTTCTTCCGAGTCGAATGAATCAGCTCCTCTGTCAGATACTATCCTTTTTGGTACTCCATGCAATACTACTATCTTTGTTAGATATAACTCTGCCAATTTATTTTTACCATAAGTCTGCTTAACCGGTATAAAATGTGCTACCTTGGTAAGTCGATCTACGATTACCCAAATAGCATCGTAACCTTCTCGACTTTTAGGGAACCCTGTAATAAAATCCATACCGATATCATCCCATTTCCATTCTGGGATTGGCAGAGGATTTAATAATCCTGAAGGCTTTCGATGATCTATCTTTATTTTCTGACATGTATCACAACGAGCAATATATTCTACTATTTCTCTTTTCATCTTACTCCACCAGTATCCTTTCTTTAAGTCCTGATACATCTTGGTGCTTCCTGGGTGAATAGAGAGCTGAGACGAATGAGCTTCTCGTAGTATCAAATCTTTTAACTCTTTATTGTCAGGTACACAATAGCGATTTCTGAACCTCAAAATTCCTTGCTCATCTATAGTGAACTCAGTTGAATTCCCTTCCTGACTTCTCTTAATGAGCCGTTGTACCTCTTCATCTTTACCCTGTGCTGTTTTGATCTGACTGGTTAATGTTGGCTGAAGTTCCAATGCTGCTATATAGCCTTGCTCAACAATATTTAGGTTTAACCGTTGCATTTCCTCATGCAATGATGTAGAGCATTCCATAATTGAGGCTATATTATGATACTTCTTTCTGCTTAATGCATCTGCGACTACGTTTGCTTTACCAGGATGATATAGCAAATCAAGATCGTAATCCTTGATCAGTTCTAACCATCGTCGTTGTCGGAGATTCAGGTCTGGCTGAGTGAATATATACTTCAGACTCTTATGGTCGGAAAATATTTCACAACGGTTTCCCAATAAATAATGTCTCCAAATCTTCAATGCATGCACTACTGCTGCCAATTCCAAATCATGTGTTGGATAATTATTCTCATGTGGTCGCAACTGTCTCGATGCATAAGCTACCACTTTACCTTCCTGCATCAATACACAGCCTAGTCCTTGTTTTGAGGCATCACAATAAATCTGAAAATCTTTCTCAGGATTAGGCAATATCAGAACTGGCGCTGTAGTTAATCTGGTCTTCAATTCCTGAAAGTTCCCTTCACATTTATCGGTCCACTGGAATGGTATATCTTTCTTCAATAATTGAGTGAGCGGTCTGGATATCTTTGAAAACCCTTCTATAAATCTGCGATAATAACCTGCTAATCCCAAAAAGCTTCGAATTTCCGATACTGTTGTTGGTGCCTTCCATTCCATTACTGCTTTGACCTTTTCTGGGTCTACCTTTACTCCTTCTCTTGTGATAATATGACCAAGAAATGCAACTTCCTTCATCCAAAATTCACATTTAGAAAATTTTGCATATAGTTGATGTTCTCTTAATTTACTTAAAGCAATATGAAGATGCTGACAATGCTCCTCTTCTGTCTTGGAATATATCAATATATCATCAATAAACACTATCACAAAGTGATCTAGCTGCTCCATATATACCATGTTCATCAGGTTCATAAAGTATGCAGGGGCATTCGTCAGACCAAAGGGTACCACTGTAAACTCAAATAATCCATATCGTGTGGTGAATGCTGTCTTTTCACGATCCTGTTCTCGAATCTTAAGCTGGTGATAACCTGATCGCAAATCGATTTTCGAGAATACCTTGGCTCCTTTGAGTTGGTCAAATAAATCATCTATCCTTGGCAATGGATATTTATTTTTAATTATTCTGACATTCATCCTCGATAATCAATACACATCCTTTGACTTCCATCTTTCTTTTTAGCAAATAACACTGGAGCTGACCACGGTGACACACTAGGCTGTATAAACTCTTTTTCCAATAATTCATCCATCTGCTTCTTAAGTTCTTTCGGTTCTTGAGCGGACATCCGATCATGGACGCTTAGTGACCGGTTTGGTCCTCGCACTAATTCAATGACAAGCTCAATAGGTCTATCAGGCGGTCCTCCGGGTAATTCTTTTGGAAAGACATCTGGATATTCCTGAATTATCGGTACTTGAGTGGCTCCTTCTTCTACCATCATACTATGAACACTTGCCTTTAGTTTTTCCACTAATATTGAATCTGTCTTCACCACCACCTTCGTCATTCAGATTCACTAATGTCACTAGCTTATTCTCGCAATCCACATTCGCTTTATATCGGGTCAACCAATTCATTCCCAATATAACGTCCAATCCTTTCATTTCTAATACTAACAAATCACTTTGAACTTAACTCCTTGAATGTTTAAATCTAAATCCTTGCATCCGGCGAGATTCCACTCGATTTCAAAGATTTTGGAAAGAATAGGACTTTTGCAAAGTTGAGGATGGCAATTGATTTTTCATAACAAAAGTCAAAGAAAGAAACGAATGCGTGGCTCCGGGATCAAATAAAACCAGACAAGGTTTTAAATTTACAAGGTACGTACCAACGATAACGTCGTTGGCTCCTGCTGCTCATACTGCGAAATATGGTTGATTCTTCCTTGTACCGGTTTCAAGATTCCTTTTCCTTTGTCCGCCGTTGATGTTGATATTGTACTGTGTGTAGCTCGCTTGCTTAACTATAAACCGACGGTTCGCCCTTCTTCCCGCTTTGGCATCGCTATATACCGAGCGGTGCGGTGAAGTTTGAACTTGAGCTTTGGCGGCGTCTGACGGTAATCCTCCTCGCGGACACTGATTCTTGTAGTGGCCGGTTTGGCCGCAGTGATAGCAAACTATATTCAACTGAGGACATTGCCTTTGTAGGTGGTTACCTCCACACTTAAAACACTTTAAGGTAGAAACTTTAACATTTTGCTGAGAAGCCGCAGAACCTTGACCAGTCTTGTACTGTGGTTTTGGCTTAAAAATAAATTTCTTCCCTCGCTGTCCCTTGGACTGCGGTGATATGAACATCCGCTTCCGTGGTGCCTCCTGTGAGGGCGCTACATGTACTATTTTTCTTTTCTGTGCTTCTTCCAACTGTCTTTGTGTCTCTTCCGACATGATGAGCTTATTTACCATCGAAGGTAAATCCTTAAAATCCATAGCTGATATATGATGTTTCAGGGCTATCTTTAATCCTTCCTTGAATCGCTCCATTTTCTTCTCTTCAGTCTTTACATCGTCAGGAGCATAACGGGCTAATGTGTTAAACTGATGAAGGTATTCTGTAATCGAACGGTGTCCTTGTTGTAGCGCGAGAAACTCTCGACGCTTAGCTTCCATCACACCAGTGGGTACATGTGTTTGACGAAAAGACTCCTCAAACTCCTTCCAAGTTATTTCTCGATTCTCAAGCATTGTTTGATAGTTCATCCACCAAGCTGCTGCTGGACCTTGTAACTGATGCGAGGCGTAGAGTATCTTTTCTTTATCATTGCACTGGACCGTGTTTAACTTTCTCTCGACATCCCTGAACCAATCTTCTGCCACCATCGGGTCGGGTGAAGAAGAAAATACCGGGGGTCGGGTTTTACAAAGTCCGCCCACTTAGACCGGATCGGTGTCAGAAATTGAACAGCGTTGCGGTGGCCACTTCCTTCACTTCTCATTGCAATCATTTCCAACAGTTTTGAATGTTGTTCCATCATACGAGCTTGATTCAGTTCAGCTTGATGTCTATTTTCTTCCATCTTTGCTAAAATGTCAGCCAAATTCGGTTGCGGTGCATTTCCCTGACGAGGGTCACCTGCTTGGTGAGATCCTTCTCCTGTGTCTGCCATCTTAAGCTTCTCAATGAAATTGAGAATTCAGCTCTGCAGCGAATTTTTAAGAAGGTCAGATAGATAAGTAAGAAATTAGAACTGAGATAAGATTTGGGCGAAGTAGCTAAGAATTCTAGATTGAAATAAAAGGATAGAAAGTTGAAAAAGTGAACTTAGAGATAGTAATAGCAAACAAATTATCAAGTAGGCAAAGTAGTCTTTATTCATTCACATACAAGTTGGGTACATACTATTCTACAAAGTCCATACCACAACCCGTTTTACCAAACCAAACTTTGCTACTACAAAAGGTCCAACTACTCTAGCGCATCCGGCACACGCTAGACCCTCTGATCTACTGGAGAGGATCCGCCTGAGGAACACCACTCTTCTTCCTCTGGTTCTTCTTCCTCGTCCTCTCGGCTCCTTGCCTTCGGTTCAAAAATAATGACTTTAGGTGCTTCGGGCGCGAGACGAGGGTCCTTCAAGGCAAGGACGGCCTTGAGGTGCCGTCATCCCTGCGGACTCCTTAAAGGTCTTTGCGGGGCCACCTGACGTCTCATCACACCTGGAGGCTTCATCTCTGGCCTTCTGCTGATAGTGCTGAACGGTCTTCTTCAAAAGCCAAACCTCCTGTCGAGCAGAATAGAGCTGAAGGTGCATCTTCTGATTCTCCTCGGTCATTCGTGCATACATGTTCTCCTGGCAAGCTACGACTGACGCGACCTCCCTCATCCTGGGATCATCCTCTAGGTCCGGATTTGGTAGTAGAGTACCAGTCCCGTCTTCATTATCCTGAGGAATGAGATGAAACGGGGACTCGTCGAACTCCTCATCATAGTATCGACGAAGGTACTTCACCGCTTTCTTTGCTGCATCTTGGATGGCGTCTGACTCCTTATGACGGTAAGCTGTAAACTTCCGTCGGACGTCTGGCCTGAGAGGTAGGGGCTCCAAACATACCCAGGCCTTCCAATCATACAGACGACCATGCACCATCAATGCTCTTGTAAAGACAACCGGACGCTGCTGCTCTGTCGCATAGAGGTGCTTCTGCATACGCCACAAAAGAGCGGCCCACCCAAGCAAGACTTCTGGATTGGGGTAGACACGGCGCTGCATCTGACCACGACAAAATTTGAATTTAGACAGGAGTACTACAAACGATATTAGAAAGTCAAACTTAACTTTCCAAAATAAGATTAAAGGACAAGGTAGGCAAGAAGAATTTATATAAGAACATGATTGATATTTTATAACTCATTTTTAATAGTAAAATAGTTTTCAGAATCGACCTTAACACACTTAGGGTTATCCAACGGTCAAGCAAGCAGGCTCTGATACCACTCTGTAACACCCCCATTTCCGGGAGTATTATGAAAACATCGCAGCTTGCTCAGACTGTTCAATCATGAGTAAATCCAATGAGTGTGTAACATTGCCGATGCAAGCTTAAGAACAAAAGCCGACTTTATTGCAATATAGTGGCTAGAAGCCAAATTACTAATTACTTACGCCTTTATATACATTACACAAAGGAGCCACAGCACGCTGAGCGCAGAGAACGACCCTAATTCCACGCTCGTCGACTTCATAAAATACCACTTCATCATCTTCTCCAGCTTCTTCAAGATATGCTGAGTCTGATTATTTGTAGCAAGAATGAGTACAACCGCCGTACTCAACAAGTTGCACGGAAATTAACCATAACTACATGCATGACGTAACAAATAGGAGTGGAGACAGGTTCAATATTTTATGTGGATGCACTTTAGTTTATAAACAATCCAAAGCTTTTTAAAAGAGCTTCTTTTAAACTTTAAGGGGGTTTCCCAAACTTGATTATTTAATTAATGATACTGAACTCTCATCAAAACTACTTATGCCTTGTTAACGGATTCACCCACTCGACACAGCTTCATTAACCGGAAGCACGGCGTACTCGAATACTATTATAATCGCTTTGCAAAGCTGCCCTGCTTTACCCACAAGATTTCAAAACTCCCGCGACAGAGTTAAGAAAACAAGAACGTTCACTACACAATTCTTTATATAGCCTCTGCCCTGTAGGTTTTAAATCCCGACAGGCTCGGATAACCCCACGGATTGCATCCGACTCGTCGCGGTCCTACAGTTGTATGGTTAACCACCTCCCATACGAACTCACCCTCTGACTCCCCCTTTTTGATTGCAGAGGTTCAAAAGAAATTAAGTAGATATTAGTCCAGGTTTGACCAGGTCAACGCTTGTGGTTGGGCGTTTACTATGTCATTCACTCGGCACAAGGATCTAGTCCTTACATTTTTCTTCGAGGCAGCCACTAGCACAAACCCAATTTCAGTACATCCGTACTGCCACCGATCCACTACCAGCCTCCACCATCGGATAAGATCTTCGGATCCGCCTCTGCGACCCTCACTTATCCTAATTCCACTTTTCCAAAATTTTAAACTAACTACTTACAGTATATAGCAAGATTAATATATTATGGTGACATATTAATAATGTAATATTGTACGCGACTAGGTTTTATCAAGATGAAAGGGGTCATCAAATTAAATGGGGCTTTTCAGGTGGTAGGATATATCTACTTTCCAGTCATTCCAAATATTGCTTGTATAAAAATAACAACATGAAATATCTTAATGAAAATACGAGTAATTAAATACTTCATGTGAATAGGATCAATATGTTCAAGATTATATGCAACTTGCCTTGCGGTTCGGTTACTTCAACTAGCTCGTATTCGAAGAATGCTGAACCGAATTAGCGCCTCCTCCTCTGCGCCAACCGGCCTAAGCGTCGGAGGCTAACGCAAAGTAATTAAACAAATTAGGCCCGTTTCCAAAAGAACTGAAATCGGACCGAAAAACATAAAATGAATTCAAATAAAAGTACAAATACAAGGTTTCTGGTTTGTAGAGGCTTTGTATGGGGATATAGGTCTCGGAAATGGACTCGTGGAATCGAACTGATTCAA
This sequence comes from Melocanna baccifera, assembly GCA_036346265.1. Classification (NCBI taxonomy): domain Eukaryota; kingdom Viridiplantae; phylum Streptophyta; class Magnoliopsida; order Poales; family Poaceae; genus Melocanna; species Melocanna baccifera. Next base: position 15,330,869 of record CM070684.1, on the reverse strand, counting down.
ATGAGTACAAACATGCCCCTAGGGTTTACTGTTCCTCGGGCTCGGTCACTGTTCCCCGGGCTCGGCGAGCTGGTCGGGCTCAGCCACTTCGGCCGATCGGACCCGGCGCGGCGCGCGTACGCGGATGGCGACCGTCCGATCTCCCGCGAATGGCTACGATTGAACGGGTGCGGCGCGGGGAGCTGGTTTGGTTCAAACGGCTGGAACGGTGCGGGCGCGCGTGAATGGGATTCGTCCGATCTCTCACGGACGGTGGCGGATGGTTGGGTCTGGCGCGGCGGGCTGGTTCGGCTCGGCCGAAACCGACGGCCTCGGTCGGGTGAACAGTAACCGCGGTTTACTGTTCTTCTTCCTCGTCCGTTCGCGCACGCGCAAAGGAACAGAGGAGGTGGGTGGCGGGGTTAAGGTGGTCCGCGACAGTTTTCGAGGGTACAGACGGGCTTATGGAGCTAAGGGGATTCCATTTTGGTTGCTTGGAGGGCCGGTGGAGGTTGGGTTCGCCGGCGGTGAGCTTTTTCCCCATTTCGGTTAAATGAATATGCTCTAGGGAAGGTGGCCTCTTAGGGCAATTGGGCTGGTCCCTAAGCACTACTGGGGTTCGGGGAGGCGTAGGGAAGCATTAGTTTGAGCTCGAGAGGCTTAGGTTGGGCTGGCCGTGGTGAGGTTGGGCGGCGGCGGGGAGGTCATCGGCGCTGGGGAAGAAGAGAGGCCGAGAGCTAAAATTAGTACTTGGAGGTTGATTCTAGGGTCATGGTGGTGCTACAGGCCAAACTAATTGGAAAATGGTGGCTCGGGTACCCGACATTGCTCTAGGGCTCACAAATGAGGATTTCGGCCATTACCCGAATTGGGAGGGAAGTGAGGAGCCCTAAGGGTTCGGCGGGCTTCGGGGTGGGTGCGGATGTCTGGTGGAGGGCTTGGAGCTGTTAAATAGGCAACGGAGTCGGTTTGCACCGGAGGGAGAAGAAATGGTGCTCTGGCGGCCACGCGTTGGAGTTCAACGAGGAGAAAGGGGCAGCTGGCTGGGCGCCTCTCCGCGGCTGCTGACGGGCGGCGCGAGCTGGCAGAGGCTCGAAGGAACGCGAGGACTCGCGAGAGCCTGGTGGCGAGGAAAGGTCGGGACGGCGGCCAGCACAGCCTCATGGCGGGAGGATCAACCGGCGAGGCTTGCCACCGCTACAGGGCTTTAATGGCGGTGGTACGGCAACTGGCAGGTGGAGGGGAGCGCTGGCAGAGGCATCGGCGCTGGAGGACGCGGGAGGGGGCGGGAGCGACAAAAAGGTAGGTGGCGACGACGCGTTTTCGGACATGAACAGTAATCTCGCGAAAATTCCTCTCCCACAGCGAGCTGGCAAGGATCAGGTGCAGGTTTGCTTTGAGATTAGTGAGGATTAGGTCTAGGAAACAAAGAAGCAAACGAAGAACGAGAATCCAAATCAATTTTTTGATTTTTCAGAATTGTCGGTTTTGTTTCAATATGCCCACAAGTAAGCCTTCCTCCCTTGCCAACCTCCTTGCAATTGCCATTGAATCGTCTGCAGTTACTGTAATGATCTCATCAATGAGTGAGGTTTCCAGGTTTCTCGGTACAAAGCCTGGACCCACTCCCTGAATTTTATGACGAGAAGGTTTGCCACCTAAAAAATGTCAGCAATGCTATTATAGAAGTACACAGCTCATATTGTTAATTATTGTGAAATTTCATTTTTAAGATTTTTTTGTTTGTTTCTTGGTGCATTTGATCATTTGATGTGATGCTTATATGATTGTAGGATCACCGTCTTACCTGAAATGACTGGGCTCTCGGCAGGCTCAACACAAATGATCTTCACAGCTGGGTTTTTCATCTTCAAATATTTTCCCACGCCAGATATGGTACCTCCTGTGCCTGAACCAGCCACAAAGATGTCCACTTTGCCTGCCGTATCCTTCCAAATCTCAGGCCCTATGTGGAAATGGAAAGGCGCTAAATCAGGCAACATTGCAGTAACATTACATTATCTGATTCATAATATGGCTCAAAAGGAATAGAAAGCCCACCCGACTCATGATATGAATTATGAGGAACAGAAAGCTCTTTTGATTTCTAATGTATGGGTTTACGTCAGTATAATTCATCATATACAACAGATGCTAAAACTGAAAAAGGCTAGGATTAGAGGTACACATTTGGGGGGGGAAAAATGAAATTGAGTAGTGAATGAACAATGCAAACACAACACGCCAACCGCTATCTTGCTGCTAAAGTAGCGCTCTTTTACTAGTAAATTATGTCACAGTTTGTAAGAATAGGTACCAGTCCATGTGTAGTGTGCTTCAGGATTTGCTGCATTTGCGAACTGATCAAGGACATGTATGTTGGGCATATCTTTCTTGAGCTGTTCCACTTTGTTAACTTGTCCTTGAAAGCCAAGTGTAGGATCTGAAACAACATTCAATTGAATAACAGAGCTCAATATATAGTGCCCCCACAAATGACAAACTCTAGAAACACCAAATGCAAAGTTCAAGTTTTGAGTGATCTCAGGAGTCAAGATAACATGAGATTTTGCTTTACATCCTTACCGGTCAAAACTACCTCGGCTCCCAGATATCTCAACAAGATCTGCTTGTCAAGTGAATACTCAGCAGGCATGACAGCAATGAACCTGTAACCTCTGAGCACAGCAATGTATGCCACACCTATCCCCAGATTACCACTTGTTGGCTCGACTAGTGTCGTGACACCAGGTGAAATAAGCCCTTTCTCCTCTGCATCTTCGATCATTCTGCAGAGAATATTAAGTATCGGCCATTGATAATAAAACAACTTGAGTTATTTTGTGATCGTATAGATATTGATAAATTTGTGCCGTAGACTAGACTAAACCTGAATTCATACTTCGGTACCTGAGAGCACTGCGGTCCTTGACGGAGCAAAGAGGCTGGTAGGACTCCAACTTGCCAACAATCCGGGCATTTACCCCATCCTTTCTGGTGATTCGTTTGAGCTCTATCAGTGGTGTCCATCCTACAAGCTGAAGAAAGATTTTGAACATGAGGTTCCTAATCCTTCAAACAGCATAAATTCATATATGGCAGTTCAAACCAAAACTGATACACGAAAAAAAAAAAGCAATAACTGAAAAGGGAAAAAGGTTAAAAAAAACCATGGTAGAGAATAGAGACCACCTCACCTGGGAGATATCAGTGGCTATGTGTTCCTCTAAAGAACCTTCAGTTTCACGCGGCGACGATGATTTGAGCAGAGAAGGAATCCCTCTCCTCCCCTCCTCTTCCTCCATGGTCGTCTCTACTCGTCAGCTCTAACAACGCATAGCAGATCAGAGAACTGGCCTACGGGCAGCTCCACCTGCACTTCCGCTATCTTATTGCCTACTTGACCATTATTTTTAAAAAGAAACATGCCACTTGGCTATTATTAAATGTAATTTTCTAATGGTACTCTTAAAATTGATCCGAATTCGTATCGTATTCGTGTAGAATATTTTATCGCCTTATAACAGCCGTAGTATGACAGGTGTATACATAGATTGTATCATGATGTCAATCTATCGTGACCGATTCTGATTCAGTTTTCTTTCCGTGTATAACTCGATTCCCTTAACTTAAATATGTACACTAATAACCTATAGAAAGAGCAAACACTTTATTATAATACTTCTTCATTATAGTGATTTACCTTCGAGTGTTCGTGTTTTTTTCGTAAAAGTTTTTCACTTAAAAATCTGCGTCATTTGTTTCTATTTTTCTATATATAATTTGCAATAAGTGATATCTGAGCATAGAAGATTATAGTTAAGAGATCTGATTAAAAAATTATCTCAGTGTTTTTTTGCCGAATCTGAGACTTTTTGGCATCTTTGGGCCCGTTTGGTACGGCTTTTAGTTTTTACTATAGTACGTAACTTTCAAATGAATTATTTTTTTAAGACTACAAGTTAATTGTAGTATACGTTAAAAATCCAATATATGTACCAATCAAAATCATAAGTGAGTATCTCTTTGTAATTTTGGTCACAAATAATTAAAATTCAAAAATTTCAGCTAAAAACTATAAACCACAGCTATAAAGAACAGGCCTTCATCTCTGGGTTGATGTCGCTTCTCCAAGCTGAGCTTCAACAGCGCAAATAAAAGAGCCAGTGCTCAGTCTCCGCTCTCCGTCTGTGCACAACAAGTCCGAGCAGCCTCGACCCAAGTGCGTGCGACAGCAACAAAGGCGCTGCTCAATTTAGTTTCTGGTCTCTAGTTTTTGTTTTTTCCACTATTCATTAATTTTGTCTTTTTCTAGTTTTTTTTGTTTTTGGGCCTTTTTTATCTTTTTTTTTGTATTTCTTTGTATTATCTGTGATCGGTTAACATATTTTTTCTATTTTAAAATTTTTAAATTTAATTATGCTAAATAAATTAATTTAATTATAGTAAAAAATAAATCAACTATAGTAAAAAAATATAAAATCAATGTTATTCTAAACACCCAAAATCACGTCGCGGCGCGCGGCCTCGTCACGAGCGGATCACATCAGTAAGCATCTAGCGGACAGAGAAGAAGCAAACCGGTCAACTAGTGCATCAGCCAACCAGCGCAGCAAAGCAAGCCATATGGCTCGAAATCCAAAAGGCAACACGTGAAGAAGAGAGCAGAAACAGCCAGCACAAAGAGAAACAATAAAAGTGGCATGGAAAACGACGTCAAAGAAAAAGAAAGCAGCAAGTTGCAGGCTTGGTATTTTTATTGGTGGATATTACTAAGTGCATAGTAAAAATATACCAGAAATTTTTCTTTATGAATTTTATAAGGTATATCTAAATTCGTATTAGCAAATTTTAGTTTTCTTTCACATAGTGATTCTGAAGTACGATATCCCACCATTAGATCACGACATAATGTTTTCTCTATAGCAAATCAAGATGCGAACTGTTTTATCACAGCTTGATTTGAATGATGCACTTTTGGAATCAACAAGATGTCAATCGCATTGTCCGCTAATGAGAAGTAACGTAAAGATCGTAAGATATTATCTTAAATTTATCTCCATCTATCAAATAATATTTTATTGAAGACTATGAAGGAGACATCCGCCGTCACGTTATAGCTGAAGCTAGAATATATTTACATGATCAAGGATTTGACCAGCAAGATACATTTAAAACAGAAACTTTATTCTCATAAGATGGCGGAGGGAGACTTATTATTGAATCACCTGACAGCTTTCAAAGAAGTTGTTACTAACCATGTAAATCTGGGAGGTAAATCATTATTGAATGACTCTATGAGGTAAAGTATGATAATGAAGATTTGGGTTTTATTTTGTTATGTTATCAGTCCAGTTCGTACTCTACTTTTATATATACTATTTTATATAGCCAAAATATTCTTACTCTCAGTGAAGTTTATGAAGTTCTGTATGATAAAAAAAATGTGAAACTTAAGGTTTCCGATGAAAGTTCAAGTATACATGCAGAATATTTATCTGTCCATAGCAGGCAATACGAGAAATGTTCAAACAAAAATTCAAGAGACAGAAGCAAAAATAGATACAGAGATAGATCTAAATCTAGGAACAGGAAGTCATGTAGGTATTGCAAAAATGATGGTTATGACATATTCGAATGCAAAAAGTTGCAGAACAATAAGAAGAGAAATAATAATTTCAAGAACGATCGACAAGAGGATGAACCTAGAACCACTATTGTCACCGAAGAATGTTTCGATGGAGATATTCTTGTTGCCTTTACCGGTGATTCCAAAATCAGTGATGAGTAGATTCTTGATTCAGTCTGTACTTTCCACATGAGCCCAAACCGCAAGTAGTTCATTACCTATGATGCTACGTCATGTGGATCTATATTGATGGGTGATAAGTGATAATACATCATTCAAGGTTGTAGACATTTGTTCTATTCAGATCAAGATGTTTGATGACACAATTAGAACTTTATCGGATGTTCATCACATCCCGAATTTGAAGATAAATCTTATCTCGTCGAGTACTCTTGATGCTAAAGGGCACTAGTATTCTGGTGGAGGTGGAGTTCTAAAGATTATTAAAGATTCTCTTATTGTGACGAAGAGTGATATAAAGGCTAATAACTTGTATCATTTGCGAGACACTACAATTTCAGGTAATATTACTGTTGCCATAAATAAATTATTTGATTCTGATACAACTAATTTTTGGCATATGCATCTAGGGCATATGAGTGAAGCTGGAATAATGGAATTATATGAAAGAGGACTTGTTGATGGCGAAAGTATTGATAAGTTGAGGTTTTGTGAATATTGTGTCTTTCTACAAGTAAAAGAGAGTGAAATTCAGCACCGCGACTCACTCTACAAAAGACATATTGTATTATATTCACTCTGATTTATGGGGAGAATCCTACGTTCCATCACTTGGAGGTTCAAGTTACATGTTGACCATTATTGATGATTACTCAATAAGAGTTTGGTTACATATTGATCATCATTGATGATTACTCAATAAGAGTTTGGACATTTTTCGCCAAGTACAAATCGGATGTATTCATGACATTCAAGAAGTGAAAAATTATGATTGAAAGACGAACTGACAAGTATGTCAAGAAGCTGCATACCGACAATGGTTTGGAGTTTTATTTAGGAGAATTTCAAGTTTTATGTAAGTCAGAAGGTATTTTAAGATATTATACCATCTTAGGCTCTCCTCAACAAAACGGTGTGGCTGAACGTATGAACAGAATCATCATGAAGAAGATATATTGTAGGTGGTCAAACTCTGGGTTATAGAGTTATTGGGCTGAAACCACTTTCATTGCTTGGCATTTGATGATCGCCTAATTTTGGTATTGATAAGAAGACTCGAATTGAGATATAGTCTGACTTTCTAGTAGATTATTAAAACTTAACAGAAGCAATTAATTAGACCAAAATTAAAATAACTTGCTAACACACCAATAGATGGTAATTGAATTATAGTCATACTCAGATTTTAACTAAGAGGAACATTTTACTTGAAAATGCATGTAAACCCTAGAAAGGCTCAGTAGTCATCGATCGTTAGTAAATAATAATTTAACAAAAAATATTTATTAATTAGTAATTGGGTAAATGAGCAATCCCATTCTTTAGTAATTTATTAAATTAGTCATGTGTCCAAATCCTTTGCTTATTTGGCAACTACACCTCAAAATAATAATATATCGTGAATTCCCTAGAGATAAGAATTAAGAGGAGTGATAGGTTTGTGAGTCCATAAATCCATAGATTCCCCTCTAACTCATATAACTTTCTTAATAAATATAAAAATAACAAAAGAAGTTATTAATAAAAAGATCGAAGCATGATAATTTATAGTCGGCTAGCCTAGCCATCCTTGAATTCGAAACGGAATATTCCTACGAATATTTCTCTCATCATGAACCCTTCCTTGATATTCGTCTCGGTGGATTTCCCTCTGTCATTTCTCACATTCCTCAAACTCATTTGACTCTGAAAATAAGCCACGCGTAATAAACTCTATCCCAGCTCACCTGTGTTATCTTAATAAAACCAATTTGAATTCATTTAGATTTATTTGGGCCTTTTGAGTTATTTGCATTATTTGTACTTAGTTGTTTAGCACATAATTGGAAATGGAGCCCTGAAGAAATAGTGGATCAAGCGAGTCCAAGATCTAAATTAAGACAAGGACTAGCAGCTCAAGACTGCGGTAAATCGCGCAAAGCGAGTCAATACTTTGATGATGTTGAACTTATATTTTTTTAGCAAGTTATTTTGTTTAAATTATCAAATTGCATGCCAATATTTTATATGCAAATATATGATTGTTTCAGAGTACTAACTACATGCCCACCATTGAACTTGTGAGTATTACATTCCCTTGAGATAATCCGAACATGTGAGCCTTGTCATCAAAGGAAAAATTATGATAATAAACTTTGAAAGTAAGTCTATAATTATACGCTATACTTACTACTGCTTAAATACTCAGAGACACCTAAATGCTCCAAGCATCATTTTTAACCATAAAAATTGATTTGGGGAAATAGCTAATTTTGACATGGTATTTTTATGCACAAAATCCCCAACATGCTATTTTATCTGGGCAAATGGTAAGAGGGGCCAGTGCTGTGGATGCACGAGAACAAGTGGATTGTGGTAGAACTATCCAGATAACCCTAAGAACTGAATCGGGTCATATCCGCCCATTGTAAAATAGTACAACCATAAGTCTGCAAATTATAACTTGACTAAGTAAATCTGTCGAACCCCCACACTCATCTCACGGGTAGGGGAAAGAAGTGGAATATTGCAAGGGCAAGGGTAGTCTTAAAGGGACACCAAGGGCTGGGTAAAGTTTGCTAGCTATGTTAGATGTTAGGGAGAGTGGAGTCCCGCTACGCTAGTTGTTGTGGTAAACATCCCGAGCAATGTATGGGACCCACCGCAAGTGGGAGAAGCCCATATGGTAAGATGACAAAGGGGTCAGATATTTTGAAAGGTTACTGTGATGATCTACTTGACCGCATGACTAAGGAATCGTGTGAAGCAACGAGCAAATTGTCTCTTGCGGTGAAAGTGTGCAAACTTTGTAGAGTCAAAATTGTTCGAACAACCGTGTCCACAGTCATGGACAGGCATAAGAACTTAACTTGAGATAGTTCTATTTCAAAAACTTTGTGGGGGGGGGGGAGGGGATTGGGAAAGTAGCGAGCTATGAAAGCTCTTATTTGTGTTGCCTTGGTGTCGCCTCAGTGATAAAGTTAGGCGGATATGACGCTGAAAGAGTAGCATGAGATGCAGAGACCATGTAATGGTGGATAGAATCTGTATTGCTAGCATTATTGCATTCGTTCACGCATTTAAAAAATTATTTTAGTTAAATCTGCTAGGTCTTAGGAAATTTCTATGTACCGTATATTTTAAAGCAATTTTTTGGCAAATAAAATAACCCGAGCCTTTTATTGGTAAGCCATGCATGTTATCTATTTGCATATTATGTATTGGCTCGCCGAGCACGGTGGTTTGTGCTCACCCTCGCTTACTTAATCAATACAGAATCAGGAGTCAAAGCACTGCACCAGGTCATGATGAAGAGGCTAAGAACTAGGTCGCAAATTCTTGTTGACTGCCTATGGGCATGTCTTGAGGGTCCCACCAGTATGAAGTTTTTGTTTCCGCTGTTGTATTTTATTGATTTTGGTCTGATCGACCCATGAGTAAGTCTACTAGTATATTTACACTTCCGCATGATATGTACTTTGATGTTTAGTAATGTATTTGTGAGCACTATCTACTGATCTAGGAAATAGTACGGTGGAATCATAGAGAATTATGGATTGCAAAATTCGGGTCCAACACCGGCCCAAAGAGCTAGAAGAGTAAATTTCAAAAAACCCTGTTATTGAGGCATTGGTAACACAAAACCACATATTTTGTAGTTTTTTCACTAAACCACAAGCATTGAGTCATTTGGTTACATGTAACCCAATTACATCCATATCCCTTGATAACCCGCCCTGCTGACATCTTGGACCCACAGTGAAGTGTCCTGCGTGGCTGCTTGATTCCACGCCAGTGCAAGATGATGTGACGAAGCGCTCCACTGACAACACCTCAATATTGGTGAACTGAAGGTCGGCGAGCCACATCGTACAATTGGCAATTGGCGATGACCAACACCTCAATATTGGTGAACCCAACAAATCCAGCGTCATCCGACGGCATTGCTTGGCCGCCGCAGAAGCTCTTGGTGAGCACTAGGTTCATCAGGTTGGGTAAGCTCTATGAAGAAAGGTGTGCACAACACCAATTCTTTCTCACCGATTTTTGTTTAAGTTCAATGTACATGCATTATTACAAGGAAAGATATACAACAAGGATCAATCAAATAAGGCCTAAGAAGACACAAGAGTTAATACAACGAAGTAATCTCTAATACATAGAATGAAGAGGCCAATGTTATGAAAGGAGAGACAGTGTGTATCAATTCCACTGACCTAGCAGGATGGCATGCGTGCATGAATGCGACCAGCAGTGATTTACGCATACTTTTCATATACTTTAACACTTTGCAATATTTGCATGCAGCCCCTAGACGTTGGTGAAGCTATTGCTGGTGAGCGAGTGGAAGGAAAGCGGGAAGAAGGTAGAGAAGGACACTAGACACTGGTATCTCACTAGTAACCTGTTCCAGCCTAGGTTTAGCATGGTCATGCCCCTGCACTTAGGAAGACTAGCTGGGATGGGGCCTATGAAGTTGCTATGCCAAGGTTGATGTGGGCAAGACTGCTAAGGTTCTATAGGTTTGGCAACAGGCATCGAAGGGCAAGTTGTTGTGGCCTGTGGAGGTTGAGGTACTGCAATGATGTGAGACTGAAGAGGTGACCTAGAGATGTCGTTGCTGTCGAGTGAGAGCTCGTGTGCGGGTGGAATCAAGCGGCCACGCAAGACACTTCGTTGTGGGCCCAAGATATTAGTAGGGTGGGTTATAAAAGGGATATGGCTACAATTGGGTTATGTGTAACCAAATGCCTCAATACCTGTGGTTTAGTGAAAAAAACTGCAAAACATGTGATTTTGTGTTACCAATACCTCAATACTTGCAGTTTTGTGAAATTTACTATAACTAAAAAGAGGAGAAATGGCAACAGATGAACTTTTTTTCCTATAGAATAATGCAGCAACAACCAATGGAAAAACATACATATTGGTTTAACGTGGAAAGCATATAAATTTTGCAACTAAAACTGCAACATATTTAGATTATTTTTTTGAAAAATCACCAGCACGTGATTGAAGAAAATGAGATGTTATCTTATTCACCATCCAGGAACGCGGCTTTCCTGTTCCCTCGGTGTTTCTGTCTATGTGGCATGCAACTGTTTCTTCATTGTTTGTGCCGTGGGTCCTGTAGATAGAAACCTCAGCTGTTGATGCAAATAGAACATGGATAGGAATAGAAGGAAGGGAACAGGGAAGCCTTGTTCCATCGTCCAAATGGGATAGGTGCTTGTCTGCTTGATAAGAGGGGTGTTGATCTAGTTTTAGAGATTTAGTGTTATTTTGTCTTAATCATTCGTTACTTTAGCGAAAAATCTACCATTGTTAGAGAAGTTTTTGTAAGTCCAACGGCCTAGTTGGAACATAGGGATTTTGTTTTTATATTATAGGAAACAGTTTAATCGTAGCTTGTTCCCAAATGGGTCGGATTAATACTGACTTAGATTGCTCGGCAAAATTGTCATGAGTTTGACTCAATTTTAGACATTTTGTAATTTAAAAAATACTTTTGTTATAGGCATTTATAAATTTTTGAAAGAGCTGTTTGTTGCCAAATTTGAACTTTACTTGATGTTGCTTTACTTTTTGCAAATAAATTCAGACACCCATGCGAGTTTCTAAACGCTCCTCAGGGACTCGGGGAGCCTTTCAAGCTTCACACACATCCGAGGTGTAAAACGGAAAAGCACACACAAACCTTCTTATACCCTGGAGAGAGACTAGGGTTTTAGTGGCTTCCCCTCTCTCTCCTTGCTTTCTCGCCGCCCATCTCCCGCCCGCTCCTAGGGGCTTCTTCCCCTCTCCTCGGCGCCGCCGCGGCGAAGTCAAAGTCGAAGGTGAAGCAGGTCACATCGGAGCTCCGGCGATGGGCGGCGAGAAGGAGAACCTCGACCTCACCGACCTCAACACATCCCTCCCCGCCGCCGCCTCCGGTAACTTCCGTGCCCCCCAGTCGTATCCCCTTCCCCTTACGATTTCCCTAATCGATCCGCGTTCTCGTCTGGTTTTCCTGCAGCTCTCAGCGCCGAGGACCGCGCTGGCCTCGTCAATGCCCTAAAGGTACGTTGATTTGGCTTGTACTTCAGAGGTGTACGCATTTGCTATTCGATTCCAGCACGCTTGGCTGTTTTATGTTGGGTTGTGATGGTTGGTGGATGTTTTCATCCCATTTCTGTTGTGATTTCCTGTGATTTTCATTTTTGTGATCTGATTTGGTTACAGGACAAGCTGCAGAGCTTGGCGGGTCAGCACGCTGACGTGCTTGAGACGCTCTCGCCTAATGTCAGGAAGCGTGTTGAGTTTTTGAGGGAGATCCAGGTCTACTAGGATTTTCCCTACCTTTAATTTTACCATTGCGATGTGATTTTTTTGCCGATGTTTTTGTGCCAGAATATAATCCGGATGAAGTGCTGAAATTGCAATGAAAATTTATAGTTGTTAGTTTGGCTTCTGGTAGGCGCAATGATCTGTAAGGATGCAATAGGTTAGGTTTATCAGCACTAACGTTTTTAGTTAATGCCCTCAGTTCTGTAATGTTACCTAAAAATTTAATCCAAGTATTCTATATGTGCTATATTCTCTTTAAGGGACAACTTGTTGATGGATTGGATTGATCAGGCCGTATCAACTTCTGGTCTGTAAAAAATTATTCAGTTTTTGCCATTTGTTGATTCGACTGTAATTGTAGTTGATGGGCAACATTAATGATCTGTTGAACTTGCAGGATATCAACATGCTATATCTGTGGTGTAAGGTTTACTAGTTCAAGTTTTTTAGCTACTTTGCTGCTATTAGATATGAAAAGAACTCACCAATGATGTTGAGTGCAGAATGTTCATTGTAAATCTATCAAGTCGAGATATTCCTTAAGCGGACTTGATGCATTGTGGCTTCTGTTGACTGTTTTCTTCCAGTTTGTATTACTAGGTTTAAAGAAGCTTGTTCCTTTTTTTAGTATTTGCCTAATTTGTCTATATGTTGCTTAGATAAGATTTGCTTCTCTTTTGGCATTATTTTTTTGACTTAGAATAACTGAATAAGAAACCTATCTCATTCTTAGTTAGGCCTATTCATACTTTTCTGTGTGTTGGTCACTGAAGATTGTGAAGTAAGGAGGATACTGAATCCTTAAGAGGGCGAAGGCAAAATAAAACCAGGAGATCAAATATGAACTGAAGATATTTTGGGATTCAACATTCCATAGAGAATATTCTATGCCACTACCAAGAGTATCTGTAGTTCTTTTAGAATCACCCGTTGTCTGCGGATTTAGCTTTCGGATTAGATATAGGAAACGTCTTCTTGTGTACTAAGCCACCTTTTATATTTTGCCATGTAAATCTCAGTGCTGAAACATAGAATCACCTAAAGTAATGTCTTTTCCTGAAGGGAAGAGTGATCCAAGATTTTGTATTATATATAGGTTCAAGAGGAGTTTGATTTTTGTTTGTTGGTATGTTCTAGAAATATAAACATTTGCCTGGTTGAGCTGCTGGATCATATGATTCAGACTCTGTTGTCCTTTGTTGTTGCTACTGCTTCGACTCGTCTATTGCTGAAGTTGTGTAGTTCCTCTTTAGGCAAGCTACTTCATTCCCATTGTTCCTATTCCCTGGTACTTTGTTTGTGCAGTTAATCTGTGACTTGTTCCTTCCATTTTGTCTTCCATTCTGTCCTATGTCAGATCTATTATCCATGGCAAACCACTCAGAATATTGTGTAATGCCATTTCATAATTGGTGTACCAGAGTTGATCAATGTCTTACATAAATTTTGCATTTTACTCCATGAATTGTGACTGCCTCAGAGATCCAACCTTTTCATTGTAATAATGCAGAGCCAACATGATGAGATCGAGGCAAAATTTTTTGAGGAACGAGCTGCGCTTGAAGCTAAGTACCAGAAGCTTTATGAGCCATTATACACAAAGGTTAACTAGTTCTTTATGCTATCTTTTATATTGTTTCATGTGAATACGTGAAAAGATCTAACTTCTACCAATTCATTTGGTGTAAATTGCTGAATTATCCCATTTTGTGTTTTTTTAGAGGTATGACATTGTAAATGGAGTTGTGGAGGTTGATGGTGTCAGTGACGAACCGACCAGTGAAAATGCTGCTGAGGGGAAAGATGCTGATGGTATCAAATCAAAGTTTTACTTAAACTCTTGCACAGTTCCCATTCTGATTTGTGAATAAACGTTTTTTCAGCTAAAGGTGTCCCAGATTTTTGGCTTACTGCTATGAAAACTAATGAAGTGCTGTCGGAGGAGGTAGTACTGAGTATTCTATACTTTCTATGTTGATTTTTAGATGCATAACTATATTGTTGACTGGATTATTTATTAAATTTAGATTCAAGAACGTGATGAGGCTGCTTTGAAATATCTAAAAGATATCAAGTGGTGTAGAATTGCCAACCCCAAGGGTTTCAAGCTGGAGTTTTTCTTCGATACAAACCCTTTCTTCAAGAACTCTGTCCTAACAAAAACCTATCACATGGTTGATGAAGATGAACCGATTTTGGAGAAAGCAATTGGGTTGGTATTTTTACACTTTGTTATTATTTTATGTATATGGTTCTCATGTTCCATCCTATGTCGATACCGTTATGTGCATTCCTTATTGGATACAAAATATGTGCACTGCAGGACTGAAATTGAGTGGTATCCTGGGAAAAACCTTACACAGAAGATACTCAAAAAGAAACCCAAGAAAGGTTCAAAAAATGCGAAGCCTATTACTAAAACTGAAGACTGTGAGAGCTTCTTCAACTTTTTCAATCCCCCGCAAGTACCTGATGATGATGAGGACATTGATGAAGATACTGTATGTTTAAGACCTGTTGTTCAACTTAGAGGGATATCACTTTTTGCATTGTTTCATAGGAACTTGTTCTTTCAATCTGTGATGTAGGCTGATGAGCTTCAGGGTCAAATGGAACATGATTATGACATTGGGTAAGTGTAGTTCATCATTTGCCATGCAATACTGTATGTGCCACACCTGCTGATGCAATGTTAAGGTTTGCGGCATATGGCTCTCTTGCTGATCTTTTTCCCAATTGAAATTTGACTTTTAGGACCACTATAAGGGATAAGATCATCCCTCATGCTGTTTCCTGGTTTACTGGTGAGGCTGTGCAAGCTGAGGATTTTGAGGAAATGGAAGATGGTGATGATGAGGATGACGAGGACGAGGACGAGGACGACAATGAAGACGAGGATGAAGACGAGGATGAGGAAGAAGAAAACAAACCAACGAAGAAGGTGGTCTTACGCTGTCATAGAACCTATTTCTGCTTGCTTCTACATTACCATGTTTAATTGACCTTGCTAATATATTTCTTTTGTAATTGTCTGAGCAGCCATTGGGCAAATCAAAGGTACAAGCTCTACACTAATAATCTCAAATGAGTAATATTCACTTGCCTTGGTTCCAGTTAGTACTTAGTAATGTTATATTATCTTATATAACTCATGGTATATCTTCTACCAGTTACCGTTGAAGGGTGGGGCACAAGGGTGCTCTGAGCAACCAGCAGAGTGCAAGCAGCAGTAAAACTGTTCCTGTGCACTGGGTCCCTTGCTCTGATGTTGGCTGATGCAGTATTTTCCATTGAACTGCCCAGGAGATGGTTGTGTTGTGCGCGGGTGAGATTCTATCGTTTGATATACCGTAGGCATGTGCCGGTTTTACTAGGTGGTGAGGCAATTGTCTGGTGGATGGTTAGTGGTTTGGGACAATGTTAGCGTTATGTTCTAGTTATATGCTATCGGATGATACCCTAAGATTGTGTAATTATCTTTGCACTCTGCTGATAGAGATTTTACTATTTGTCTTGAGGATGATCGTCTATCCCTCTGTGTCAGGCTGGGACTCCTGCCTGAATTCTGTGCCATTTGATCTTGCGTTGATTTATGGATGACAATCGTTGAATTGGTTGCTGGTGAACGATTGGAGAAAACTATTATTTTAACCACTGGTTATGTTATGAACCTTTGTTGAACTACGTTACCGTAGGAAAGCGTGATCAATACTGTGGTTTATACTTTATCGTGGTGAGGAATGTTTGAGACGGCAATGCATGCAGACTTGAAAAGAATCCATGGTCACTGTAGCGTTAAGTTCATGTGTACGAATCAGTTATAATGTGCCCTGATCTTTTGTTTTTTTTTTGGCTTTTGGTTTATCAAAAATCAAAACAAATAGAGTGGTTTGTTGAAGTAGATTCTCTAAACGATTTTTTGAGTTTAAAATTATGTATGCTATTTGTGTTGATGTCTTCGCTGTCTGTTGCTATTTGAAAAAGCCGTAGCATAAAAAAAAGTAGGACCTGTGTATGGCTCTTTGTTGGTGATGTAAACAGGTTGCCGGGCAGATTGCACTCTGTATAAACCTGAGCCAAATTTGCCAAATGCCAATCTAAAAGCACAATGGACCACTTCGGCCAGCTTGAAGAAATATTATCTGGGCGATCCCATGACCCACGTAAATAACAGGAATAGTCAATTGGTACCACCGAGCTAAGCAGAAAACTTCAAAGCATTTTCGTAAGAATTCCACCGGAATATGAATCCCATGAAAGGGCCTATAATCCTAGACTGCAGCCCGCATCGGCCTAGTAAGGTGGCCCGCAGAGGCCCAGTAATGTGGGTCCCTTAGGCCCAGTATGTAGCCCGCAGCGGCCGAGCTGGGCCCCGGCTGGCTTGTACAGTTGTACTCGTAGCAAGGCTCGTTAACTTGGAAGACCACTTCGCTCGTATCACGCTCGACACTTCGACAGCTTGAGGCGGAGAACGCAAGGGGAGGAGAGGACCGAGGAGATCTGGAGCTAGGGTTTCTCACCTCGCACCCTCGTTGTTCCTCGCGGGTTGCGCCTCCTCCGGCGTGAGAAGAAGAAGCGGGTCGGGCCCGCCGTGAGAAGCAGAGGTTGGAGGCCGTTTCAGCCTTTCAGGTATTTCCATTCCCATGCCCATCTTGCAGACGTTCCTGCCTTTCCAGTTTCCCTCTTAAATTCGATATGATGCAAATTATATGCAAATTTATGGTCGAGCAGGACAGATCTGTCTTGTCTGGTGACTGGTGTAGCAGACAAGGCTGTATCTAGCCAAAGTCTCGAAGCCGAGTGATGGGCTCTCAGCTGTTGCCATTCGTAGGAAACGATTAGTAGTTTAGTGTCGTGTTATAGAAGGGGAAAAAAGGCACGGTGGAGCAACCATGAATCTGAACTATGCAATTACATTTCCCGAGTAAAAAAGGAGTGCCGATGGGGTACACTGTCCACACCGCTAATTCTGCGCTCTTTGGTTTGGTATATTGGGGTTTCAATGTTGTAACTTGCAACAGCCATGTTACTTCTATTCTTGACCCAACAAAAAAACAATCATGTTAATTGGATCACTGGGTTAGATGTCCTTAGGTGTTACATACCTAAAAAAGAAAAAAAAATGGCTGGAAATTTGGGGGAACAGGGGAAGTTTAAGTAGTTTGGCATGAAATCTTGGGCAAAACTGAAAGACTTTGAAGGGTAACGAGCCTTGCAACTTGTGGCTAGTTACATAGGCCATCTTTACTGTTTTCGATATCTGAATGATTCGATGTAGCAGTCAGCATGATGCGTTGCAACGTTGCGACCCTATCCTATTCATCTTGTATCCTGTTAGTTTTATTTGCAAGTTTTTCAGTAGCAGACTTGTAGTCAATGTTCGTGTATGCTTGGTGCATTTGGCATATCTCAGTGAGTATTCTACAAGAGAACTGAACATAACTTTAGCCCAAAAACGAAATCATTTTTTATCCTATTTAAGCAGTAGCTTGGTTAATTGCCCGTCTCTACCTATCTTTGTGAGTTCAGCTGGTCATGCACAGGATAAACAACTTAAAGAGGTTATGTAGCTGTTCTCTGCTAAAACCACACAAATGTGGTAAGTGAACATACGAAGAAATGACATGATAACTGGAAGAGAACACCATGTCAGTGAAAATGCTGTAGACTATATGATCATTACTTGATTTTACCTGTAAGTCATCACTGAAGAATGAAATAATATTCACATCTAGCTTCCTCTAAATGTATTTCAGAAGCGCAAGGCTTGCACTTAATCTGTGCTGAAATTGATCATTTATGCATTAACTGCTCCAGGCATATACCATGGAGATCAGACCGATGGTAGCTCTGCGTGCTGCCCTAGTTGGTGGGGTAGCAGCATTTGCGAAGATCGCTGGGGTGATGAAAGCTGCAGGAGGTGTGAAGGTTGGTGCAGCAGCCGCAGCTGTGACAGCAGCAGCAACGGCTGCCTTATCCGGAAAAGACACAAATAAAGATAATCCAAAGCCAGAAACAAAATGAAATTTGCCATGAATTTGTGGAGAAGCCCTGTATGAAAATGCCTCTCCTGAGTGTAGATCAGCGTTAGTAAAATTCCAGCTTTTCGTGATTGCCACTCCGCCAGTGCTGAGCTGCGGAAGCTAATCGTGGTCTCCATAAGGATGCCATAATCAATAAAGTTACTAGAGCATTTATCATGCTACGTGTGTTTTAACTTGGGATTAAGAATGACCATGTCGAGTTTTCCCTTACTGATGATTTGGATCCATGCTATAGTTGCTGTTCCTCAATGTGATAATGATTCAATGGCGCGATGACAGTGTTCACCCTCGATTGCTAGCCTGATTTCTGTTGCCTCCATCTGGGGTGCAGTGCAACAGCTAGCATTTGCTGACCCTGGAGTCCCTGTGCAGCTTCATGGGTGAAATCCTAATGATTTACGCCAGTATCTGTGTAACTAAAGTGTTTCTAGTTTAGCAGTTCATAAATCCTGATCCATCCTTGAGAATAGACTGGGATTTTGAACTAAAATCTTAACCCATTCCTAGGGGTAGGTCAGGATTTATGGGCTGCCAAACAAGGCTTAAATGTAGAGGATTGATAGTGATAGAACAATTACAACTTGTCTTTGTTTGGGCATCCTAGGTATACCCATGGTACAGCGTTGTTCAAACGTGAAATGCTGCCAAGTTCTTCTCGAAAACGCTTCAGCTGCAACTATCGATGCTAAAATACGCAACCGTTCTAGCGTTTCGACAAACAGGAGTGGTGCTAAATTCCTGAGGGGTGGTTCAATCGTAAGAGAATGGTCAGATCGGATTGCTGCGAAGAGAAAGGGAAAACAGACATCGTAACTAGGGGGTGCAATCAGACGAATATCACTTATTCTGTATCCTATTACGTATTTTTTCTCGGAATTTGAGTTAGACAGATAATATTGGATACCCATTTTTCTATTCCGTATTCGTTCCGTAAAGCTTCGGTCGATCGAATAGAAATTATCTACTGCTTTACACAGGACATTGGACAGTAAGGTGCGATTTAAGTGAACACAGAGAAATTAATCACCGAAATATCGAATTAGCACTCAGTATTCTTTACATGTTTAAATCTGACAATCTACCTATATGTTATCTTATTTCTAAGTGAAGTCACAACAGACTTTCTCATATCACTTGACATATGGATATATACGGACTGATATCACTCATCTTGTATTCTATTCTATATTTTTTTCTCAGAGTCGGAGTCGGACACGGATAGTATCGGATACCTATTTACCTTTTCCATATTCGCTCTGCGAGCCTTCAATCGGTCGGTCGGATAGAAATTATCCGCTCCGTTTGCACCTCTAGTCATAACAAGGTTTTTACAATGTTCATTTCCGATGTTTTTTTTCCACTCTAGAGGTATGAACTCTTCATTGCTAAGGTGCCCCCATTGTTAGGGATAACCTTTCACTTCTGACAAATGCGTATTCCATGTAAGTAGGGGTGCAAACAGAGTGGATAATTTCCGTTCGTTCGACCGACCAAAGGCTCGTGGAGCGAATATGGAAGAGGTAAATGAGTATCCGACACTATCCGTGTCCGATTCCGACTCCGAGAAAAAATATGGAATAGGATACGGGATGAATGATATCCGTTCGTATATATCCGTATGTCAAGTGAAATGAGAAAGTCCATTATGACTTCACTTAAAAATAAGATAACATATAAGTAGATTACCACATTTAAATATATAGAGAATACTGAGTACTCTTTCTTTAATATATCGGTGAGTAATCACTTTGTATTCACTCAGATCACACTCTACTATCCAATGTCATGTGTAAAGAAGCGAATAATTTCCGTCCGACTGACCGTCCGAAGCCTTACGGAATGAATACGAAATGGAAAAATGGATCTCCGGTATTATTCGTGTCCGATTTCGATTTCGAGAAAAAAATACGAAATAGGATACAGGATGAGCAATATCTGTCCGTATCCGCTCTGATTGCACCTCTACATATAAGAGTAGTGACCTTTCGGGTCTTTCCCAGGTAGTGACCTCTATATGTTCATTTCCATTACTTTTCAACAGAGTAATGACTTCGTGAGCCATCCCCAAACTAACTACGATTGCACAGGAGTCCACACCAAAACCAAGCATATTAGTTAGTCAGGTTCATCCCATATTAGACTTGTGGTTGCATGATTGAGTGTAGAAATAAACGCATACGGATTCGGTTTTTAATCGACTCAAGCGGGACGAACCAACAAACCCAAACCTGGTGTCGTCCCTGCACTGGTCTCATATCCACCCTCTCGCCCAAGTCTTCATTTTTTTTATAAAAACATTATTCGTTTTCAGGGGTAACTGATGTTACCACTACCATCATGTTTCAAGTTTCAGTTGATAATGTTTATGTTGTATTTACTCTTACCTCTAGAACGTATGTAAGCACAACTTGATTTGACAATATTACTATTATAGGTATCCTAGGTGACAAATGGAAGGTATTATCAAAGATGAGAAATAAGAGGTATCAATTGTACGGTCGAAATAAATATAAACTTGCTTAATGGATTTTAGATGAATAGTATCAGGCTGGATGAATAATAATAGGTTTTGGCACTATTCATATTGAGTTGGGTCCAAAAACAATGCTGGGTCTGAACAGTAACGAGTTCAGGTTTGCTTCTTATCGGGTCAGGTTGTGAATAGTATTGAATCGGTTTGCTACAGTATTAGGTCACGGTATTGGGCTCGGCCCAGCTAGCTTTGGCACTTGGGCCAGCGAGGCCTAGCCCAAAGTTGGCTTGGTTGTCTTTTTCCTCATGCATGCACAATGCACTCGAGTAGTGCACAGTGGTGATTCGCCGCCACGGGCTCCGACGAGGGTTCTCATGGGCAGTGCAGGGTACCACTGGGGTTTGGGTGGCAATGGGGGCTCCATTTTTTTAGGTTGGTGGGGTCTGGGGTTGGCTGGAGATGGCCAGCTGTGAAGATAGCTCGTCATCGATTTTTCATGGCACGATGGCGATGTGGTGGTTAATCGGTAGGGCAAGGGCAATTTAAGCATCTAGGGCTCATGGGGAAGATCATGGCAGTGATGGCTTGAACTCTAGGGGTCTGTGGAGTGTTGTCTATAGTGAGGTGGTTCAGCCAGGTGGTGGAGCTTGTCGTTGGTGAGCTACCAGCTAGGATTAGCTATGGAGAGGTCATGATTGGATTCGTAGGACCTCAGTGGTGCCGTGGATGAGTTTAATAGGGTTTTGGTGGGTGTTAGAGGTGAATTGAAGTTTTGAGCTCATCTTGGTTTACCAGTGATTTCTTAGTGGTGATGGTGTTGTCTTGGCCGGTGGTGGCAATGGAGTGTGTGAGCAAATAGTGGGGTGGTAGTGGAGGCTAATGGCGGGGCTGCTCTAGCTTTATATCCCCGAAGAGGCAGTGGGAGCAGTGGCGGTGTTACTGCGATAGCAGCGCATGGAGCGCATTGGTTGCAACCGAGGGTCTTCAACGCTTGCTGTGACGTGGTCGGTAAGGGAGTTGGCACCTCGAGCTCGGCGCAACCTCAGTGCTGGCGAGCTGACGAGTGCGACATTCAAGGGTGAGAGTATGGGTTGGCCAGGGAGAGTAAGGTGTGGTAGCGGCGAGGAAACGGGGTTGGGAGGCCATAGTGCGTGGCCAAGCGAAGCAATGGGCAATTAAGGAGGTTGTTAGGGCTCGGTATCGCACGGTGTGAACAACGGCTGCGAGTGACAGCGACAACAACAAATGGGGAAGAGCCATGTAGCATTCGGGAACAAGGCTAAAGGCGGGTTTTCAAAAGGTGTCAGCACTTGAGGAAGCGGGAAGCCAAAATGGGAAGGCGCAAAAGACCGAAAGGTTTCCAAATTAGGAAATGAATATAAATTCAGCTAAAATTCAAGAAAATTTGATTTTTTTTGCAAACTTTTTGTTGTAACAAAAGGCATCGTAAAAACACGCTTCTCTTTGAAATGTTTACCATCCTATCAGATTTGCAAGCCTCATTACTCTCTCTATTTTTGTATTTGATATTTTTTATTTTTATGGTTTTCGAGATGCGGCTTTGGTCATAATTTTTTTATAACTATATTAATATATACTAATAAAATTATAATGTTATGAAAGTACTTTTAGCAATAAGTCTAATGATATAGTTTTTATGTATTCATTTCTTATAATTTTAATATATTGGAGATCCAACTTTAGAAAATTCGATAACACGAATTCTAAGGTATCAAATAAAAAATAATCGGTGAAATATTTTTTAGAGGGTATAAGGCAGATGCACACACATAACTCACATTCCACTTACACAACACACATATGTGCGTCCTGTAACACACGCTTAGGAATTTTATGAAGCCACCAAGGCCTTATGGAGTGCAAACACACGTTTTCTCATTGAACGCGTACACATGTGTGTACCCCTATTCTAATTAATTTGGCGAGAGATCAAATTCGACCCTAGTGATAGAAACCGGAGGAATTTTACGAAGCCACTAAGGCCTTACAGAGCGTGGGCATATGTTTCCTCATTGAACATATACACATGAATGTACCCTATTATAATTAATTAGGTGAGAGATCAAACTCGGTCCTAGAGATAGAAACCGAGTGAATTGCGTGCGTTATAGTAGCGCCAACCACTTGGGGTAGCTTGGTTCTCCCTACATAATTTGTTACATGTGAAGCTATGGACACAAGATTGATAGTTTGACCAAGTCTCCCTCTACTACCACACACACATATTTCCTTGGTGCTACAAAGAAGCAGACCAGATGTGCCCAAATGGGCGGCATAGCACGGGCCGTTTAGCCCGTCAGTCAAAATGGGTTGTGCCGTACTGGCCCATGGGTCGAGTGTCGGCCCAGGCATGGCCCAGAGGTGGTTCGTGCTGTGCTGGGCTGGCACCCGGCCCGTTTAGCCTGGCGGGCCACGGAGGCACAACACTCCCATTGGTCCAGCTAGCCCGTTCGGACCAAAATTTTTTGTAAAACCACAGAGGCAAGACATGCTTGTTGGCCCGATTAGCCCGTTCAGCCTATCTTTTTTTGAAAAAACTGAGTAGTTCAAAAAAATCTAAGTAATTCAAAAAAGACATAATAAATTGTAGAAATAGTACAAAAAGACATATTAAATTATAGAAATTATAGAAAATACACAATAAATTGTAAAAATGTAATAATAGCTTAATTGATGTTAAAATGATCGCCTCGTTAAAAACTTTGTTAAGTAAAAAACTCAACTAGTGAAAACCTTGGTAAAGAAAAAAGAGTACAGCCTAAAGTTCAGCATTATAGATAAAAAATTATAAAAAGTACAATGTATACATTGTTGTTCTAAGAATTGTCGACGGTGTTGTTGGCGTTTTGACTGTCTTCGCCGCTTTCTAGATAGAGAATATAGAATGCGTGTTCTAACTCCGTATCCACCACGTAGTGTTGATCTCACGCATCAACTTATTCCTGATCTTTCATTATGAGAACTACTTCCATTATCTCACTTGCGAGTCATGTTCTTCTCTCTTCTAATATTTTTCTAAGACTGAAAGCAAACTCAGAAAAAACCGTTGAGACAAATAGTTAATACATCCTGTGCTAATATGAAAAGCACTAGATATGTTAGCTTGTGCTCGTGCCACTAGTCCAAATATTGAAGTCCTCTGTGTGATGAGGCACGTGATCGCTATCCAGAAAGATTGATTGTTCTCCATGGGCCCTAGTATGGGTTACTGCACCACTTGATGATGTAGAGCTTAATCTTCCAGAGAATCTTCTGGAGGAAAAGATGGTTCCTCACATATTTATCTTATTAAATATGGTGGGTGCTGGTAGAGGTAGTTGTAAGCGAACTCTCTGAAACTTATGCTCGTACTTTTAGTAAATTTCAGACAATTGTGACCAAACAACGGTAAAATAGTTAGAATAATCTATTCCTATAGAATTACCTATAATTTAAAGAACATTAGTAAATCCTACAATCTTAGATCTTGGATCTAAAATAAATGCAAATGCGTATAAGTACGGAATCTCATTCCAATATTTTAAATATTTAGTTTTCATAGTGCACACAGCCTCTCGTAACACTACGTCATTTTCAATTTTTTCAAGTGAATGACAATCACAAGATATGATGGACAATTACTGAAGATGTTGGATAATACATTCCGGATAAAACAACAATGGATTCATAAAAGAGTTCAAGAAATATTAGTAACTCCTCAACAACATACTAGTGCTGCTCAATCAGTAGTGTGTTGCCGATATAGCTGTGATAGTGCGTGTGGATAAAAGTAGAAAATGTGGGCTGATAGGGTAAAAGACTTTGTAGTATGAGATAAGTTGAGTTCCACTTAATCGATATATCCACAACGAACTTTTGTGGATGTACACCCATCGCAATGTAGTAGGTCTTATATGTTGCTATTCGTTAGTTAGAATTATTTATAAAAACAAATTGCATCGCGAAAAGGTTGAAGATACAGATCCAACATCTTCAAACCAGTTTTGACTATAAGATTAATAATATGTTAGGCGCATCGCTGATGTAGCAAGAAGGATTTGACATATATACCAAATAAGGGAGTGAGAATATTCATTGTTTTGAAGTTTGCTGTAGTATTGTCCAGAGTAATTACAAAAATTTTATTTGGAAGACCAAAATCTTCTATGACTTCGATAATACATTCTGCTATATTCTCACCTATATGTGTTACGTCAATTAGTATGAATCCCATAATTCTCTTTTTCAATACCCAATCATCATTTATGCAATGAGTGACTACACTAAGATAACCCTCCCAAGAACGACCACTCCATATGTCGGAGGTCAAGGCCACCAAAAATATAGGTTCTAAAGAGTTCTTTAATTTTTTCATGACCATTATTGTAGTACTTAACTAAATCTCTGGTAGTTGTCTGTCTAGAAATGTAAGTAAATCTAGGATTACGAGTAGTTCCAATATACTTTTCGAACACATCTGATACACTAAAGTTTAAAGAAAGATCTTACGATGCAATTAAACGGGCTAAAGATTCTCGAGCTACCTCGGGATCATAATCCCAGTTATGTACCGTACCGTGAGGGTTGTATATTAGCTACTTATGCCTCATGGTGATGCCTTATTTTTCTTTACATCTTTGGATATGTCTGTGTAAGTGCTCAATTTCATTTGCAAACTTTGCAGACAATTCATGATGACATATTTTGCAAGTAGCAACTCTTACCTGATCTTCGAATGGCAATTGCTTCATGACTTTGTCAAAATCTGGGCTCACATTTGACGTGCTGGGTTTGGATCTCTTTGCTCTAGTGCTTGCTGACACACAGAGACACTGTTAGAGCCTGATGATAATACAACCACAGTTTGCTCGACAGAGCCGACCACAGCCATTTGAGGTGGAGGCAGAGATGTCTGGAAGGATGCAATATCTTTTGGATCAATTCCATACTCTCTCACAGCAAATTCGTCAAAATATTCCATGAATAAATTTAGAAATGCGGAAAACTACAAAAATACAAATACAAAACTAAACTATTACCTTTTTTATATCACAATAAAGAGAAATAAGAACAATATAAGAGCATGAAAATTAGTATTGTTACCTCTTTACTTAACTGTACGCCGAATTTTGATTTTTTGGATTTTGACAAAATTATTTGGAGTTTTGCCAAATTATCACAAAGTGCTTCGGGATTTTCACAAGAGAATAAGGAGAGAAGATTGTTGGTTTAAGTGTGGATGAATGAGAGGGGTATGCTGCTTATTTATAATTTTTTTGAGATTTTAAAATTTTGTTCATATTTTAAACTCACAAATGGCCACAAAACAACTGTAATTTTCAAAAAATAAATGACCACTGTCGCTGCTAAATAGGTTGTGCCCATCGTGTTGTGCCCATGCCTAACGATCAACAATGATCAGCCGTCGTGCCTAATGGACTATGCCAACAGGCTACGCGTGCCAAATGGGTCACATTGTGCCGACGGGCCACACGTGACGGGTGGGCCGTGTCGTGCCGTGCCGGCACGGTGGGCCAAGATGGCGGCCCAGGCACGACCCAAGCTTTCGTGCCATGCCAGCCTGGCCTATCGGTCTTTGTGTTGTACTATGCCAAAGGCTATGCCTACGGTACTAAGCTATATGTTGACCCTTTAGGCACGACACATTTGGTCACCTCTAAAGCAGACCTAAAAACATAATCACCTCTTCATTTAACTACCACTTCAGCCTACAAGTGAACACTAATTGCAATCTTTAACTATAGCTGGCCAGATGGGCCGTGCCTACGCGGGCCAGACCACGGCCCAGTACTGTAGGCCCGGCCCGAGCACAGCACGACCCGTTTGGCCGATGGGCCGTGGGAGGCCGGCACGGTAGGGCACGACATGGGTAGGGCTGCAACGGGCGTAAATGGGCCGTGGCCCGACCAAATATAGCCGTTTTTTGAACGTTGTGGTGTAAGAAATTTCAAAAAATAGCAAACAATTCAGAAAAAATATGAAATATATTCTATAAATAGGGGGCATCCGGTCTCCATTTCTCACACCTCAAACCTCACTCTCATCTCTCTATTTAATGGTGAAAAATTCGGAAGTGTTTGTGAAAATTTGGCGAAATTAGTGAGAAGTTCGTGTGAAATTCGAAAATTTCAAAAAACTTCAAGAAATTTTTGGAGAGTTGCAGAAAAGGTAATAGTGTTGTCTTATTTCAATTTTTATATTATTTTTTAATTAAATAGTAAGTTAATCACTTAATTACTATTTTAATTTATAGTTAATTCAATGGGGAACTATGATTTTCAACTCTCCGAATTCGGTCTCACGACGGAGGATATGCAATTCTTTCAAGAAAAATATCCATCAGCGGAAGGTGCGTATCCACAACAAAATGTAGAGGCAGAATAAGCGGCCGGCCCGGCGGCGCAGGGTCCAATTGATCAATCTTCTGCTAGCTCAACGAGTGCATCCACAACTCAGAGCACTGGTTCAAAAAGATCAAGAGCTACTACATCAGGAGTGTAGAATAATTTCGACAGAAAGTTCAGGACCGACGATGATGGAAATTCGATGAGGTATACTGTTTATAAAATTTATGATAATGAACATGCCCTTGCCAGCATGGCATAGCAATAGGTCATACCTGAACCCGACCCTTGATCCGTGAACCAACACACCACAGTCTATTTATTAACCGTGCGGCCATTGGACAGCACTATCTTTAACCCACAATCCCACCGATTTAACAGCGATTAGCAAAGTAATTGCTGGCAAGGACTTTCAGTGTTCCTCCCTCCTGGCAGTTTTCACTTTCCGGTCGTCTTCTCCTTCCTTGAACTCCGCGCCGGCGGCTTCGCGGTTCCGCGCGTTCCCGAACGCCGCAGCTGCCCTTTTCCGGCCTCCTTCTTCTCCGGCCGATGCGACAAAGATCCGCTTCTGGCTGTCCCGGTGCCGGACGAGTGAAGGAGGAAGTTTGTTGGTGGTTTCTTGGGTGACTCGTTGGTTGTGGAGTTCATGGTCCTTGTAGTGGATGGACGCCATGTTCGGGTCGAGGAGGGTAGAGGACGAGATGTCGCTTAAGAGGCAGAGGACCGTGAGGTGAGCGTAGGAACCACTTATCGGTTTGTTGTTCTCTTTGCTCGGGGGCCTCTGCAGCACGGACACAGATACGTCGACACGACACCGACACGGGAATTCGTCGTTTTCCCAAAAATACCGACACGGCTATATATATTAAAATAATAAATAAATTACATATATATATGTATTATTTTCTATGTTTCCTTCTGCTTGTCAAACTGAAATTATATAAACATGTAATTTGTAAAGTGTATAGTAGGAGAATATGTACCTCATTAGTCATCAATTGTTTTGTTGATCATGACGATAATTGTTGATGTGAATACCATTTGCAGAAATAAGAATTCCAATGTTCCATTAATCTGGAAAAAAAGTAACTTGATTAGATCAGCAAGACTACAAAGATAGCATGTATATTTGATTCTTGAATAATCAAAACAATAAACTAATAGAGCAACAACAATTGATAATTGATAATGAAAAGCAATATACCAAACAACATACAACATACAAACTCGAATTAAGAGTAAATGGGCACTAGCCAACATACAACATAGCAGTGGTTCAACTTAAGGTACATCACAAACTCGAATTCTAGTAGCAAGGCTAAATAGCTAATTAAAAGACAGCATGAAACTCTTAGACTTCAACTTCGTCCTCATTTTCTTCTTGGGTCATCGCATTAGGCTCATCCTCAAACAACACACCCTGCAACTCTGGTTCTTCAAGAGAGAGTTGAGCAACCTCTAGAATGCCAACACCAGTTAGAGATTCGAAGTTGTCTCCTCCCACATCCCACATTCTAGTTGTCCCTGTTTTATATGCTTCATTCTTCTTGATAGAAGTCTCAAAGTGTTATGTACAAATACCAAATCTTCAAAGACGCTCAGAGTTAATTTGTTTCTTTTCATGCTGTTGATGAAACTATATGTGCTCCAGTTTCTTTCACAACAAGAAGATGAAGCCGGTTGGTTAACCAATTTGAGAGCCAAGCTTTGTAGCACAGGAACGGATTGTCCATGATTTACCCACCAATTCATTGGATCAAGAATCCATCTATCATAAATAGAATCAAAGTCATTAAATTCTCTAGAACAAGTGGAAAATCTTGTATATTCTTCTTTCACTTTTTTAAGATCTTCAAAACCAGGGAAGAACTTTTTGAAGCACTTCATTCTCATTTGGGAAATCTCAAGATCCTTGTGTGGGGGTACACGACCAACAACACCTTGTTGGTTGATCCACTTGTCGCTATAATATCTACAAACAAAAATGGATTATTAGAAGTTTATGCTAAAATGTTAGCAAAAGCAAAGGAAGATTTATTGTTACCTTGGATTAAGTGAATGTGCCAAACAATGGAGTGGAGTGTTCCCTTTTGCCCAACGGTCAACCAATATGCTTTGAACAACCGAATAAAAGGTGGACTCCTCATTTTCTTCCTTACCTTCATGCCTATATATCATTTTCTTCACATTTTCAATCATTGTATCCCACATCTCATAAATGAGATGAAGGCATGGTGTGTCGGTGTCCGCCACACGTATCATTTCATAGATTGGCTCAGTAAATTCAAGAATGTAGTTGACCTTGTCCCACCACACTTCATTGAGTACTAGGTCTCTAATGTTTTGTGCCATCCCTCTATTGTCATCTCTATATGTTTCCCATTTGTCACTAATCACCATATTTTGAAGTGCCCTCTTGATCATACAAAACCGCTTCAACATAACTACAACTGAGGCAAACCTCGTTTCAGCAATAGCAAGTAACTTCAACTTGCTAAACTCATTGAACATTGATAGCCTCATGCTATGGTTCATTATAAAATTCTTGATCATATTAGCATCTGCAGCAATCTCAGTTATCCAATGGCACTCATCAAAGACTACTTCTTCCTCATCAGTTCTTGGCATTTTGGCAGCACAAATACTCTTGAGAGCAAGATTGAGCGTATGAACAACACAAGGAGTCCTCTGCATTGATAGCTCGCAAAAACATCGGTGCACCCTCAGAAATAGCGATAAAGTTAATGAGAGGTCTCCTCTGTGCATCTGACCATCCATATGAACAAATGGTGACACCCTTTTCAGGCCACGTGCTCCGCGTATGCTCCAATAAGGTCTCAATGTGCGTCCTTTCTTGTTGAAGAAGTGTAGTCCTCAACTTGTTATACCCAGGTGGAACATAACCAGAAAGGCTATTGTTTGCAGCAAAGCTATAAGATTGTTGAAAATGTGGATTTCTTGCTAGATTGAAAGACAATCCTGTAAATTTCACATAACCAAAATTAGTTGAATGCAAATGGTAAGTTGGATCAAAATTGAAACAATGATTATCAATTTACCTCCAGAATAAAACATTCTTGCAATTTGTGCATCCATTTGATTGCGTAAATCCTTGGCCCAAGCTTTTTCTAATGCTGAAGGAGGTCCCCTTCGCTTCTTACTCCCAAACATAGCCGAGTCCATGCTTGATGAAGAAACACTAGCACTAGCAACACTACCAACAGTTGATGGTGGCAAGGGCACATTTCTTGGCCTTGTTTTTGCTTGTTCATCATCAGCCTTTGCAACTTCACTTTTAAGCTGAGCAAGAATAGGTACTGTTACCTTAGGACATATCTTGCATCCACCGTTAGTAATTTTCAACAAGTGCGCTTTGACTCTAGAGTAGCTACTAGTACCAATATATTTGCAATACTTGCATCTCCATTTCACATTTCCTCCTCCTTGACCACCCCTGTCTAGAACATCAACATGATTCCACAATGGAAGCTTCAACCTACTGCTAGTATTTTCCTCCTCTCTAGCACTATAATTAGCGGCTTCCATTTTCTAGAACGATGAAACAAACATTCAATCACATAACAAGTCATCAACAATAAACCATTCAACCAATCCATCGGCAGTCGGCACATACCTCGGTGAAGCACAGCGAGGAGGACGTCTTTCAGCTCACGGGCACGGCGAAGATCTGCACGTCTTCCAGATCACGCGCACGGTCGGCACGGGAGGAGCGGGAAGAGATCGGGCCGGCGAGATGCGGGAGAAGCACAGCGAGGAGGACGTCTTCCAGCGATGGGGAGGAGCGGCGGCGATGGGGAGGAGCGGCGGCGATGGGGTGGAGCGACGGCGATGGGGAGGAGCGGCGGCGTTGGGGAGGAGCGGCGGCGTTGGGGAGCGGCGGCGATGGGGAGGAGCGATGGAGTTCCCCGAGTGGCGGCCGGGTGGGAAATGGGCGTCGGGACTCGGGGGCATCGGGGCAAGCGTGGGGTTAGGGTTGCTGATTGCCCACCGCGTCTCTGGGCCGGCCGTCTCCTGGGCCGGCGTGTCCAGGCCGTGTCCGACGCGTCTATTTGTCGTGTCCGACACGTGTCGAAAATTTTTTTGATTAAAATTAATTGAAAATTCGGCTGACACACCGCCGACACATGTCCGCGCCGTGTCCGTGTCGTATCCGTGTCGGACACGGTGTCGGACACGGATACGGCGGTTTTGACACGTGTCGGTGCTACAGAGGCTAGACCTACTTGCAATCTATCACTGCAAGGGTTGAGGAGTGGAGACTAAAGCAAAGAGATACTGAAGAGTGGATGAGACATCGCCAACTTCCTCATGAACTACGAGAGAGGGTGAGAAGATTTGTTCATTACAAGTGGCTTGCAACTCGAGGTGTGGACGAAGAATCTATACTCAAGGCTCTGCCTGCAGATCTTCGCCGTGACATCAAGCGCCACCTTTGCTTGAATCTTGTTTGCCGGGTAAATAGCTTTCTTCTGTTTTCCGTGAAAAAACACCCCAGTTTACTGAACTTCAGAACCATCTGGTGATCCTGTTATAGACCATCTGGATAAATTAAGCTATGTGTTCCTTGGTGACCATCAGTTCTGGTTACCATGCCACATTTGGATGGATAAAAGAGGCGAGACTATGGAAGTAAATAAAGGAAGAGGGAAGGAGAACAGGGATAGGATACGGTTGGAAGATGCTTCCTATTCTTTTCCTTCCTTTGTTTTACTATCCAAATAGAACATTCAATAAAGGAGATAACTATGGCATGAAAAATAATTGCAAATGTAATGTGTGCTTCTCTTCTGTTACCTCCCTGTTCCAAACTTTTAGTGAAGTGAAAATTCACCTCGTAGTTCTTCCTGTGTCATATGGTTTCCCTTGTTCTCCACAAGTGAGACGTTTAAAAACAGGGAAAACTACCACCGATAGTTTAGGGGGAAAACCTGCTAATGTATTGACCTAGATTTGTATTTTTCTTCTGTTTGAACATACGCTGGAGCTTTAGCTTTTGAATCTGCCACAGGATTTAATTATTCTGGACAATTGTCCTAAAGTACTCCAGTACTGCTCATTAGCCATATTACTTTTAGATTTGTGCAATTTTTTTTGGGAGAGCATTGAAGCAATGCTCCCGAAGGAAGCCCATTCACAAATTGTTTGGGTACTCATTTGTAAATCTACCTCATCCCTGTCTTTTGGCCAATGACACTTGATAGCGGTAGTTGACATAGCTCTTATGACTTGTGAGGTGATCAATGCCCCACACATAATTTCATTTGAGTGTCAGTTCATGACATTGCAGATCACTTGATGATGGAATCTCGCTAATTTTTCATATCACAATGTTTCAGGTCCCATTTTTCTCCCAGATGGATGATCAACTTCTAGACGCCATCTGTGAGCGTCTTGTATCTTCCTTGAGCACAGAGGGCACATACATTGTCCGTGAAGGTGACCCAGTGACCGAGATGCTTTTTATCATTCGTGGGAAATTGGAAAGCTCCACCACAGATGGTGGCCGGACGGGCTTCTTCAATTCAATCATCCTCAAAGCTGGCGATTTCTGTGGTTAAGAACTGCTCGGATGGGCTCTTGTTCCCAAGCCTACTGTCAACTTGCCGTCATCCACCAGGACAGTGAAGGCACTTGTTGAAGTGGAGGCATTCGCTCTCTGAGCCGAGGACCTCAAGTTTGTTGCCAGTCAATTCAGGCGCCTCCACAGCAGGAAGTTGCAGCACACTTTCCGCTACTACTCTCACCACTGGAGGACTTGGGCAGCGTGTTTCATCCAAGCTGCCTGGCGCCGCTACGAGAGGAGGAAGCTGGCCAAGGACCTGAGCGTGAGGGAGTCGTTCTCCTCCATGAGATCATATGAAGATGACACTTACCCTGAGCACAATCTCGCGCTGAAAATCATGACCGGGGCTAGGAAAGGAACTAACGGCATTAAAGAACTGCCGAAGTTTAGGAAGCCTTCTGAGCCAGATTTCTCAGCTGAGCATGACGACAGGGTAGTCTGATATATTATTTGTTCGGTTTGACAGGTAACTAATTGTGTGATGTCAGAAAAATGCCCAAGCTCAACTTCAGAGCCTTACATTACATATGATGATTGATGGAGCATCAATGGTGGAAGGGTGGTTGGTGTTTTGGAGACTAAACCATTGATAGATGGTGACCTTTTTTTAAAAAAAAAAAGTGAAGTGGCTGTTGTTGTAGGTTAGCTTAGCGTTTAGTCTTTGCTCATATTGTACATGCAGATGTAATTATGTTTGTGGTATTGTTGGGACCTCACAGGAGCACATTACATTGTTGTATTGATTAGCCGAGCAAATTCTAACGTCTCCGCTATTATTTCCGGGCCTGTAAATTACAGAAGTTAAATTATTTTGTTCTACCGTTAGTAATAGCATACCTGGTTCCATTGGCTTGGTCGTGTCTCTCTCTCAACTGCTGAGGTCGGTTGGTCTAACAACAAGATGCTGTGCACCTGAGATCCGCTGCTATTTGCGCGTCCCGTAACATGCAAATGTGAGCACACATTCTCAATCGTTCTTTGTGCTGGCGTCCACAGCAGAATTGCGCGGCGCGGCCGCGGCCGCGGCCCACCCCACCCCACGCCGGCTGCACGCGGCCGCGCAACCACCACGAGCATGCCATGGATTCTGCTCGCCCGCCGCTCTGTACAACGCACGCCCCGTCGCGCGAAAGACGGCGAGTCGTGAGCCGTAACACGCAGCGAGGGCTCTCCTCTCCCGCCCGTGCGGTGCGCGCGACGGACGTGGCCAGCCGTGCCGACTGCCGAGCACTGCTCCGCGCAAGCGGGATTCCTCCGTCCCTTCCGCCCACGCGTTGCCGCAGTCGCGCCGTGCGCCCGGCCGCTTACCGCCTGCTCCGCACGGTAAACTGCCCATGTGCCGCTACGAGCATCAGGGGACCGGGGGGTCTAGGACGTGTCCGCCACCAACGCAATCTGTGCGGCAGGAACGAAACAAGGAAGAGAAGCTTTTTGCTTAGTTCTTCCTGGTTTTCTTCACAACACTGCAACTCCCAAGTCTCCAAACCCGATGGATTTTCTTTGATGGTTCCACCCATTTCTTCAAAGATTAACGCAAAGCAAGGGAAGGAATACACATGTGAAAGATTAATGTAAATAGGGAAATCAGCGATGAATGAGCATAAATCCTTCGTAATCTCAGCCTTTCAAGTAACTCGAACTCACTTCTATACTAATCTGTACTCTAAACCTACCGGTATTCGGAGAAAAGAAAACATGCTTGACGTCTACTTAGCTGCACCAGCTTGAAAACCTTTGCATGGCAGTATATATACTCATTACGAATTAAGCCTTAAATGTAGAACTGCAGCATCGAAACACTTTCTATAATCGATTGAGGAGTAAACGGGAAGGCATCTTTTGCTATCTCATCTGAGGATGATTGCCATTTCAACGACGGCATTCCCCTCCTCAAACCCGCATATCTGTTTCTCTTAAAAAAGTAAATCTTTCAGGGCAAAATCTGTTAAGGATAGAATAGATTAGGACTCTTATTTGTTTCCTAATATGCTATTTCCTATTATGCTGTGTTGTATTCCTTTTGTACATCCCCTTGTACCTGTATATATATTGCCCCTTGGGCCTCATGAATAGATGCACACAATATTCATAACATGGTATCGAGCATACCTAGGGTTTCCCTCGGTTCGCTCGCCGCCGCTCCGTGCCTCTCCCGGCGTCGCGGCGCTCTCGCCGGCCTCTCCCGTCTTGCCGTCTCCCTCACGCGCCGCCACCGGCCGCTCGCGCCGCCGCCGCGCCTCCGCTTCGCTCGGCGCTGCTTCTGCGCGCGCCGCCGCGCCGCCTCCGCTTCGCTCGAAGCGCCTCCGTCCGCCGGCGCTGCCGCCGAGCGCCGCCGGCATCGCCGCGCGGCCCGCCCGGCCCGACCGCGCCAGCGCCAGCGCACTGCGCGCGCGCGCGCGCGCCGCCCACGCCGCCGCCGCCGCTTTACGCCGCGCCGCGCCCGGCCCGCCGACTCTCCCGGCGCCCCTTGCGCGCCACCGCCGGTCGCCCCATGCGCCGCGCCTCTTCGCCTCTTCTTCGCGTGTGTGCGTGTGTGCGTGAGTGTGGGCCGAAGGCCCACTATTAGTTAGGGTTTTTCTTTTTCCCGGCTCCAAAAAAAAAAAAAAAAAAAAAAAACGTCGATCTAACCGCCGCGCCGTTCAGCGCCGCCTGTTAGACTTCGTTGTATTGGTCGCCGCGCCGTCCAGCGCCGCCTACCAATGGGCACCGTTTCCCTCCCTCGCTGCCCGGTGGTCTTTGATGGTGTTAATTACACCGACTTCGTGTCTCACATGCGCATTCACATGCGTGGTTTACGTCTCTGGGGCGTCCTCTCTGGCGATGTCACCTGCCCGCCTTGCCCTATTCCTCCGACGGAGCCCACGCCTGTTGCATTGCCCCGACGGTAGACAAGATTGCTCACGAGGCTGCTCAGTTGTTGATGATGAAGCGCCTGCGCCTGCCGGAGGCTCGATTTCTACAAGGATCGTCGACCACCTACACTCGGTGGTGCGATGGCGGCGCTCGGCTCTTCTTTGTCTTCATCGCCGATCTCGGCCTCGGTTCTCTTACGAGGTTGTGGGACTCCTTCGGCTTTCGGATGTGGACTCATCTTCGTCGGCGCTCGAGCCCTCGGTGATGCCACGCACTGTCCGTGGTTCGCCAAGAGCACTCTCTTGGCAGGTGATGCTCTGTTGATGCCTTTACGCTCGAGCTCTGCATGCGGCGTCGATTGGACTCTCTCCGCATGCTTTGTTGTGCGTTCTGTCCGTCTTGCTTGGATATACGTGCTGACTTGGAGTTTCAGCGGGTCTACGAGTTCCTTACTCGCCTTCGTCCTGAGTTCGAGCAAAGGCGTGCTCAGCTTCATGCACGCCACCCTCGTGTCACTCTCCTGGAGGCTCTCACCAAGATACGCGCAGAGGAGACTCGTCTGAGTGGTGCTGGTCTGATGCCACTCCCATCTGTGCTCGCCGCTCGTCTACCTGCTACACTGCCTTCTTCAGCGGCTGCCACAGGTGGTGGTGGCCGCCCTTCGTCTGGAGGTGGCCGTCCTCACTGTTCCTACTGCGACAAGGCCGGCCACATTGAGTCCCAGTGCTATAAGAAGCGGCATCTGTCACGCCGTTCTTCTTCTGGCACTAGTGCTTTTACGTCGTCATCTGCATCGACCTCTTCAGCAGTTTCTCTCACCGAGCAAGAGATAGCCCGACTTCGGCGCTGCTTGCGCCGGAGTTCTTCCTCGGCGGGTTCTGCGAGTTACGCTCACGACTCTTGAGCACCGAGAAACCACCCTCTACACAGTCAGGTACCTCCCCGTGGATTCTTGATTCTGGAGCATCTTTTCACATGACCCCTGATTCTTCCACTCTGTCTTTTATTACACCTCTTGATTCTCCTGTCAGTGTTCTTACTGCTGATGGTACATCTCTTTCTGTCTCTGGTCGAGGATCTCTTAGCAACTCATCTTTTCATGTTCCTTCTGTTGCTCATATTCCTCGCCTCACTATGCAGCTTCTTTCTGCTGGACAGATCACTGACCTTGGTTATCAGGTCATTCTCGACTCTGACTCTTGTTGTGTTCAGGACCGCCACACGGGAGCTCTGGTTGGTTACGGCCCTCGCGCCGTGACTCACAGCGTCTCGGGAGCTTGGCCGCTTCACCTTCCTTCCGCGCCACCATCGCCGCCGATCTCTCCGCTTCGCCGCCGTCTCGGCACTTTTCAGCGGTGGCATCACCGTCTTGGTCATCTCATGTGGATCTCTTTGTCATCCTTAGTTCGTCGTGGTCTTCGAAGTGCATCTCGGGAGGCGTGTCTTTAGATTGTCGGTGTAAGTTAGGTAAACAAATTCAGCTTCCCTATCCTCATAGTGAGTCCGTGTCCCAGCGTCCTTTGATCTTGTTCATTCGGATGTTTGGGGTCCGGCTCCTTCGTTTGAAAGGGGTCATCGATATTATATCATATTCATAGATGATTTCTCTCGCCACACTTGGATATATTTCATGTCTTCTCGTAGTGAGGTCTTGTCTATCTATAAACAATTTGTCACTATGATCCACACACGATTCTCCACTCCTATTCGTGTCTTTCGTGCTGATTCTGGCTGGCGAGTACCTCTCTCGTTACCGCGCAGTTTCCTTGCTGCGCGAGGACTCTCTTCGATTCTCTTGTCACGGTGCTCATGCTCGAATGGTGTCGTGGCGCAAGCATCGTCACCTCCTTGAGGCGGCTCGTACTCGATGATCGCCGCCTCTACCCCACCTCACTTTTGGGCCGAGGTCGTTTCCACCGCCACCTATCTCATCAACATCCGGCCATCTTACGCTCTTGAGTGCGATCCACGTTGGCGTCTCGTGGTCTTCGCGACTACTCGCCCTTCATATGTTTGGCTGCGTTTGCTCGTTCTCCTCGCCCCTCGCGAGCGTACCAAACTAACCGCTCGATCTGTTGAGTGTGTCTTTTTGGGATCTGATCTGAGCACAAGGGCTATCGGTCTTGGGATCCGGTTGGTCGACGGATGCGGGTTTCTCGGGATGTGACTTTCGGCGAGTCTCGTCCATTCTACCCACGTCCTACCTCTCCTTCGACTCCTCTGCGAGTCTCTCTCTTTCTTGACCTTTCCGATACACCTATATCGCTTTGCCTCGTCCACTTGTCCCACCGAGTCTCCACATATTCCCCTGTGGCCTCTCCGTCGTTGTCACCGCTGCGTCGTCTCCTCCGACTCCCGGGCTCCTCTCACTGATGCCTCCCCTTCTCTTTTACACTCGTCGACCTCGTATTGAGGCTCTTCCAGTGAGTCATCTTCTCCGATGATCCACCTTCCTCGATGCTCCATCGTCCCGATGGGTCATCTTCTCCTCGCTACGCTCTCGCGATCGCCGGTCGATTCGGCCTCCGCCCGCTTTGCCTTTCTTTGGCGCAGCTACTCGTGAGCTGTCTCCTCACGGGATCTTTGTTACTCACCCCGAGTGGCAGCTTGCCATGGCCGAGAGATCGCTGCCTCGAGCGTCTTGGTACTTGGGATCTTGTTCCTTTGCCATCTCATTCGTCCCATCACGTGTAAGTGAGTCTATAAAATTAAGACTCGCTCGATGGCTCTCTTGAGCGCTACAAGGCGCGTCTTGTTGCTCGTGGCTTCCAGCAGAGCATGGTGTTGACTACGACGAGACTTTTGCTCTGTGGCCCACATGACCACTGTTCGCACTCTTACGCCGGTGGCGTGCATTCGCCATGGTCTGCATTTCTCGGCTTGATGTCAAGAATGCCTTTCTTAATGGTGAGTTGCGTGAGGAGGTCTACATGCATCCGCCACAGGTATTCTGCTCTCGAGGGCATGATGCATGCGCCTTCGTCGCTCTCTCTATGGCCTTAAGCAAGCCCCTCGTGCTTGGTTTGGCGCTTCTCCTCTGTGGTCACTCTGCTGGTTTTCAGCTAGTGATCATGATCTGTGCTCTTTGTCCACACTTCGTCTCGTGGTCGGACTCTTCTTCTTCTCGTATGTTGATGATATGATTATTACGGAGATGATTACGAGTACATTGCCTTTGTCAAGGCTCGCCTTAGTGAGCGATTCCTTATGTCGGATCTTGGTCCTCTCGCTTATTTCCTTGGGATTGAGGTTACTTCCACTCCGGATGGTTTCTTTATGTCCCAAGAGAAATATATTCGGGATCTTCTTGATCGCGCCTCTCACCGATCGATCAGCAGATCTTGTTGAGACTCCCATGGAGCTCAATGTCCACCTCCGACCCTCGGATGGCGAGCCTCTTTCTCGATCCGACTAGCTATCGTCATCTTGTTGGGAGTCTTGTTTATCTTGTCATTACTCGTCCGGATATCACTTATCCCGTTCATATTACGAGTCGGTTTGTTTCAGCTCCCACTCGGTCCACTACAGCCACCTTCTTGAGTTCTGCGATACCTTCGTGGGACTATCTCTCGCCGTCTCTTCTTTCCACGTTCGATTCATTCTGACTTGAGCCTATTCGGATGCTACTTGGGCAGCGATCCCTCGATCGCGGTCTCTCTCTGCCTCTTGTGTTTTCTTGGTGGTTCTCTTATTGCACGGAAGACGAAGAAACAGCATGCAGTGTCCGTTCAGTGCAGAGGTGAGTTGCGAGCTATGGCTCTCTTGACAGCAGAGATTACTTGCTACGGTGGTTACTTGAGGATTTTGGTGTTTACGTCACTACAGACTCCTCTCTTGTCGACAAGATGCAGTGCTATCGGTGTTGCTCGTGATCACTGAAGCATGAGCTCACCAAGCATATTGGTGTTGATGCTTCCTTCATGAGGTCTTGTGTACAAGATCGGTGATTACTCTTGATATGTGCCTTGGAACTTGGATAGCGGATTTCTTCACGAAGGCCGGACTCGAGCACAAAGACAGCTTTACCTCTCCAAACTCGGTGTTGTTGATCCACCATGAGTTTGAGGGGGTGTTAAGGATAGAATAGATTAGGACTCTTATTTGTTTCCTAATATGCTATTTCCTATTATGCTGTGTTGTATTCCTTTTGTACATCCCCTTGTACCTGTATATATATTGCCCCTTGGGCCTCATGAATAGATGCACACAATATTCATAACAACCGATAATCTTGTCCTTCTAATTCATAGTGGATACAGCATCACAGTAAGTGGTTCACTAATTTCACTCTCCTATGGTACTGGTGATTAATTCATAATGCTGTTTGATCAAAAGAAAAGAAAAGAAAAGAAAAGCTGAAAAGAACAGGCCCTATATTTGCTGCTGGTCAAATGGGAGTCCAGAAAAATGGATTTAAACTGGCATTCAGTTATTATCAGCTTAAAGAGTTGAAGTGTTGACTACATAGCTACTGAGTATTGACTCTGGTGCTACTTGTGGGGATGAGACTCTTCATCAGATAAAATCTTTCGTGGCATCTTCTTCTTCTGCATGTACTTTGCATAGGAATACCAGACACCACCAAATGTGTTGATCACCAATCCAGTAACATTAAGAGCGTGCACTTCCACACCTCCAAGCAGAAAAAAACCCAGGGTCTGAAAAGTCAAAGAGACAAAATGGCAAGATGCACTTAAATTCTACAATTCCAGAGCTAAGTTGCATCAAAGGTTCTAGTTACAGATTAAACTGCTTATACAGAAGGTTGTAAACTTACCGTCGACCCGACACCCTTGAGAACTCCTACTATTGTGGTTGTCAGGGCAGAGTTCACGATTGTGCACCAGAACATGGTGAAATTAAGAACGATTCCCATCACCAGTGAAATAACAAGAATGACACTGAATGCTAGAAAGGCCGTCTGCATATCGAGACACCAGATAATGAAACTTAGGACAGAGCAAAGTGAAAATCATTTCATGTAGAAACTGAAAAATAGGATCAAATGCAGAAATTGACAATTATGGTCAAAGGTATATTGTGTTGATCAGTGATCAGAAGTTGAGTGTAAAACTATTTGCTCTAGAAGCTCATACAAACTAATCTGTAGTCAGAGAACATTGGGAGCTAAAGGAGGTAAAAGAAAAGAACAAACAGATTGCTGCCTTAGATTTGCTAATTAAGTTTGATTAACATGTATTTCATATTACTAACCTTTTCAGATAGTACTGAAAGAGAATGAGGGAATTCTCCCGTTGCTATAATGATGAAAAACAGAAATGGAAGTGATAATATGCTGTTATAAAACATCAACTCCACTGAAGAAAGGCCATCCTCTGCACCTGATTTCTCCACCAGGATCAAATACATCGTCTGCATACACATTCAGCTGTCAGTTAGAATTTAGAAATATACCCAGAAAAATTTTGTGCGAACCAGAATAGAAATAATA
This sequence comes from Melocanna baccifera, assembly GCA_036346265.1. NCBI lineage: Eukaryota > Viridiplantae > Streptophyta > Magnoliopsida > Poales > Poaceae > Melocanna > Melocanna baccifera. The sequence continues at coordinate 15,290,004 of CM070684.1, read as the reverse complement.
CAACCTGGAAGAAGACTGATGTAAGAGCCATGCAGTATCCATACAAGTCAAAGGAAAAATCTCCAAGTGCTGCAATAAGGACACCTGCTGCGGTGCAGATAACTGAAAGGGACACCTAAAATAAATTTGCACTGATGAGGAAGTGCCACATAATAGTAATAAGTCATTCCTTATTCCTTCCCAGAGGGAAAATACCACATGCCTATATGTAGGACATCAAAGCTGGTCCATTCAAGATCTTGACGCAAACGAACGAACAAGAGATCTCAAGTTTCAGTGGCAATGCCAACACCCTCTGCATTATGTCCTTAAGTTGCTTACTTAATTTCACTACAAAAACACGGGTGCCTAAAGTGGCTGAAGGTAACCAAGAATAAGATTTATAGGCAAGAATGCTTCAAAAGTATGGATTAATGCAATCCTAGGAGGCCAGAATTCTTGTGAATGTTAAGAAGTTTTATCTAAATATTCTCTATCTAAATTCACTAGTACAGTTGAGCTGGAGAAACCACTACATAAATTTTCAAAATGCAAAAGGGAGACGGCGAGGGATCTACAGCTGGAGAAACCACTGTACTACATGTAAAAGCTAGTAAAAAAAGACTCAAAGAAATGCGCTCTTACCTGTGTTGGTGGCTTCCCCTTTCCCCGTAAGCAACCACCCACCAATACAGCAAGGGGAGTGAGCCTTTTAATTGCAATATACATAGGGATGTTAACCCCTTTCAAGCTTGCTAGAGCAAATGCAACATTTGCATTGTAGAAAATTGACACTGGAAGAAGCTTCTTTGCTATTGTCATGCTAAGATCTTTCCTTTTAGACACTCCTAGAACTTGACCAAAATGTATGATAAGTGCTGTAGCTATTTGCTGTAGAAATAAAAAGAGAATTGAGCAACACAATCAGGGGGCTTAGTCAAACGTAGAAAGAAGCCATGTTTCGTCAGCAGTGACATTCAGTCATACCTGTAAAGTGAGAAGAGTCATGGAGTGGACATATTGCATAAGAACTGCTTTGTTCACGAAAACCATTGCCATAGATGCAACTCCATAGGAAAAGGCCGCAGATAAGCTGCAAGAGCAAACAGACAGGGGAATGGTCAGAACTTCCAATGCAATTCCTATCTCATTCTGGTCCTAACCGGTTGATGTACAGAAAATTGCAATCTTTGTCTCCTGACAGTATGGTCTAGCCTCAGGTATTGATGGTAGGTAAAGCAATGCCACGATTATGTTCTAAAACTCTCCATGGATTAAGTAAGTCTAGAAAATTGCCCCCCTAGCCATTTTTCGGCAATGTTAATAGCTCCAGATGAAGAGTACTAAATAAAATAAAATCTGATGCATTTGGTTTAATTACCATGCACAGGCCGTAGGCATTCGTTCGGCTTAACTAGAAAACTATTACAATGGCACCACATCAGGCGGCCAGAGAGTTGACTAGTGACTACCTATATACAATTGGAAAGTGGGGCTCCAAATGGCCTGAAATTTATTATGAAACAATCCATTTTCTTCGGTAATAAAAGACCTTTCGCATCTAAATCCTACCCCTGGCATAACCTAGGAAAGTACCCATCTACGCATCTCGAATCCGCCATTAGCCTGCGGAATGCCCATTGCAACGGCCTTGGCCCTTGGCTCGGGGGCAGGCAGGTCTCGATGTATGCCTGTGCCTTCTGAAGAAGGGACTGACATTGCGAGCAACCATTACCCACCATCATCGAGCCTTCCTTCTTGGATTCGTATTTCACGAATCAAGAAATCATCAACTCCCCCCAATACTACACTAGGGACGCCGTAGCAACTGTTGAAATCACACACAAGCAACCAATCACGGAATCACGCCCATCCATCCGTGCGCAGCGTTGTTGCCCAATTAGTTGCACGGCTAGGTAAAGAAAGAACACGAAGCGATTAAAGAACAGAAGAGGACAGGACATGGGAGCAGAGGCAGGCAGATCACCTGAGGAAGGAGCTGGGCTCGCCGGCCTCCACCCCCATCTCTCTCCTCTCCTCTCCTCTCCTCACAAGCCGATTGCTCCGTGGCGGGCGCGAGCTACATGAACCGGGCGGGCCTACCAATCGGGTGCGGTTCGGCGCGGGCCCGGGAGTGGGGTGCGGGGTTGAGGTCTCGGAGGAGCCGGGTTAAGTGGGAGCGTGTGGACTGGCGCGAAGCCGCGCGAGGGCGTGAGGAGGAAGCGATGCACCCTCTTTTTCATGCGCAACTCTTCCATGTGGGTTGAGAACGGAGAGCAGGGTGAATGGATCTTCTAAAGGGTGCTCAATTTAGTTTTTCGAAGTGTTTTATAGTTTTTTACTGTAGTTTGTTTATTTTATGTTGTAGCTGTTAGTAGCTTTTTGTGTAACTAAATTTTAAAAATTCAAAAATAAAAAAACAGATTAGCCCATCATAATAATATAAAGGAATACGAGAAAAAAATAACAAAAAACCCTAAAAAATAAAAAAAGATGAAATTAAGGAATAGTGAATTAGAAACTAAAAACTGAAGCTAAAATGAACGGAGCCTTATGGGTATGTTTTTTTTGCTATAGTTTATGGTTCTAGTTTTTTCTAGTTTTTGATTTTTTTCAAAAGTTAAAAAGCTAAACAACGAAATATGATGATCTTCTGAAGCAGATTCTTCAAATAGGTTCTCGAGCCTAAAACTATGTGTACTATCCCCATTGACGTCTCCGCCATCCGCTCCTATGTCAAAAAATACAAACAAAAATTATCAGACACAACCAAAAGCTATCAACCACAGCTTAAAAGAATACTCCTTATGGCTTACGGATGCAGCATATTAGTCTAATAAATAGTAATTGCTAAGAGAAACCAAAACCGTTGAAAAGCTGATAAATAATAGAGAATTTCGCTGCGAGGAGATTTGCGTCATCGCAGACGTCCTCTTATTCGGCTCCACCACCTTGTGCATCCTCGACAACAGAAGCAGCAACATAACTCTTCTCCTTGTACATTTGTCAATACCATGTGCCATTACAATCTGCACTCCCTTCTGATTCAATTTTATGGAAGCAAGACGAGCCAAATGGCATGCCAATTTGTTTCATTTTTCTTTCCTCTACTCACCACCTATTTGTTGAAATGCCTCAATACCAAGAACTAAAGCTTCTTCTATGTTATTTGCATAAATTTACATGCTGCAGCCAGCAGGTTTGCTTAATAATGTATTATCATATAAAATTAGCCAATTATTTGTTTGTTTATCATCAGGACGAAAGCATCAAATTAGTTTTGGATTAATAATAATTTATCATTAGACCTATGGTGTTTTTACCTAAAGCTCTTAAGATTTTCTTGCAATTCCTAGCCCCTTTATCCTAATCTCAGTATTCTAATATTAGTTTTGGGAAGAAAATCATGTCTTTGAAAACCTGGCAGTCTGGTATTTTAAAGTGACATTATGTGCCATGCAGACACTACATGATTGTGTTTACAATGTGCAATATACCTTCGCATTCATAATTCCAGTGTAAAATAGTGATGAAACGATCAAAAGATATTTTTATTATTTAATTATGTAAATCATGACTATTGCAGATGCTTAGCCTGAATGTCTTAATTTGTCACAGGGGTGACATGATCTATGAGATATGGAGGCAGTCGCCAGGTGTGATGTCGCCGATGGTTCTTGCACTAGAAGAAGAACAAAAGGTGGATAACACAGGAGGTCGGTAGTTAGTCCCCTTCTTGCTTTCATGACTGCAAGTTTGGGAATTTGTTGTTGCATCTGTTTGACTTTGAAAAGGCTTACGATAGAGTACGATGGCCCTTTTTAATACAGACATTGCGGATGAAAGGATTTTCATCTAAGTGGATTTCTTAGGTACAGTCATTCATCTCAGGTGGTTCTGTTGCTGTTAACGTCAATAATGATGTGGGAACTTATTTCCAAACAAAAAAGGGTCTTCGACAGGGTGATCCGCTATCTCCACTACTTTTCAATATTGTTGCTGATATGCTTTCAATATTGATTCAAAGAGCAAAAGTAGATGGTCAGGTTAGTGGAGTGGTGCCGTATCTGGTAGAGGACGGCTTATCTATTCTACAGTATGCTGATGATACAATCCTCTTTATGGATCATGACCTGGAGAAGGCACGCAACATGAAGCTATTACTTTGTGCTTTCGAGCAGCTATCGGGCCTAAAAATCAATTTTCATAAGAGTGAATTATTCTGCTTCGGTGAGGCACAGGATGCGGCCGATCAATACACTGAATTATTTGGTTGCAATCAAGGGGTCTTTCCATTAAAGTATTTAGGGATTCCTATCCTATATAGGAAACTATCAAATGTTGATTGGAAACGAGTTGAGGAACGTTTCGAGAAACGTCTTAGTAGTTGGAAGGGCAAACACCTTTCGACGGGTGGGAGATTAACGCTGATTAACTCAGTACTCAGCAGTCTACCCATGTACATGATGTCTTTCTTTGCGATTCCAAAAGGGGTACTCCAGAAATTAGATTATCTCCGCTCTCGGTTCTATTGGCAGAGCGATGACCAGAAACGAAAATATCACCTTGCTAAATGGAGTATATTGTGCCAACCTAGAGACCAAGGGGGCCTAGGCATTCACTCTTTGGGTATTCAAAACACGGCCCTTCTCAGTAAATGGCTTTTTAAATTATTGACGAGTGATGGCATCTGGCAACAGATTCTACGGAATAAATATCTTCATTCCAAACCACTTTCGCAAGCACAGTGGAGAATTGGGGACTCACACTTTTGGGCTAGCCTTATGAAGGTGAAGGGAGAGTTTCTCCGCTTCGGTTCGTTCATAGTTAAAGATGGATCCCAAATTCGGTTCTGGGAGGACAAGTGGTTATGTCAGGTCACCCTGCGAGAACAGTACCCTAGATTATATAATATAGCCCGACACAAACAAGTTACTGTTGTAGATGTCCTGAGCACCTCGCCCCCCAATATCTCTTGGCGGAGAGATCTCCTTGGACACACGTTAGTAGCATGGAATGATTTACTCTCACGCATTGCTAACATTGTATTGAGCCAGAGCACGATGAATTTATTGGAACCTTCATCGAAACGGACAGTTCTCGGTGAAATCTCATTACCGAGCAATGATTCATGTTGATGTCCCTAACCTGAATAAGCGGATTTGGAAGCTAAAAGCTCCTCTGAAAATCAAAATTTTTCTTTGGTACTTACGTCGAGGGGTCGTGTTGACAAAAGATAATCTCGCCAAACGCAACTGGCAAGGAGACAAGAAATGTTGCTTTTGTCCTAAGGACGAAACAATCAACCATTTGTTCTTTGATTGCCGTTTTGCTTGTGCTGTTTGGTCTATCACACAAGCAGCTTCAGGACTTTCTCAACCTCGTAGTGTGTCTCACTTGTTTGGGTCTTGGCTAGGGGGTGTTGGGTCAGAATTGAAGCCTTTGATCCTACTAGGGGCAGCTGCTACTTGTTGGTCTCTATGGCTATGCAGGAATGATCTGAATTTTGACAAAAAAACATAATGCTTCCCCCTTTCAGGTTATCTACTCAGTAATCCATTGGCTTCGTACATGGGTTATCCTACAGGCGCCATCTTCGCAGGATTTGGTTGCAGTGGTGTCTCAACAATTGGCGCGGGTGGCCAAGGAGTTTTTTGTCCAGTCTCATGGGTGGCGGTCTAGTCTGAGGATTGATTGTCATTAGAAGTACTTGTATTTTTTGTTTCTTTTGGCTGTGTGCATCCTGGTTATGCAGAGGTCGGGAATTGTTTTCAGAGATTTGTATCTTCTTGATGTTAAAACCTTAAAAATTAATAAAGTTTCCCTTATCGAAAAAAAATCTGTTTGAGCATTAACAATATGACGTTAATTTCAGCTTCTGTTTCCTTTTCTTTGTTGTCTTGTATGTATCCTTGCGAATGTGCTTGCTTTCTTACGTGTGGATCCCAACTATAAGTTAATTAGTTTGATGTATGTAATGGAGCAGCAACAAACTACTATTTCTTTTTAGCAAGAATGTATGGTTAATTGGTCACAACAAAATATTTACTATAATATTTGAATTTCCATTGCAACGTACGGACATCTAACTAGTAAACATCAACATAGGAGAAATGGTCCCCCGAAAGAGCAAAAACCAATACTTACAAAAAAGAAACCGCACTTTTAGCATAACCAAGATGGAAAATCGGGCCATCAGCTTCACCAAATAACACCACAATACTCAATCCTTTTTTTTCCAACAGAAAGCAATGCCAAAAAAAATCTTAACACTATTTTTTTTAAAAGACTCAATGGTAGGCTAAAGCCCACTTAATTCTTAACACTATTAAAAAAAGCACAAGGTTTACCCAAGCACCACAACTTCTTACATTAAGCATATAATACCAACACAAAAATTTCAATCTATCTGTTTTCTCCTACATGCAGACCCACGTATAATTATAACATCCTGTACATGCTTTGTCCACTATCGTAAAACTACACATTTAAAAGAATTTCAGAGGACTACACATATATTAGAAAATACAAAAAAAAATACACTTTTAAATCAAACTCCGTTCTAGATAATGGTATGGCATAGGTCAAATAGTAAGAGACACGTGCCATGACGTCGTACAAGCTCTTCACGTACAGGAGCCACCGTTTCTCTCGATCTGAAGGGACTCTGCATGCACATGGCCGTCGTCCTGCATCGCACTACCAGCGCTTCCTCCGTTCCCATGGGCTGCACCCTGTGAACCGGCAAGTCCGGCGGCTTCTGTCTGAAGTGGTCGATCCGGCACAGTGCTGTAGTTGTCCATGGCACCCTGCAGAGGAACAGAAGGTTCTCCGACGGTGTGAATCAGCGAAGTATAAAGCAGTGCCGACTTGTCTGATCGTTGATCCTTGGAATTCCGGATTCCTGGGTCCTTCAATCACCCACACAACTAGGCCAGTGAGGAAAAAGAAGAACAGAGTAGCAAACGAAAGTTCCTTCGTTAGTGGCTGCTGTGTATGGCGTTGTAAATTCTCGGTGAGCACAAGCACTGACACGCCAGACGCTGTGTATGGCGTTGTAAATTCCACAAATTTAGTTCGGTTGGCAAGTGTCGTCACATCACCTACTGCTGCGTTGAACCTCTCAAAATTATCCCCCATGGAAGCAGAGAAATCGTAAATACCACATGGAAATCATTTTGTTGATAAGAAGACAGATTTTTCAGTATAATAAAAACAGTGTTGTGAATGCAAATGGAGTAGGACTGACCCCAAAGTACACCTGGTCTATTAGGTATTCATAAGAACCGGCGCCGAATCATAGGGCTTGTACTCATAGCTCAGTTTATATGGCAGCTTGTTCACAGCAGACTCGAAGACGTCAATGCTGTAGCCAGTGACTCGTTGGTTCTTGGTATTCAGATCGGTAACATCCACAAACCTCCTGAAGTCACGCTTCATTGGCACGGCGATTTGGAGTTTCTCTTTCAGCAAATTCTGCAGTTCCTTCTCTTGAACTCTGGGCGCTGCAACTGGGCAGGTTACATATGCTCTACTGGTACTCGACTTAGTGGCAGCAGGTAACCCGCTCAGGTCCAGCACGACGCCGCCGACTCGCCCTGCAGGCTGCGTCGCCGACGATCCGCTCCAACGCAGGAACAAACAGAGGATGGCGACCGGAGCAAGGATGGGCCTTCGGCGTCTTGACGGCTCCATTTGCGTTGGCTGGAAGTACGTAGCTAGCTAGGTAGAGCTTGTGATCAGTAGAAGATATATATCAGATATATATGACTACGGCACGCTATAAGTAGCTAGGGACCGACCTGCATGAACTGATCGCGTTCCAGTGACGAGCCTTTCTCTCCGTGCAGCTCTCCAATGCATCTCTGTCTTAATTCTTTTGTCTGTTCTCGTGGCCTCACAGGTTACGACTAGCTAATGCTGTGAAATTTCGAGGTGAAAGCAACGCGACTATAATACCAATCGACGGACACGCCACAGTTCCAAGGTGAAATTCAGGAAGCCGTCAGGGAGACTCAGTAGTCTGTGACCGTTCACACTACTAATTTCGCACCGGTTCCTGGTTTGCGCGGTTCATTCGTAAATTGCTTCGTAATTTTGCAAAGTCGCGAATGCAATTGACGGACAATTGCAGTAGGATTAACAGTGAAATAATGTCTGATCTGTGCCTAGGTAGTCTAGCAATTTTCTTGGATTTTAGAAATTTGGTTTTAAAATGATTTGATGTATATTTGGTCAATGCATTACTGTTGCATGTAGTATGTTTTAGCCACTAGTCAGACCGCTAGGGGTCACCGTTCAGACTGCCTTGTAGCCACTGGTTAGACTACCTAGGCACAGATCAGACTGTCACTTGGTAATCGGTCAGGCCGCCCAGGTGCAGGGGTTCGATTCTTCGGCTCTTGTTGAAGATCAAATCACCAATCTTACGAATTATGGAAAAAATAAGTCCCTCAGAAGGATTTAGAAGGAGAATAGAGACTATCGTTATTGTTATGAACTGATTACAAGATGCTCTCAATGATATATTATAAAGGGGATGCTACTTGTCCTGGAGTGTCACTTCTTGCCTCTATAATATACTATCTGGTCAAGAGATCCCCCTATATTCTATATAATTTGTTTGTGTCTTTATTTGTTGTTCTTGTTATCCCTCATCAAACTTTAAATAGCACAAGTGTCGATTGTCCATGTGAGCAGGTGCCTTGTCGATTCGTCCCGTTCGGTCGAGCAAATGGTTGCTGTCAGTGAGAAAACCTGACAATAACTGTCCTTCAATTATTGTCAGTGGAAGAGAATCATAGGGCAACCACAAGATGATTGTCGTCAAATGCGTAGGGCCAAGTCATTGTGTGGATAAAGCACATGCCAGTACAGGAGGAGCTTCTTGGAGGTGGGCCCACACAGGAGGAGCTTCTTGGAGGTGGGCCCAGTACCAGTTCGTGACATCTCTAAGTGGTAGCTGGTTGGGTGAATATACAATGACCTTCTGATCAGGGGTACTCGGGTAATGTAGCTTTTGAAAGTTTATGACCACATTGGTCTATGGCTTTAACTGAGAATTAAAACTATATTTGATGAATTATTTAAATCTCATTAGCTAGCCCCCAAACTTGAAGTGAATTAATAACTTGATTTTCTCCGATTGGAATGCAATCAGGAAGTACTTTTTAGCAAGAGTAAAGAGGAAGTTCTTATTCATTTAAGGTTGAGAAAGCCAATTGAAGGAAAACTAAAAGTGTTCTGCCTTAATATTTGACCAAATATATTCATGATTAAGAATTATTGAATATGATATTAGTACTAAATCTGTTTAATTTCTTGGTGTATTAATCTTTCTAGGATAATCATGGCTAAAACTAAAAGGAAGACAATTGATTCTTTTCTTTCAAGAAGTTTGATAGAGTGGATGAGATAGATAGAGTGATGATGTATCAGGACAAAATGATGTGATTCTTCCTTGACCTCACATGGACCAAGTTGCTAAACAACAAGAAAGAATTATCTTGAGGTATCAGTTACGACATTATGAGCTTGATGTACCTATAAATCCAAAGTTTTAGAATTTGTCAACTGTAGCTGATCTTTGTCATAGACTTGCAAAAACTAGAAAATCAAATGATTATTATTTGAGTGATAGGGTATATATATCATTTTTCAACTCTTTTCTTTGACCACTATGTGTGCATGTGTGTGTGTAGCATGCATTAATCCATTTTCCCTTGGCAAGTTGGTTCAACTTGTTCTTATTCTACCAGTTTCAACTGCAATGATAAAACGTGCATTTTTTGCAATGAAACTTTGTCGAGACAAGGTTTCAAAATAAAATGGAAGATAGATTTCTAAGAGATTGCTTCATAATCTACATAGAGAAGGAGATTACAATAAGATTCACAACAAATACAATTATAGATGATTTCTATGCAATGAAATCACTCTGAGTACGACTAAAGAGAAAAACGTTAGTTTTTCTATGCCCTATTCGTCTATATTTTGCTTTTTTTCATTGTGCAATTATAATTATTATGTTATCAACATTTACAACACATATAATTGGAAAAATATTTTGTTGCATTACACCTGGTCTCTATGTCTTGTATCAAAGTGCATAGTATGAAAAGGTCGTCATGTTTGTTCGACTTCCCCTATATCTATTTGTTGGCTCCGCCACTGACAAACTTAATTATTATTAGGAAAAAGTGTCCTTATGATAATTGGAATGTACAATTAGATATATTTTATATGGCTTAATCCCACACTAATATTTTTGGTCATCAACTAATTTGTTAAACCTTCTTGACATGCAACTAATTCAGATTTAATTATTTTTTATTTACCTAAAACATCATTTTAATTCCAGAAATAATTTTACCCTATTTTTATTTACAACTGAATTATATTTCATCATATTTCTATTTTGAATTTTTCTTAAACATTTGAATTCTAGAATTGATCACATACTAATTAGTGACTGCCTTAATTAACTTTTGATTGTATACTAGTGACTGCCGAACAGAGGGATACTACAAGGAATATTATCTGTCCCTCATTTTTTTATCAATAACTACTGGATAAACATGTTTTCATGGGAACATTAGGGTAGAGGCCTATTGGTATAATATATATCAATGAATAAGTAGTAGTATACAAAAGGATCCACAAGATCCCAGAAATAGGCCACAGTACTTACACGGTTACACTGCCATCATTTAAGAAACTAAAACCAAACAGACTAATTATCAATAAGAGTACGGAGAAAAGGAAGCCTGTTCATGAATTTCTGGGAATAAGCCAAGAACCATGAACATGACCCCAACCAAGCCAATATATCATCCTTCATTTTCTCCGAGGCCCTCTCCTTGAGAAGCTCATCATCAACACGCAGGTGTTTCCTCCATCTGAATTTGTTTGGGAGAACTTTGTCAAAATTAAATCTGTTTCATAGAGTCTAAATATGCCAGCAGCCCAAAGTTAGATAAGCATCCAACCTGTCCAAGAATAGCATGGAGGTCAGTCAACGGGGCGTTCAGAATAGCGATAATTTCTAACTGAAATTTCGTTGTACCTAATTTATTTTTTTACTATAGTTGAGTTGGCTTATTGGATATAATTAAATTTAAAAAAATAAAAAAATAAAAATAACATGTTAACCTATCACGAATAATATAAAGAAATATAGGGGAAAAACAAAACACAAAAAAACCAAAAAAGAAAAAAGAAAAACAGAAACAAACAAAACAGCTACAGTAAAGCAAAGCCGCGCCATCGTCGAACGTCGAGCGCTGTCGCCGAGTTGAGCGCAGCAATCTGCTCTTGTTCAGTTTTTCTTGATGTAGAAATGCTTGAATAAGCACAAGGAATATCCACATTCTTGCTTGAAAGCCCGATCTTTCAGAGCTGCACTTGCATGACTTTGGAGACGCTGGCCTTGAGCAGCCCATGGATGAGAGGCTGACATACGAATGACATACGACTACTCGCTTCGAATTGCTGAGAAATGTGTCTCTAGCTAGCTTCCAGTGGCGGACCCACCGGGGGTCAGGTGGGGCTGACGCCCCCCCTACGCCGGCCGCTCCCCCCGACCCTCTGGTACACAGCTGCTTCCCGACTGAGCAGCCTCCTGCGAGGCGTGGGCTTTTGCGAGGGAGGACATCAACAGGGTGGCCATCTCCTTCAACGGCCGTGGGAAGCAGAAGCCACCTTCTAGAAAGCAAGCGACCCTCCCGCCTCGCCGCTCACCATGGGGACCTTCGCGAGGAAGGAGCACCATGCCACCAGTTCCTCACTGAGCTCGGCCTCGCCCCGCGCAACCCGGGCTCCTTCGTGCGCGGCTCCTGGGGCAGCTCGGGCCCCACCGTCGCCCCCACTAACTCCACGAATAACAAGGCGTGTCTCTATCGGACCCGATCCGCTCAGTTTAGAGCTCGATTTCATTTGATTTTGGCAATTCGGTGTGTTTTCGATGGATTTTGAGGGGTTTTTTTTGGGGGGGGGATTGACCGTTTGTTTTAGGTCATTGCTGAGGTCGTGGAGGCGTCCGTGCGCGACTACGAGGGCATGCGTGCCTGCTTCGACGCCGCGAAGATCTGGATGGTTGTAAGTTTCACCAACTTACCGGGTTAAAATGCTCATAGACTCGTGGCGATTTGTTCATGTGATGAGGAGCAGCTTCAAGGTCGCCCTCGCTACGCTGCTGGTGCTCGTCAGGGAGCCCTTCAGGCTGTTCGGCACCAACATCATCTGGTCCATCCTCACCGTGGGCAACTGGGCATCATGTTTGAGTGCACCGTTGGTTCGTATATATAGCAACTGCACTTCTTACAACTAGCCTAAACTTGAACGTGTTGTGATTTCTCAAAACTTTTTTTGTTTCTTGATTAGAGTTGCATACACACACACACACACAAGTACAGTACCCGTGCGTTGCAACGAACTTACAAAAAAGGGTTATACATAAATATATAGATCCTAAACCGTACAATAAGTATCAATTTCTTGTCACACATGATCAAGAGAAACATATATCTGCAAGTTAGTAAATAAATCAAATTAACAATCCTACTATCCTAAGGAAGAGAAACGGATTCAAGAAGTCAACATGCGAGCTTATGCATCACAAAATCATTATCACTTATCCTAGAAAATAATAAAATATCACAAATTTACCTTAGCAACAAAAAACTTATCCATGTTGTTGACATGAGGATAAAATCTTCTTGTTTTTGTCTAAAGAAGTATGAAATTGATGCTCCCGATACCGGATGAATCTGTAGGATCGTCGATGGCAATCAGAGGGGGGGTGAATGATTGCAATCCGTAGCGGAAGCTTTTTCTAAAATTCACTATTTTCTAATTTTTGATCTGTGCACAAAAACTAGAAAACAAAACAAAAATAATAATAATAATAATTTTCTATCGGAGTAGATCGGAAGAAATCACACGACAACAGTACTACTTATGAAGTTTCTCATCTAATCATATTTTGTTAATCAAAACTTGCATGCAAAACAAAAACTTGATTAGCATTTCACCTAACCACTTTTTTCCTAATTAGAGCTCACGGTCGAAGACATGCATGCAGCCAGATTACTCCATACTACCCATCAAATATCTTTTTCTTTTTGCCAATCCAATCACCACGTCAATTCTCCATTCAATCAAGCAATGAAAGCACAAGTGGTCAATAGAGAAAGCAGTACCTCCAACCTCAATCTTCACGCAGACACGCACCATACAGAAATAAACAATGCATTCATAGATGTTGCTGTCGCTGTTCCTGCTGCTATTTATTTGAACGCTCGCCACGCAGACGGTCCTTTTCTTTCTTTCCCTGATCAGCCGAACAGCAGAAGCAGTAGTAGCCGATCAGCACCAAAAACTCTAATTCAACAGCAGCATCCGAACAACGCTCTTGTGCTTCTTTGATATCTAGTCGCTCGGGTATTTTTCCAAATCACGGCACATACGAAAAGCCGCCGCCGCCTCTTTCTTTTCTACGAAAAAAGTCACCCCTCCAACAAACAGCCGTGCACCCCTATTTATACATGTCTCTAGCCAACACTAGAAACCCTAATACAATTCATCTTGAGCCTTTTGCCTCAAACAGGCTTTTTGACCCACTACTTTTTAAGGGACCCAAAACCCTTCCTAACATGGATTTTTAATTCATTTTACGCTTCCAATTTTTCCAGTCTTTCACGTGTCGAAACCTCCAGGACCGCACCTCATGTATCTTCTCCACGCATCATCCACCTTTGATCTTCACGTGCCCAAGCATGAACTCGACCATCTCGTGACTCCCTCGACCGCTTAACCTCGGATCTCCCCATCCTAGTCCCGGTCCTCCTCGTCACCGACCACGATCGCCTCCATGCTTATCCTGCACATGCAAAGACCAAAGAATACTTTTCCGGTACAAGTTCGTCCGAACTTGACCAACGTCAAACCGCACACACGCAACACACCATAATTAATATCACGACCAACGTTGTCAATTATTCATCATCTAAAATAGCTTAGACCTAGCCACATGGTCTAACAGAATCTGTACCACAAACAGAAAAAAGTAAGAGAGAAGGTAATAGATTCTTCATGCAGGGAGAAGTAAGATTAACATACCCTGGACGCTCAAAATCTAATCCACAAAGCACAATCTTTACATTTCTCTTTTTAAGGGCGTATTCGATAATTGCCTCATTCTGTAAGATTGGAGAGGGGTTCAGGAACTGAACTTGAATCATCATTGAACAAACAAGACCAATCTACTGACCTTTGGAATCATCATTAAACAAATTGAGTACATGTAACCTCCAGATTTGGAGTTGGCAGCAACCAAATCAATAGCAGCAAGCAGCAATTGCTGCAAAAACAAGTCAATCAGTTACTAAGTGTATGCTAATGTGCAAGGTTATTGATGCTCTTACTGAGTATACTAATACCAGAATTCTAGAAACTTTTAATGAAAAACCATAAAGTTGAAAAGCCCAAAGACCCAAATTAATTAGAAATAACTTAGAAAATAAAACTTACACAGATAGAACATAACAATACTGTTTTTTCCCAAAGAACAAGGTTGCAGTTGGAATGGATGGGTACGAACATGTCAAACCATAAGCAGAATTGATTTAAACAAAACCTACTAAGCACTATAAGAAATGCACCTTTTGCATGAAAGCACAGTTCCTGAAGTCTTCAATGTACTTTGATGTTTTTATTTGTGGATCTTTCCAAATGGTCTGCAGAAAAAGAAATAATTTGTAAGTCAAATAACCAACAGAAAATATATTAGATCTAGAAGTTTATATGATTCAAATTATACTAACCCCAGTGCCTGTGCATGGCGTATCCAACAGCACTCTGCCAACCAAATTCATCCCTAGAACTTTGGGGAGCTGAAATAAAATGGATGTCATCATGAAACAGTATTTTCATTGAGCAGTAGCACATGATATACCTAACTAAAGCAACTAAAAAATCACTAGGATTCGAAAGTCATTTTTATCCATGATTGAAATGGACCAAAAAGTATTAGCTATGGTTCCTATATAAACAGAGGTTCACACAAAATCATCTTTTCAATTTCAGTTAATATTTTCTACAAACCATTATATTATCTTTGTTGTATTATTCTTCATAAAGACCAGCAAATTATGATCCTAACTTGTTGCATAAAATTAGTTGACTGCTCTTTGGCATGTCAATGTTCTATAGAAGGCTTTAAGCACCCCGTAACAGTAGTTGTACTGTATGCTCACCTCGTTATTGTTGTAGTTACAAACTATGGTATTTGTGGCACCCATACGATGTCTGTTGCCCAACAGTCCATGCAACCTTTCCTCATCGAACTCATTTGCATACATTATTCCTATGTATGACAGATGAAGAAAAGAGGGTATTTGCATTTCATTTGATAGACAATTGGATAGTAATTATAGATAACTAAATTACTCTGAAGGAAAGAACACATGGTAGTCAAACACAGGCATAATGCACTAACCAGTATTCTTCATAAGAGCTCCGATGCATGTAGTCTTGCCACCTGGGGTAGCCCTGGAATAAAGGAAATGATCAGTTTCCAACTTTGAAAA
Organism: Melocanna baccifera; assembly: GCA_036346265.1. Classification (NCBI taxonomy): domain Eukaryota; kingdom Viridiplantae; phylum Streptophyta; class Magnoliopsida; order Poales; family Poaceae; genus Melocanna; species Melocanna baccifera. The sequence goes on along the minus strand of CM070684.1, from coordinate 15,274,438 downwards.
TGAGGACATAACTTCTACCACAAGTTCCACATGAACAATTGATTTAAAGATTAATACAAATCTAGGAGCAAACACATGATATATTAGGATAGCATGAGAACTTCTACCACAAGTTCCACATGAACAATTGATTTAAAGATTAATACAAATCTAGAAGCAAACACGTGATATATTAGGATAGCATGAGAAGACTTACATACAAGAAAACATAGTTATCTTAATTTTGAAGTCATATGAATATGATAAATGAACTATTGCAAAAAGAGTACAAGAGAAAATGGAAAACACCAAAATTGGAGGAGGAGGCGGTGGTGGGCGAGGAGGAGGTGGTGGCTGCGGCGCGGGGTGGGGAGGAGGAGGAGGCTGCGGCGACGGGGTGGGGAGGAGGCGGCGGCGGAGCGGAGGGGTGGGGAGGAGGAGGCGGACGGGGAGGGGGAGGGGAGAGTGGCTGCGCGGAGAACGGGGGGAGGGGAGAGTGGTTGCGCGGAGAACGGGGGGAGAGGACTCGGCGGCGGCGCGGAGGAGCGGGGGAGGAGGCGAGGGCAGAAATTTACATGTTTCAAATTGTCAGCTTTGAAGCACTTCAGATTCACAAATTATAATGCACACACTTTCAAGTTTTAGCAAAAGTATGACTATGACCTCATTTCAACTGTATATATTGTAGGAGAGTAGGTACGGGCTAAATTTAAGCAACTATCTATCTAAAACTTCTTTAAACATTCATGGATAATCGAAGTAAAACTATAACTAAAGCTTTATATGGATTAGGTTCTTTGCATAACTTGCTAAGAGAGTGAAAACTGAAAAATGAAGGACGAGACAATTAAACAGGTACATACCTCCTGGGTCAGAGTTGCCACTCAATATGGTAATTGGCCTCGATAAAGTTAAATCTCTGACTTCTTGAGCTAAATTCCGAATCTAGTATCGAGCACCAGCATGCAAAAAAATAAAAACAACAAACTAAAAGTGATTTTTACTGAAATTGAAGGCCGGAAGGGTAACTTCCATGCAGCTGCTGATGCCAAGATGCAAAATATAAACAACTGCATACCTGAGCTTGAATAAGGGCAATGTCATAGGGGCTCGAACCTTCTCCTTGATTTATACCCTTCATGAGCTCCTAAAAACATTACAAAAAAACGCACAGCATTCTCCTTCAGTAAACATCTATGATTTTGATGGTCAACATGAATTATTTCAAGTGAAAGCTGCAGAACATATTATCAAAACCATTGTCGTATGCTTCGCAAACACGATGAAACAATTGGACAATAAATTATGCATGATTCGGGAGTGTCCATTAGTGCATTGACTTGTTATGTGAAAAATGAGATTTTAGAATCTCATCAAAAGCTTTATCCTCTATTTCATACAGGATGGCAGAACTAAATGAGAAACGGAATCAGAATGCTTCTATATGCATGAGTATGAAAGAGCAGATTCAATTGTAAATTTAGGTAACAAATAATTCTGATCCATGTGCTTCGTCCTACATCAAATCGGTACAAATGCAATGTATCTGAGCAGTTAGGAGTCGTACATGCAGATTAATAATCATGTGTTAATCACATATGGGCAGCATTAACGCTCCAACTTATCAGCGAATCATTTTTGATCCTCTGATGATCAATAACGCGAGACAATTAACAAGGTTAGATGCTTAGAGGAGTTAGAGCCGAACTTCATGAGAACACGTATTAGAAAATCCACCAACCTGGAGCTCCGCCAATACGTCCGACAAGCGACCATTCCACAGTACGATCGAGCCTGTCAGGCCTGCAGCGACACCAAATCACCATGTCAGGATCAAAACAATAGCCAATTCGATGAGATCGATGAGATCGCATTGGAAATTGATAAGACTCTGCGGAGGGAGCAAGGGATGAGGATGGGATGAAGATCTGCGCCGACGAGGATGAAGACCTTGGAGGCAGCGACTCCCGTCTGCGTCGCCATGCCCTTCCGCCGCTCATGGGCTTCCCGGTCCGCCTCTAGAAGGTTCTAGAAGGGAGGATGGCGCGGGGTGGGGAGGAGGGGAGGAGGCGGCGGCGCGGGGTGGGAGGGAGGGGAGGAAGGGGTGGTTCGGGGAGGAGGATGCGGCGGCGCGGGGGGAGGAGGTGGCGAGGGCGAAGGGAGGGGAGGAGGCGAGGGCGGCGCGGCGGCGGGAGGAGCGATGGAGAAAGGCGCACGGGATCGGTGGGGGAGGCGGAGGGGAGGAGGCGAGGGCGACGCGGGGTGGGAGGGAGGGGAGGAGGTGGCTGCGGCGCGGGGTGGGAGGAGAAGGACGAGGCGACGACGTGGGGTGGGGGGGAGGAGGAGGCGGCGGAGCGGAGTGGGAGGAGGCGGCAGCACGGGGTGGGGAGGAGGAGGCGGGGGCCTGCAGATGAGCCCGAAGGAGGAGGCGGCGGGGGGAGGGGGAGGCGGCGGGGGGGAGCGCGGAGAGCGAGGGGAAGGCGGCGGGGGGAGCGAGGCGGCGGGGGGAGCAAGGGAGAGGCGGGGGGAGAGCGGGGTGGCGGCGGGGAGAGAGCGAGGCGACGGGGAGAGCGAGAGCGAGGGGAGGCGGGGAGAGCGTGGCGGCGGGGAGCGTGGAGAGCGAGCGTGGCGGCGGGGATAGCGAGGGGAGGCGGGGAGGTGTGGGCGGGGGGGCTGGGGTTTTCTGTGTAAACGGTTGAGATGCTATCTCATAACAAGATCAATGGCTACGAAAGAGTAAGGGAGGACTCATCAACCACCAACTCTTTCTTTTAAGTAGTAGATATATATATATATATATATATATATATATATATATATATATATATATATATATATATATAAAAATGGACAATTAACTAAACCACTTTGGTCATGATGGTGGTGCTGGCGGCGCCAGCAGAGGTGGCGAGCAGCATGTTGGTGGCCAGCATGATGTTCTACGACCAGTGCAAGGATGAAACTTTGGAGCTAAATTATTCGGATAAACTGGTGAACAAGTTCTATTAGCCCCCCCTAAATTTTGATTCTGGGTCCGCCACTGCTAGCTTCTGTAATGCAATAGGATACTCTTGACAGATATACATCATATACGCGCAATTTTGCAGAAGCGTAATGGGGGCTAACAGTTCCTTCCCTTCCAGAGTTGGGGAGAAATTTGAATTCCAGCAACAAAAACGAGAAGTATCTTGGAAGTGGCAAAAGTAAGAAACAGAGGGCATACTCATCCAGCTTTAAGCAGGCGCAATGATCAAGAACGAAAAATAACTTTGTTTCAATATCTACATTAAAAAAAAGCAAAATAACCCATGCAAATTGGATTCTGAGTTACAATGTATGGTTACCGTACCAAGGTGTAGATCAAACAAATCTGATTAATTCGCAGAACAATCAGGCAGCTAGGATTCTAGCTTGCCACTCGGCTAGAAGACTGGTAGCATGGACCCCTGGTCGTATATACTAGCTTCCATCGAGTAACTTCATTAATTTTAAAACACAACACCAGATGGCAACAATTTCAGACGATAAATCTTGGCATCAGTCACTAAAACTTCTGTATCTAACTAACCCATGTACTTCTTGCCCTCATTTTCGTAGCATATTGGTGATTATCTGCAGAAGATGAAGTGTTGGTTTTTTTCTACCAAGCTCGCTATGCAAAAATGGCACCGACATATCAGCCAGTGTTCATTTCGATCTGGTTGGAGTGTGCAGGTACAGAGCCGTTGTAAATGCCATTATGCATTGGACTAGGCTCTACGTCAGAAGCACTTTGGCCGCTCCCATGGACACACCGGGAATCGTCATTTCTGGCTTCATGGTGGGGTTGATCAGGCACAGGACCGTCGACCATGTCAATCTGCAGTGCACTACTTTCACCGAGACGTACAGTTCCACCGTCCCCATCGGCACCTTGCGTGTTAGAATCTCTCACTTCAGTGTATTTGGCATGAACTGACCTGGCGATGCTTATCAGCAGCATGAGAGACGAAATACATCCAGTGATGATGAAGAGACCAGAGAAACTTCGCAGAGTGAGAGGCGTGGAATCAGTGTTGGGGCTGCCTAAACTGATAGACGGTGCCCCTGTGCCTAACCATTTTGCTTCAATAAGTGAGCCCTCACGGCCTCCTGTCACGTTCAGGATGGCAGTTGAAAGATTATGCACCAGTGGAGAACCTAGAGGAAAAACCTGAAGACCAAAAAACAAAACATGATGCTAGTTAGGCCAGCTAATTTTGCTACAGCATGCAGACATAGCTCTCTAAGGATGAAAAGGTGAATATACCAAAGCACAAGAGTGAGAGGCTTACAAAACCAAGTCCAGGGGTCTTGTATATGCGATTAACCATCTGGAAATCTTTCCTGTATTGAGGGTCTGAGAGGAAAGAATTTAAATAGGGGATCTCATCGACGATAGCTGACACGCCTCCATTCTTGGACCCCTTCCTCAAAGCTTCAGCATATTCCTCTTTATTTTTATAGGTCCTTAACTTATTCTCTCTGAATCCTTGCTTTCTCAAGACGGAGTGCACAAATCCTCCATATTGGTAACCAACGAAATCTCCATTGTTCAGGAGCTGGTCGAGATCTGTCACCGAAGGCCGGAGCCTCTTTGCTGTTAGCATGGATGACAAGCTTGCTGTGTAGCTCTGCACTAATATCAACACTACAAAGCACCATATCACCACGACAATTTTTGACAAAGGGCTCCTGATAATTTGACCTGTATATGGAATAACAAAAAAAGGAATTATTTGATAACTATTGTAAGAACTTAATGTTTAACTTAGGAACCATAAAAAATTGTCAGGAAGTTGATCTGGAAGTGCTAACCATGAGAAAACGTTAAGGTGGAGAAAGCAAAGTAGGAAGCAGTGCTCAACTGTCTCAAACTTGACCCTTGGTACTCTGGATTTGTGGGTTGTTCAATCATCCACACAACAAAGCCAGTGAAGAAGAAGAAGCAGACAGTTGCAAACCAAAGTTCCATTGTCAGTGGCTTTAAAAATATCCACTGGATTGGATTCGAGTCATCCTCAGCAAGTACAAGCATTGACACACCAGACTCTGTGTATGGCATTGTGAAGTCTGCGTAGCTGGCCCGTTCGGCAGTTATGGTCACATCACCTACTGCTGCGTCGAACACCTGTTTATCCCCCAGAAAATCATCAGAGATCAAATAATATCTAGTGACAAGATATTAAAACGTTATAAGTCAAAACTTCCAAAAGAATGAGGCTCACCCCTAAAGACACATTGCGTACTAAATCATCATAATGACCATCAAAGACACAAAACTCATAGTGCGGACGATGTTGTAGCTTCTTCAGAGCGACCTTGAAGATATCAATGCTGTAGCCAGTGAACTTTTGTCTATTGGTATTAGGATGAGTAATATTCACAAAAGCTTTAAAACCATGTCTCTGTGGCACAGCAATCCTGAGCTTCTTCTCATAGCCTCCAGGACCGTCCGAGTTTCTTATTAATTCTCTGGCATTTCTTCTCTCAGTATCTGGATTAAGAAAAGTGTTAGCATCATGTCCAAGTGCCAAGCCAATCTTCTCATGCCCTATTGGAAACGAGCACTTCATAGTTCATAGCACAGCAATAAAATAATTTTTACGCTAATGACTAAAAGATGTCAATTTTTTAAGGGGAAGTCAATTGTTTTTAAGATGATCACAATGTGGCATTGCACTTATTCACATAATGGAAGAAAGGTACATGATTGCTATGCAATACTGCTGCAAGTACATTCCCTGGGAGAAGTAGACACAGAAAATTAAAACATTTTCCTCTGTACTATATTTTTTTACTATATAATGCAGCAGTTTTGAAAGTTCCTGATATGCTCCTTATATTTTTTTCAAAAAGGATTTTCTATATCTCTAAATTAGAGCAGTGCCCCAACAAGAAATAATGTCTAGATCAGCTGATTTTAAAGCAATGAGCACTTGAGCAGTTAATGAGTTAAGTACTCTGCAATGCTAAGGATTTCTACCACAGTATGATTTTGCCTAAACTTCATTTTTGCCCATTAAACTCATGCTAAGTTGAAAGTCTTGCTAAATTTTGGGCGGCTATGACTTTCAGGCAAAACAACAATACATGTGGCCTCATGCCCACTGCTTGACTGCTTCCAACTTGAAAGTTGCAAGGACTAAGAAACTTTCAGCTCCCAATACAATCCATGGATATTTTGAGTAGTAAGAAGAGATGAATGATTAAAATGCGTTCACATATCTGGATACATATATAGTGCTCCGGTTGCTATACATACGGTTACACGTTAAAACGTATGCCTCTACTACTATTCTAAAGAGAATATGAATACAGATAATTTTGTAACACGCCAGAACAAAAAAGGGAAACATTTTTTTTATCATTTAGGACTTGAACTAAAATCAAACCTTAGATATGCTGTGAGTTTCACACAATCTTTTTTCGTCAATCTGATTTATGTTTGTACTCTGTACCACGATACACTTTGCAACCACTACAATATGATTCGATCATATCGATCGCATCGGCCCGTTGTTTGATGCTAATTAATAATTGCAGAAAACCTAACCATGATAATCGCAAACAAAATGGTGCATCATCAGAACCGAACGCCAGGGCCCAAAATTAGAGGTAAAAATTCGTCGAGTGTACTAGTCAAGATTGAACGGCGAACCTTCGCCGGAGGGGACCGCGCCACGCACGTTGGGCTGCTGCCCCATTCTCTATACGACGCCTCTGCACGGAAGATGGGAACCACGGCACGAGACCGCGATCCCACCTCCCCGTCTGTCCCGTCGGCAAGACGGCAATCCTCCTGCAGGCTACCGTACGCCGCCTCGCAGATGGCGGCGGCGCGGTGTGGTGGAGAGGTGGGCATCAGGGCGACAAGGCTAGAATCGCGTGCTGGCGTTGTAGCCGGTGACGTCGCCGCCCTACTCGTAGCACCCATCGTATATTCGTAGCCCTAGCCCCTACCATTATATCAAAAGATACAACCAAAAACCCTATTTTTATAGACATAACTGAAGCACTTGCACAGATTTAGAGACATGGTGCGATTTACTCTATTAAAAATCACTCTAGATAAATTTGACAATTGACAATTTGGCATAAAAAAAACTTAACAACAGTTTAATTCGCTTCAAATATATCATAGAGTGGATAAAGGTGGTGCTCCAACTAATTTTTAGCTTAACTTTATAACTGAGTTTTTGTTAAAATTATACTATAGCGACCATTAGTTTTTTAAAAAATACAAAATTTGAGAAAAAATTTAAAAAACCGATATATGTCACGGATAATGCAAATAAAATAAACTAAAATTAGAAATCAATATATTTTAAATAATTTTTTATTTAAAATAAATTAAAAGCAAAAAAAGTTAGAAGGTGAAATCGTTTGAGCGTGGCAAATTTTTCGGCCTCCGTGAAAAGTAAATTCTAGGAAAAATTAGATATATGCCATTATGAAGTGCTCACTTTAGAAATATGCTATTATAAAGTTTTGGCTTAGAATCATGCCACTTCAGAATATGCTTGTTTTGAAACATACCATTATGACCACTTTTATATATTTTTTATCAAATACATAACATTACTTCCTAAACTACCCTTCTCCTGATTAGATCTGTACACCCGCCCCTCTCCTCCCCTTCCTCCCGATAGAGTGGACGCCCGCCCCTGAAAATCAGCAATTATCTCGATTTGCAGGAAGAGTACTCGGAGCATTCAATGGCTCTACATTCCCTATGTTCCCTATGTTCCAGACCCGATAGGGAAAAGAGGTTTGGACGACTACAGAACATGAAAATCCATATAAGTTCACACATTCAGAAACACAAAACAAGATCTTCCAGACCACTCTAATTCAGCCGGTTCATCTCATCAAACATGTAGCTGGTAGTACATGTTGTGCATATGTGACAAAATATGAAGCAAATGAAGAACTTAATCTTGCTGACAAGTTAATCCATAAATATGAAGCATAAATATGTTGTGCATAAATATGAAGAACTTAATCATCAGACAAGTTATGGAAAGTCCTCAGTCTTCTAACAAATATGAAGCAAATGAAGAACACTTAATCCATGTTCTGGGCATGTTCTGGGCATGCTTGTTGCTACAAAAGTTTTGGGCATGGCCGGAGGCAGGCGACGGCTTGGGGGCGGAGAGGGCCGGGGGCGGGCGGTGGCTCGGGAGCGGAGAGGGGCGGGGACGGGCGACGGCTCTGGGGAGGAGAGAGCCTGAGGTGGGCGGCGGCTCGGGAGCGGAGAGGGCTGGGGACGGGCAACGGCTCGGGAGCGGAGAGGGGCAGGGACGGGCGACGGCTCCAGGGAGGAGAGGGCCAGAGGCGGGCAGCGGCTTGGGGGCGGAGAGGGCCGGAGGCGGGCGACGCGTCCGGGAGGAGAGGGGAAGAGGCAGTGGCTCGGGATGTTGTGTTGTGGATTCTGGATCTAATCGGCAGGCCCAGATCTAATCGGCAGCAGGGGCACTATAGGAAATACGAAAATACATATATAAATACATACTGTGTATTTGATAAAAAATATATAAAAGTGGTTACAATAGCATGTTTCAAAACAAACACACTCTAGAGTGGCATGATTCTAAACCAAAACTTTATAATGGTATATTTCGAAAGTGAGCAATTCATAATGATATATATCTAATTTTTTCTAAATTCTATGGGAACGTACCCCACGATGGGACGGCTACTAGAGGCATCCTCACATGCGGTACGCCCATTAAAAGTTCTGTCAGTGTACCAGCATGTGCTGCTGCCGTGGTAGCATCTCCGCGTGAGTCGCTGACACGCGGGTTCGCCGGGACGTCGACTCGCACCGGCACCGGCGCCATCGCCGCTGATGCGTACCAAAACGCGAGCGAAATGAGCAGAGCGACGGTGAGCCGGCAGCGCCTCGGCCACTCCGCCATTTTCGCCTCGAGTTCAAGTCATGATGCATTCTATATATACACACAGTATGTATGAGCTGAATTAGCACGCGAGGTATATGCTGCGATATACAGTATATATGACACAGTCGACGCTTTCACCTTGCCTGGAAATTTAATGGCGGTGCAGTGCAACCAAGTCAGAATGCCATTTTCTGCATAGTTTCGTCGGGCACAATACCTCTAGCTAACTAGAGGGCGGACATTGCCAGAGACTGTCCCTTTCCAAAAATGCTGGGCACAGAAGAAAGGACAAACGAATGCATCATGCATGGCATCACCTTCACAACTTGTCAAATCTCAAGGCTGTGCGTGTGCATCCTCTATGTGAAGATGTTTACAAATAATAATAGTTTATAGATATACCGTACGAAAAGAGAGACACTTATGTACAATTTTAATCGATATAAATAAAATTATTACAGTATCTGATATAATTAATTAGTATATCCTATCTTGACAAGATACTCTATTTAAAAGTTAGATTATATAGAAAAATTATTTATTTTAAAAAATAGTGTTCAAAAGCTAATATAAACTGCACCATTTGACTTTAGAACGGTTCGTACATGCATGTGAGTAGTCAGTGGTCGGTCGGTCAGTCTTCTCTGTAGAGTGCAGTTCTTGATAACCAAATCTTTCAGACCAGCACATGACTTGACTTACGGGGCACAAGTGGCCTTCAGCAGCAGTCGTGCCGTACGCGGCGCAAGTGACCTGCACGACTAGCTCCAAACTGCCGAGAAATGTCCCCGGCTAGCTTCTGCGACGAATTGGCTGCTGCACTCTTGTAGATGCATGGTATGGTGCGCAATTGCGCAGAAGCTTAATGTGGGGCTGACAATCCCTTCCCTTCTAGAATTCCGAGCTTTTCATATAATTAGAATTGTAGTATATATTTTTTTTTAAATTTAACTTCCAAATACCTATTTTTGTAAAAATAGTCATATCTTCGAGCTCAGTAGACGCGGCAGACGACACGTGTCACCTGTCACGCCACCATAACTCAATAGGTGCTTAGCACAGAGGTAGATGAAGCGAGTGTGATATGAGTTAGCTCAGCTCGGACGCCGATAGGCCCCATAGGGCTACCGAGCTCCATAGGATCGGCAGCTCCTACTGAGCTCCCTTGGCTCGACAAGAGCTGCCGAGCTGCACCGGCTCGGCTGCGGGAGATGATCTCGGTGGCTGTTTGCTTGTTTAACTTTTTTTGTAATAACTTATGCTATGATGGAAAAAAACATTTGTTTTTGATAGAAATTTTTTAGAGAGGCGCAACGGAAAGTTTGGACGGGTAGATGACCCAACACTACCAACTCTATTTTTAAGTAGTACAGATACATTATTACAAAAAAATTATAGTAATAGTCTATGTCTAGTCTGACATAGCACTTCACAATGAAGGTGCGAATTGCAACAGTCCTAAGGAAAATATGTGTAACCGTATGGCACCTATATGGCTTGGCAGTGACCCGAGCGACGTGGGCATGACTGATTGTCGCAGTAGTGGTAGGCACAACTGTAGCAATACAGGTAGTAGTCGTTGCCGAGGTCCACCACATCCTTGTCATTCCTCTCCCTGATCCTCTGCATGCGAAGCTCATTATTGTTTGTCCTTTCAGTCTAAAGCTCCTCCCATTACTCTTGTAAACGAATGTGTAGTTTGTGGATGTAAACCTAGGCGGGTATTGAATATGACGGATCCACCACTCGATGAGCTTACAATCTGCTGTCTGCAAGTAAGACAAGGTGAGTACAAGCGTTTCATACATACAAGTATAGATACGTAACGAACCATTTGCCATGAATAGTGCGCAGCTAAAGGATCAACATCCTAGGTGCTTGTTGTCGTCATAAACCTGCACTACCGCGTTAAGGTTATGCTTGCATTGCGGGCAAAGGCTTAGAGATGCGTGGGTAGTTGTGGAGGGGATTTCTAGAGATGTACAACTATCTTGTTTCGAGTGGTAGATCAAGGCTTGAGGGGTCAGAGTCCAGGGGACCATAGATATTCCCCCGCTTTACCGATCACTCCATTAAAAAAGGGTGTTCGCTACCTCTCGATCACTGCAATTGTGGACGAAAGTTGGAACTACACCGTTAGTTGCTTCGTTAACAGAGCCATGATTACGAAGAAGTACCTGGATGAAGGCAAACAATTCCTAGAAGTGATGTAAGCGTACATGGAGTAGAAAATGACTAAGGTTCATTCCCACGTCGCTTGGACCATGCATGAGGTGAGAAAGAAGTTTGAAATCTGTTTAAGAGAGAAATATGTCATGGGCTAACCAGAGGTGATCGCAAGCATACGTACACCATCGTCGAAGTTACGATCTGCACATGCAACAAGCCGGTGCTCCTTCACAAGCCTTACTCGTATGTCTATGCCTCATGCGCTACATGGCGACAGTCCTCTACGCAGTACATTTCAGAATACTACGGTATCCATCATTTTGTGTGGGACTTGGAGCATTGAGTTCAACTCCTATAGGGTGGAACGTGTTACATGGATCTTTGGTCAAGGTAAGTGAAGTGGGTGACAAACGACGCGCTAAAACAGCTTGAGCACGAAAAACGTCACTCTTGCCACATCGCAACGATATGGATGATAGTTAATGTGGCCAATAGGTAATACCACAAAAGTGCAGGCTATGCAAGACAGCAGAGCACTCCATGAGAAACTGCCCCGGGTAGGCCCACTTCGTCGGTCACCCCATAGATATGGCAATTTGTAGCACCTACACATGTGTACTTGTTTATTCTTTATATAGCTGATATTTACTATATGTAACTCTCAACGAAGTAGTGTTCTACCATGCAAATTTTGTACATTTTAAATTAAGTTCGGTCGTAATGTTGCCATGTTCTTTTTTATAACTTTTAATATAAATTTTGTACAGACACTGGCACATGCTCTTGATGTATATTTTGTATGGACACTCACATCATTGTATGTATTATAGGGAACACACTACAATAACCAAAGCATGGCAGATAGGGCTGTAAGTTCAAGACGTGGGAGGCGACGACAGGTATGGGCTAGATTTCCAAGCCGTAACCCTTACATCAAAGACACAAGCATCTACGATCCTTTGGACCTCGATCTACTGTTCGAAACCAAGAAGTCGTACACATCTTACAACTAACTAAACGGAGCAGAAGAAACTTCTTTATCATGCCCCATACTTACCATGGGAAATAATTCTATGGCAATCGGTCCCAAATAAGAAAGCAACCTGCCGAAAACAGCCAACATTCTAGCTGGTTTTCGTCTCAATCTGGAGTGATTCCTCAGCAGGAGCAGAGTTGCTGACCATGCCATTCTGCAAGAATTTTCAGCCAATATGACTCTTCGTGTCGCCATAATGGTAAAAATAGCTTCCTCATGCCATTCTGCCGCTGGCCTTGCTGTCGCAGAGCTCAGATGCATGTTGCATGCATGCATGAGCTCTTGCACACAAAGATAGGAGGAGCAAGTATCATCAGAGCATCAAAGAAGGGGTCTCGTCCTTGATTATTCTTTTTGAATTTATTTATCATGTTTTGCTCATGCCTTGTAGTGTTCTGACAGAGAAACCATTGGCTAGGCACCTCACCGAGGTTCGCGCGGCCCCGAGCGTGCTAACAGCCTCACGCGTTCCCCATACGTGCAAAAGGGCATTCCGGACAGGAGGAAGCTATTTTTGCTATTAGGGCGACGTGAAGGGCCATATTAGCCAAAAACTCGTTCTGCGATGGATGTGGTTCGTCTTCAGTTTCCCCACTCGTATGGAACCCGTGCTGTGGAACCGCGTTTGTCGGCTCGGTGTATTTTGCGTAAGCGAATTTTTGCCAAGTTTATTAGCAGCATGACGCCTAAAACAAATCCATTGATGGTGAAGAGCCCTTTGAAGCTCCGTAAAACTGAGAGACTGTTATCAGTGTCGGTACTGCCATAATCCAAGGATGGAGTTGCATCCCTGAACCATTTCTTTTCTTTTCAATCTGAAACCCTTCCTGCCCCTCTCTTTCCGTTTGCAGACTTGCAGTTAGTCACTCCGGAAACATGAGGTCAAAAAAAAAAGGCAACCTCGCCGTCCGTGGGATTCGAACCCACGACCACACGGTTAAAAGCCGTGCGCTCTACCGACTGAGCTAGGACGGCTCGACACGCTAGAACGGCCACAAGACCTAGTCCAGTTTAATACCGTGCATCCTGCAGGACTCGCCACGGAGCCATAAATGTGGCCAGTCGAATTTTGACTCAATGCTCTGGCTTTACTTTGAGCGTCCATCGAGAGGAGCTAAGATGACGCTCAGTTTATATAAAAAAGGTTTTGATTCCGTCCTATGGTGTCCGTCATTTAGGCATCAAAGTGATAATAGACGTCTGTTATCTAATACCATCTAAACAAATTTGAAATATTTCTTTATTATTTTAGTTATACTCGTATACTAATTATAAGATATTCTAATATAAACCATATGAAAAATTACAAGTGAGTATATATTTTTAACGTATTTTATAAATACCTTTATATACGCATATAAAAAGGAGTATATCTAAATATTATATATACCACCTCTAAAACATTGTACATATCACCTAAATAATTTTAAATACTCGTATACTACATGTACATACCTTTCGTTATGCAAGATACTCTCTAAGTTGTGAGATACAATATAAAGAGTAATTACTTTAAGGAGTAGAAAAAAGACTATGTATATATATATTTTAAGTTCGTTTAAGTAGTATATTAGATGTGGGTGTAATTACACTTAGGTGTAAAAAGTGTGTGTGTGTGTGTATATATATATATATATATATGACAGTAGAGAATAGAAAATAAAATAGTGCGGCTCTCGGGATAAAAGAAACGGCTAACGACGTAGGAGTCGGGAGGATGCCTCCTTTTTCCCACGCATGGCTTTACGCACGTACCCGTCAGTCGATTGCGAAATTCGCAGCACCGGCACCGAAAACGAATTTCGGAGGTCCCCGTTTCCAAACTCCAAGCGATTCGAGCCGCCCTCCAGTTTTGCGGCGACAAAACCAAACGGCGGACGCTCTCTCTTCTCCCCCTTCGAAACGCGTCCCCAGATTCCCTCGAACCGAAGCCCTCGTCCTCCGATCGCGCGGGGACGCCTCTCTACCCCCGATCCATCTGGCATCGCGCGGCCCCGAACCCTGCGAGGAGGCGCCCGATGCCACGCTCCACGGGCTCTGCCACATCGTGCGCGGGCCCCACGGCACGCAGCTCTACATGCTCTGGGACGATGTGTGCTTCTGTTGGTGCTAGAAAATTTTATATGATTCCTCCGGAAATGCGGTTGCTAGAATGCATGCCCTAGCTTAGAATGTGGCGCTCGTGTGCACCAGACTGTAGCCTTTTTTTTTCTTTTTCCTATGGCTGATGTTTTTTTTTTGCTGTCCTTTTTGACACAACAGTGGATGGCAGAGTCACCGACGTGGATAACGCATATAGTTTTGGGTTCAGAAAGATGTTAGAAGAATCCATTTCAAGAGGTATCTTGTTTCGGCGTTTGATTTTTTGACTTTCGAAGAAACCAAAAGACAAAAGCATAAGCTAAAAATAGAAGAAAAAAAACAGGGTTATAAGGGGAAACTTGTCCATAATCCCTTGCAAGTTCGTACGATTCTAGAAGGCTTGATGCAATTGTTTTTGGGTTTAACAGCATTCAACCCAGGATTAATATTTTTTTGGATGCTGTCCGATGATCATCGACCGTTGACATAGGTGGAATTTGCCTTGTTTAGTACGTATGCAGACATAAACCAACTGACCCTCCTTTTCGTCTTTGTAAATGTGTGGGAACATGAATTTATGTGCATAATAGAGGTAGGACTCAACTATTTAACTCTATACCATTTGATACACTAAACCGAGGATGATCAATTTGGGAGTGGATAAAAGAATCCAACTGCGGTTGCCAAATAGCAACATGAAAGGAGGTGTTCAAATAGGACAGATGCATTTTTTTTTACATTTTTCAAAAGAAAGTTGTGTCAGGGTCTTTGGAAAGGTGACACCTTTAAAAACTTTCATCCCAAATGATTGCTTGATGTAACTTACGGCTGTATTTCCTATGTTTCAAGTTGTTTATAACTCAAGGTTGTCTCTAGTGGGATGTGCAACTGTTGACGTTTTTTTTTTACGTATCCTTATATTTCATCTTCCACAAGCACCTGTCCCAGTTTTATTGTGTGAGATATTTTGTAATGATTACATAGTACTTCGGGAAAAGAAACATCAAAGATGAAATACTTTCGTAGTTTCGTGTTTATATTTTATAAGAGACAGCAAACATATGTAAGTAGTTGTAACACATTTTGATATGCAAGTTGGATGCTAATTATGACCTTAATGTTAATTTCCTCTTCTAGCTGTCCTGTAAATTGTAACTGTTTTAAACTACGGGTGATAACATCCTCTGTGTTTTATTTCCAAGTGGGCTTATCCCGAATTGAATTAGTAGCAATGGAAGTATCTAAGTTACTAGTCCCTTTGTTTATTTGTCAGAAATATCGCAATTTGTAGCTATCTGCTGATCTCACCATCAGTCCACCACAACAGTTGTTCAAAAGTAAGTGACTAGATTAGCATTCAGAATGTTCCTATGTGGTTGTTTATACAGAGGACTTATCACTGTCAACTGCTGGATGCTATAACAGAATCATTCCCTGGAGTAGCTCCTAATACAAATTACACAAACTTTCTTCTATACTTCTCTGTAAATTCATATATTCAATTTCAGTTATTGTAATTTTTAGTAAGTTCTGAGTTGTGAAATGCAAGTTCTGTTTTGCTTGCACGGTACCTTTTTTTTTTTTTTACCGTGTGAGAGAGGGATTGCATAATCAAATCTGGATCTCTGACCTACAAGGTCCTTTCAATGCCCAAGCCATCACAGACTTCCTCAGCTTGTATTCCACCATAAGCCACATACATCTTCAACAGGGGACCAGCGATGTCATCTCTTGATGATGGTTGCCGGACGGACGTTACTCCACAAAATCGGCCTACAATGCTTTATTCCAAGGTTCGGTTTGCTTTCCCTTCGCCGATGAACTCTGAAAAAGTGCAGTACCTTTAAAGGCAGGGCTGTTCACTTGGCTAGCCTTCAAGCGTCAGATTTGGACTTTCTTGAGGTTGACAAAACGAGGCATTTCGGCACCTGCAAATTGCCTCTTCTACGAGCAAGAAACCGAAACGGTTGATCACCTTCTCATTTCTTGCCCAGTAGCTAAGCAACTGTGGCGCCGCACACTATCTTGGTTATCTCTCTCCAGCTCCTTCAGTCATACCGTGCAAACACTGCATGATCATTGGGCATCTCTCAGACAATCGGTCCCCGGTCCAAATGCAAAGGAATCGACTCCTTATTAATTCTGCTAAATTGGATGATTTGGAAGGAGTGGAACGGAATGTGGCATGATCATCGAAAGCTAGACATCGGGGAGTCTGTCCAAAGCATCAAGCAGGAATTTTATGTCTGGTCGTTAACCACCAGATCCAAACTGGGGGAGCTCTATTGTAACGTAGCTCCCGGCCAATCCTCCCAAACAGGAGTAGTTGTCAATCCTTTATCTTGAGCCTTTATGTATTTGTAGTTCTTATCCTTCCTCCTTCTCTTTTTCCTTTTTTTTTCCCGCTTTTTAACTTCATGTATTTCTTTTCTTTTTAATGAATGAAACGTAAATCTCCTGTATTTTCGCAAAAAAAAATTCTTTACCGTGACAAGCTTATGTTGCTTATAAAAAAATCATTCAGGAATGTGAAGAACTTGTTTCAAAGGGTATTACTGGACCAGGACAAGGGTTTGATGGTACGGGCAAGCGATTGGGCGGATTTTCAATACATCCACCACCACCGTCTCTTCGGCAAGCTACATTAGCTGCAGCACAGAAACGGGCAAGGAATGGGGCTCTATTGCCACCCGGACCAAGAGAGTTGGGTGGAAGTAATGATATTATGAGTGCGCTTGGTCCAGTGCAAGCTGCTGCTACGGCTGCAGAAAGGAGATTTTACGACGATTTATGGTGTGGATCACATGATCAATCTGGTATTGATGATTCAGAAGATGTTGTTATTCAGAAGGTTGGCTTTTCCGACGGTTCTGCGGAGTCCATCACTTCTTCTGGATTTTGCACTGCAGCACAAAGTGATTCCTCTTCTTGTAGGACGCCTGATGCGGCCGTGCGGGCGTTAGTTCTCTGTGAGAATGTGCAGTGCTTGCACTATCCTAAATCAGGTAAATTGATTAGCTCACCTTGTTTTGCAATACTCTACCTTGAAGTTCTAGTTACAGAAAATGTGCGATCCATTTCATATAAAAACCTAAAAGTCTATGTGTGGATGGTGTGAAGCTCTTTTGCTAGGCACAGTGGTTTCATGACATAAATTCTCTTGGATATTGCAATTGGAGTTTCTCACTAGATAGACTCCGATACTCCATTGCGATCTTTTAGCATATTGTTTGAAGTGAGCTCATCACAGTGGGTATGTAAATGATTAGCACTCAAATAACATACTTGAGTGGTTCTTTCAGAGCAGATTAGGCTTTATCCAAACTTCAGTGTTCAGATGAATATCTAATTTTTGAGGTTGTATTAACTTGCCAGCCACATAGAGGCAAATAAACACCAATGATCAATTGAATTATTGATTGGTTCGCTATTGCTGCGATGTTTATTTATTTATTTCACTTTCCATAACTCATAACATATGAAGAATTCATGCCTAGTTGCCTACCTATGGAATGGTGGTGACTGTAGGTCTCTTGACAAATCAGCTCCTTACAATATCTGAAGAAATTTGATTGGTTTTGATGTATGTCTTTTAGTCGAAGGGAACAAACTGGGTTTGTCATTTAGAATTCCTTATTAGTTGAGTATCATCATTTCTCAGTTGTGATCAGAGGTGATAGCCTTTGGTTTGTACCTTGGTTCCTAAGGAACCCTGTAAAACCTGTGTATGTTTCTATTTTCTTTACTATTATAAAAAAAGCAATTGGTGGTTGGTCCGTCGTCATTCATCTCTTCTCAGCCATTCGATCTGATTACGAGATTAAATCCGAACCGTCTCTCCTCACCTCCCTCCCTATTCCTGCGCGCCGCCTCTCCCCACCCCACGCGCCGCCTTCTCCCTCCCCTCCCCTCCCCTCCGTGCTGCGTGCCTCACCACTCCTCCACTCCCTCCCACCCCGCGCGCCGTCGCCTCCAGCCTTCCCTCCCACCCCGCGCGCCGCCGCCTCCTCCCCCCACCCCTCCGCTCCGCCGCCACCACCTCCCCCCACCCCGCGTCGCCGCCGCTGCCTCCATCTCCCCACCCCGCGCCGCCGCCTCCTCCCCTCCCTCCCACCTCGCGACGCGGCCTCCTCCCCTCCCTTCCACCCGCGCGCGCCGTCTCCTCCCCCCCCCTCCGCTCCGCCGCGCCTCCTCCTCCCCCTCCCACCCCGCGTTGCCGCGCCTCCTCCCCCCCCCTCCGCTCCGATGGAGAAGAGAAGGAGAGGCGTGGGTTTCCGTTTCGTCGCTCGTGCTGCTGCTTGCGGCCGCCGCCGAGCACTTGAGTGCCGCGACGAGGGAGACCGGGGATGGAGATGACGCGATCTGCCGCCGCCGCGGGCTGCTCCAAGGAGCACCAGAAGATCTATGCCGACTGGTTCTCCCTTGCCGACCCAGGTAGGTTGTCTCGCTCTCGCTCCCGCATCCGCCCCAAAACCCCAAGCCCTGATGCTTACTTGCTTCTCCGGTGGCCTCGCTGCAGATGGGGACGGCTGCATCATGGGCCACGCCACCAAGTTCTTCACCATGTCCGGCCTCTCCTGCGCCGACCTCAAGCAGGTGAGGCAGCCACCCCTACCACTACCCGAGTCCTCGGGTCCCTCGCCGCACCGCCGCCTCCTCCCCACCCCGCGCCTCCTCCTCCCGGTCCGCGGCATGGAGAGCCGCTCGCCGCGTCGCCCTCCTCAAGGAGCAGTGCACGGATGCCCATAGCGGCGGGCCGAGCTCGCGTCGCCTCCCCGCCTCCTCCTCCGTGCACCTCTCAAACCCTAACATCTCCTTATGCATAGATTAGTGTTCTCCGCCTTTTGTCGCCGCTGGGAGCTCTCCTTCCGGCCACGGCGTACTCATCATCTCCGTTCTTCTCTGAAGATCCTGCCCCTACAGAGGTTAGCACAAACAAAAGAGCCTGGCTTTGATTTCTTTTGATAATGCAAAATGGTAGCACCAGATGATTTCGTTCCCATGCTTTAATGAGGAGTAAGGTTGGATTTTGATAATCATTTTTTTGCCCAAGTATTTATGTCCATCGGAAGGTTGTGAATTGTAATCAATCTTTCATTTACAAATTATACTGATCTACTATATGTGTGAATTGCCGGATCCTTGCAACACGGTGTACATGTATTCCGCTAGATGAAAAATCAGGAGAATTACTGTGCTCGTAATGACATTTATGGCATGATGATATGATTACATGCCAGACATAACCAGGTTGATCGAGCACGTGGCCTGTTCTTTGAGATGCAAGAATGACGGTATGAATGTTATTAATTTATCATGACATAAAATTTCATTTAACTATCTTTTTTTTACCAAGAAGTCACAATAGTCCTCAAACTATTTATGTCTATCAATCTATGTACAGATCATCCAACATATATATTCTTGACTGCCTCATTGGCTGCTTTTCTAAATTACGAATAACTTGTTTTTGTCGTATGAGTTGTATGAGTTTTATTTGTTGACTTTAAAGTTTGTAAAATTTTCCTATTCTTCTGGAACAAAAAGCATAATTAATGTTGTTATAATTTCACCTTTCTTACTGTACATTGTTAATATCTTTATTGGAGATTGCCAACTGGCATCTTGAGCAGTTGTCTTTGTTATCATAATACACAAGCGGGATATCTCTACTAAAATGTAGTTTACTGGTAGCTACCATTTCTATATTGGTTTGTTTTCGACAAATTAGATAAAAGAGGAGGCCTTTTCTACATTATATGTTCATTCTCGATTTATTTTGACATAAGCGATATTTATAGGTGCAAGCTGATGTTGATACATACAACTCTCGATCCATGCTCATGCTCGAATGGTCAATGGCGTTGGGCCATCAACATTATGGAAGATATGCTTTGTGCTGCTGTCAGTATTGTTCTCTGAACCATAGATGTAATAATAATTGTGTTTGAAATGCTTTGTTTTCTTGAATATGATTGAGTAGATGTGCTTTATGTGTTTAAGTTGTACTTTCCAAACTATGGTATTTAGTGTTATTCTCCTTATGATAAGTGGTAGAGGCTTTATATTTGGCTGGTGACCTTTTTTTAGCTACAGAGCAGCAGAAAAAATTGATATTTATTTTTCAGTTAGAGACCATATTTGATAGTATGCATAACTTTTATTTGGTTTTCTGTTGCAACGCATGGGCATCTTACTAGTATATTAATATATATCTTCAGTAGGTCTCTCCCCTACTGTTCTCCTAAAAAAATCTGAAGACGCATTTGCAACGTGCAAGTTTATGATGTGCATTTGTCATTGCTTCGACTGTATCAAAAGTCAAAACCAAATTTCCTTCACTATTGAGACAGGTGCCACAGATAATTTTATATATTATCCATGCAAAGTAAGGTAACTTCTTTTCTTGCCTGAATGTATTTTAGGTTCATTTACACACTTCACCTTATGATATAGTCCTTTTTTTGTGTTCATGGACATTTTCTGGTATGCTCTTAATAGCATCTATATTATCTTCACTTATTTCTTTCGCAGATATTTGTTTTGAAACATTCTGAAAATTTCAACAAGGAATTTACGAAATTTGTTCTTGATCTTCGTTTTTTTTCTCCTAATCCTCCCCCTAATTCCCCTCTCGTTGGTTCCCGTCTCCCCCTTGCGCTAGCGCCAGGCCGAAGCCGCCTCCTCGCTCGGTCCCCTCGCACGTCGCCTCGCCCCGGAGACCTGCTCGCGTCGTGCCCCCTTGCGCTGCCCCGTCTCTCGGCTCGCGTCAGCAGCCTGCCAGTGGCCCCCGCCCGTGCCTCAGCGTCCGCGCCCAACCGCCCCTGCTCCCTCCCGCCCGGCCGATTCGGGCGCCCCCGCCCGCGCCCCGCCGGACCGCTCATGCGTCACCAGCCGCGCCCGAGCTGTCTCCTTCCCCGCCAACCCTCGCCAGGGCCGTAGCACCACCGGCATGGCCACCCCTCCTCGATGCAGTCCTCTCGCGCACTCCTCGCCGAGCACCATCAATCCTCGCCTTCCCGCGCAAGCTTCCCTCGCCTCCCCATTGCTTTATAACCCCATCGGGGCCTCAGGCAACGCCGCACCACTCCCACCTTCCTCCTCCCGGAGCCGATTGAACTCCCCTAGCTCCGCCGCCACCCCTTCCCGAACCGGTAAGCCCCACCTCCGATCCCCCTCCTCCTTCGACCAAAACCCAATTACCCCCTCCCCGAGCATCACCACAGCACCACCAGCATTTCGCCTAAATCAATTTGGGTGAAGCACATACCTTTTGGCGTGTCGCCGTGCCGCCCTTCTTGCCGCCGCCCCTCTCCATGGCTAGCTCGCCATGGCTCTCTCCAGGCTAAGCCAAACCTCCACCGTGCTTCCTTCCCCTCGTGGATGGCCGAGAACCGGTCGCTTCGGTTCGCGCATGTCCACAGCCCCCCCAACCACCGGCCCCGCCGCCACCTCCTCCCCGTCGCGCTTGCCTGGAGGAAGGAGTCGCCCCCCCCCCTTTTTGGTGTCGGCGTGCTTCGATCCGGGCCGTTGGCGCTTGATCGGACGGCGATAAGCCCGGGAGCCCCTTCCCCGGATCGCCTCGGCCCCGCGCGCCCGTGAGTGGGCCGCTTGCGCTGGCCCACCGCAGCGCTTGCTTGCCGCGCGCACTGGGAGTGGGCGGCCACCCGGCGGTTCGAAACGCGCCCGCGCGTCGCGTATTTTTCCCGCGCGAGTCTTGGGCTGGGCCGGACACTGTTCCGATGAACAGTTCCATTTATCATTTTCCAGAAATCAGAAAATCCAAAAGAAATTCTAGAAAATTCCAGAAAATTCCAAAAATCACCAAAATATACCATTTTGCTCAGTTTAATATTCTCAACATATTTTTGGCCTCCATTCCTCCAGTTTCATCCCAGAAAAATTGTAAAAATTCCTTTATGAGTTTTAAAGCTTTCTTTTTCATAAATAAAATGTTTTCTCTTATTTGTTTTTGACTAGTTTCTGTTTTCTCGTGTTTGCGCGCTAGTGTCGGGGATTCCAGAAGTTCAAGTGCAAGCACAGGATTCCGGAGCTACTTCGTTCGAGTTTGCAGAGATCATCCAAATTAACGGCAAGTCGCAATTCCTTTGAACATATTGTACCCCATATTTATTTGATTATGTAATTATGCTATTTTCATTATTGTTAGTTGTAAAATGCTAGTTTACGTACAATCAAATGTTTAGAATGACAGGTTAACTTTAGATATGTCCTACTACCGCTAAATGCCATGATTAATTTGTAGCCCTGCCTTTGTTAACCCTAGGTTTACGTTAAGTGTACTATTATCACTTGTAGAATATTATCATTTCATGCAAAATCTTTTACACTAATAAGGATGTGGCCGCGGGCCGGTAGATTATTGAAACCCAGGCTAGGGTAGGGTGGTATGGGACACCGTGCCCTAGAATGATCGTGTCAGTATGCAGTGTAGGGTAAGGGTGTTGTGGGACACCGTGATACGGTCCTCGCCCACCGCCTTACCTGATGTTGGTGGTTGCGGACCACATTGAAAATATAAGGACTAGACCTTTATGCCAAGCAAATGACATAGTAACCGCTCGACCACAGGTGTTGACGTGTCAACCCTGGTTTAGTACCTGCTCAACTCAAGCGGTGTCTTTGCTCAGAGAGTCAGGTTGCGGGCCTGGCTTAGGGTTGAGCAGCGAACGTACCCGGTTCCTTAACTCAGTCATGAGGGTTAAGGTTGCGTGTGGGTAAAGTTGGGCAGCTCTGCAGAGTCAACTAAATGATATTCGAATACACCGTGCTCCCGGTTAACGGAGTGTGTCACTTGGTGATTCGGTTGCTAAGCTTAAGTAGTGTTTGCAAATGTTTTAAGCGGACTAGTGGATTAATTAAACTCTTCGTGAAAACCCTAATCTTAAGGAGTAGTTGTCATTTCATGTGCTTTAAAAGCTGTTTCTGAAATAAAGCGCATCCACATAAGATAATACAACGATATATTCCTCGATTCAGAGGGATGATGACCCCCGCTTGCAGGGAGTCGCCGGCATTGTGGCTCAGCAGGAGTATCAGTATGAGCGTGCCGTGAAGGAGTCGAGACCCTTGATTCTGGTGATGGAGGCTCGGCGGAGGTGCGCAGCCTTCGCTGCCTTGTTCGCTTCGAGGCAATCGAAGCGGGCGAGGCTTCGGTCTGTGGAGAGTCCCCCAGCGTCTCCTCCTCATGCGCCTCTGTGCAGTCCAGGCCGAGGCGTAGGATGACTGCGGGAGAGTACCGCGCCCGGTTTCGCCCTGCAGCCCCTCTCGCCTTGCCGGCCCCGGATGCCATGGAGGAGTAGTTGTCTGGCAGGAATCCGCTAGCTTAGACTGACCCAGTGTAATAGTAGTGCTTTTGGTATTGTAATGCAAGTTGTAACATAAACCTAAGTGGTGCATGTACCACTTGTTTATTGTAAAATTATGTTAATTATCCTTTATGTTGTTTGTTAATTATCAGTACTCCCTCTACCTTCAAATTTTACTTTGTCCTTCGCTCTTGCTCTTATCTTATTTCGTCCTATACTTGCCTTGAAAAATTCAATATCTTACTTATCTACTCTTGTTCACCCAAAACATTGCAAGGCTAATTTCAAGTTTCAATTGGCGGACTTCCAAGATGCAATCAGGCGTGAGCGGAGCGGACCGGCGGGCGGGTGCACTGCCACGATCGAGACAACACTTGCGGTGTACTCGCCATGATGGAACACAACAGATACCAAGCTGAGCGAGAATATGGCACGGATGTTGGATCGGCATACTCGGCTTCTCGAACAAATTGCGGCGGATCCCGGGTTTCCCGGTGGAGGCAACGCCAATCGGGATGGTGCCCCAATTACCACCCGATGGACGGACTTTCAAAAACCGCCTCCCACCTACTCTCGTCGTGGACCCTCTAGCGGCAGAGGATTGGCTGCTTGGATGTAAGCGCAAGCTTCAGAGCGATACAATGTGAAGATAAAGAGAAGGTTTTGTATCGTCCCACGATTGCGAGGTCCCGCAGCAATATGGTGGATAAACTTCCAACGTCTGACGACTGACGGAGAAATTACTTGGGAAGAGTTCACGAAGGCTTTCCGCAAGGCCCACATACCCAATGGAGTCATGGAAGCCAAGCGCGAGAATTTCTAGCGCTTAAGCAAGGTGGAAATACGATCATGGAGTACCTACATCAATTCAATCATCTTTCTAGATTTGCTCGAAGACGTCGACAAGGAAGAGAAGAAGATGGAAAAGTTTGAGGCGAGATTACAACGATCATTGAAATTCCACATTTCAGCTTTGAAGTTCAAGGATCTCCCCGAAATGGTGGACAGTCTTATCAACTCGGAAGAAGCAAGAGGGGAGATGGAGGACTACAAGAAGCGCAAGGCAATGCGCAAATCACAATCGTCCTCACCTGGTGCTCAACGAGGGCGCACATCGAGTCATCCTCATCCCGACCCCAAACTCGGCGCGATATGTGCTCCTACCAAAAACGCAGTCCAACCAGTCGCAGCACTATGCAGCACCCTTGCCACTAGCCATCAAGTGCCCCACTTGTGGTGGCAACCACCTCGCCAGCAACTGTCCGCGAAAGACAAATGCTTGTTTTCATTGCGGAGAAGTTGGTCACTCTGAGATCAATGTCCTAGGAGGAATCGCCATCCGATGCGGCAAAGCTACAGTCCAAGGTCAGCGGCGGAAGCAAAATCACGCACCAGCTCGGCTCTTCAAAAGGGTTTTGCAAATAAAGCGGTAGGACCCGATCACCAAAGAGCACAACAAATTACACCTCGGCAGGCAAAGGTCGAGGCCGTACAAAACTACTTTCTTAGCGGGGTGAACCATGTGACGGCGGAGGATGCAGCGAGGCAGTGACATCATAGCGGGTATGTTCCCAATCAATTCCATACCCGCACTAATTTTATTTGACCACAGTGCAACGCATTCATTTATTTCAAGAGTTTTGCTTCAAGAAATAAGTTACCTTCTTTCCTTGCCAAAACCCTATGTGATTGAAACCCACAGGTTAGGATGGAGTCCCACGGTGGGTGTGGTGGACTTAGTATCAAAATTCAAGGGGTAGAGTTTAAGCGGATCTCTGCAACTAGATATGAAAGGACTAGATGCCATTCAGGCATGAACGGCTAGCAGGAATAAAGGAAAAGTGGATTGTGAAGTCAAGACAGTAACATTGATTAGCCCTGAAGGTCAGGAAGTGGTGGTAAAAACGGACTGAGAGCTAATAAAGAATACAAAGAAACGCGTACTCAACGCACTAACAATGACACCAGACCAAGTGCCAGTAGTGCAAGAGTACCCGGATGTGTTCCCAGAAGAACTGCCAAGAAGACCCCCTGACAGGCAAGTAGAACTTGCTATAGAATTAGTTCCAGGCACCAAGCCAATTGTTAAACACCAATATAGGATGTCAGCCAGTGAGTTAAAGGAACTTAAGAGGCAGTTAGATGAACTACAAGAAAAAGAGTTTATTCGACCAAGTGTTTCACCTTGGTCGGCACCAGCTCTGTTTGTGAAAAAGAAGAGTGGAGAACTGAGAATGTGTGTGGATTACAGAGGATTAAATGCCGTCACCATCAAGAATAAATATCCACTCCCGAGAATTGATGATTTGTTTGATCAACTCAAAGGAGCCAAGGTGTTCTCCAAAATCGATCTGCGCTCAGGATATCATCAGCTCAAGATCCGTGAGCAAGATCGAGAGAAGACAGCCTTCATCACCAGATATGGATTGTATGAGTTACAGTCGTGCCCTTTGGTCTAACTAATGCGCCAGCATATTTCATGAATCTTATGAATTTGGTGCTTATGGACCATTTGGACCGATTTGTAATAGTTTTCATAGATGATATCTTAATTTATTCCAAAAATGGGGAAGAACATAAGCAGCACCTCCACAGGGTATTGACAAGACTAAGAGAGCATCAGCTGTATGCTAAGTTTGATAAATGTAGTTTTTGGCTAAGAGAAGTTGCTTTCTTGGGTCATATTATATCAGCAGATGGAGTTAAGGTGGATCCAGAAAAGATTACATGATCATGGAATGAAGCGGCCAAGACAATGTGTAGTAAGAAGTTTTCTTGGATTAGCAGGTTATTACCGCCGATTCATAGAAGGATTCTCAAGCATATCTCGTCCACTCACTCAGCTACTAAAGAAGGATAAGCCTTTCATATGGACAGGTGCTTGTGAGGAAAGCTTTCAGCGGTTGAAGACCAAGTTAACAACGATACCAGTCTTGATCCTACCCAACCCAGAGAAGGAGTTCCAAATTTATTGTGATGCTTTTAAGCAGGGTTTGGGATGTGTGCTCATGCAAGACAGTAAGGTTGTGGCCTATGCCTCAAGACAGCTAAAACCACATGAGGAGAATTATCCGACACATGATTTGGAATTGGCAGCGGTAGTGCATGCACTCAAAATTTGGAGACACTACCTGCTAGGAAACCATTGTGAGATATTTTCTGACCACAAAAGTTTGAAATATCTGTTCACCCAACCGGAGTTAAATATGAGGCAACGAAGATGGTTGGAGTTAATTAAAGACTATGATATAGAACTCCAGTACCATCCAGGCAAGGCAAATGTGGTTGCCGATGCCCTTAGTCGGAAGGCCCGACACAGCAAAGTCAGTTTGACAGAGCATCCGCCAGAATTACAAAAGGACATACTATGACTGAATCTGATAATCACAGAACAAGGCAGTATGGCAGCACTAGAAATCCAACCCCTACTGACGGATCAGATCAAAGCAGCACAGGATGAAGATGAGGAAATCCAGAAGCTTAAAAAGAAAATACAAGAAGAGAGTTTAACAGATTATGCAATAAACGAACATGGGATTGTTACTTTTCGTGGTCGCTATTGCATACCCAACAAGAAGGAATTGAGAGATTTGATATTATCGGAAGCTCATTCATCCCAATTCTCAATTCATCCAGGAGGTACTAAGATGTACCAGGACTTGAAGAAGAAGTATTGGTGGAATCAAATGAAGAAAGAAGTGGCAGAGTATGTAGCCAAGTGTGATGTTTGTCGACAAATCAAGATAGACCATCGAAACTCGCGGACTATTGCAACCCTTGCCTATTCCCGAGTGGAAATGGGATAGCATTGGTATGGACTTCATCATTTGGACTACCCAGACTCGTGAAGGATATGGCGCTATCTCGGGTTATCGTTGATAGATTAACCAAGGTGGCTCATTTTCTTCCGATTAAGCAAACCTATGGGAAAGACAAACTTGCTGAATTATATTTGACAAGGATCGTGACACTTCATGGAGTTCCTAAGAAGATTGTATCGCATGCAGTAGCACAGTTTACATCCAAGTTTTGGGAGAAGTTACATGAAGCTATGGGTACCGATCTGAATTTGATTGACCTACCACCCACGAGATCGATGGATGATGAAAGAACAAACCAGATTACGGAGGATATGTTAAGAGCTTTGCGATTGTATATGGAGCAGCATGGAACACTTGTCTACCCTTTGCTCGATTTTCATATAACAATAGCTATCAAGCCGTATTAAAATGGCCCGTTCGAGCTAATCAGTATGGCGAAAAATGCGAAACACCCTTAAATTGGTCGAGGCGGGAGAACGCGACTTATTGGCCCTCAAATTGCTCAAGATCTTTGAAGCACATGTCCAGATCATCCGAGATAGACTCAAAGTTGCACAAGACCGATGAAGAGCTATGCGACAACCGCAGAAAGATCGAGCTTGAAGTTGGAGACTTTGTGTATATTAAGGTCACCCCATTTAAGATAGTCAAGAGGTTTCAAGTAAAAGGGAAGTTAGCTCCGAGATATGTGGGACCATTCCAAATAATCGGGAGAATTGGAGAGGTAGCTTATCAAGTGCAGCTCCCGCCCAACTTATCTAGAATACATAATGTATTCCACATATCGCAACTTCGAAAATGTCTACGACAACCTACAGATGAAGTTCCATTGTCAGATATTGAACTGCAAGACGATTGGACCTATCCTGAAGAGCCCTTACAGATACTCGAGACATCAGAAAGACAGCTCAGAAACAAAAATGTTAGGTTCTGCAGAGTCCAGTGGAAGAATCACACAGCAGAAGAGTCCACTTGGGAAAGAGAGTCAGACTTGCAGCGGGATTTCCCCAACCTGCTCCCTAGACCAAGTTAATCTCGAGGTCGAGATTCTTTTAAGGGGGGTAGGTTGAAATATTCTGAAAATTTCAACAAGGAATTTACGAAATTTGTTCTTGATCTTCGTTTTTTTTCTCCTAATCCTCCCCCTAATTCCCCTCTCGTTGGTTCCCGTCTCCCCCTTGTGCTGGCGCCAGGCCGAAGCCGCCTCCTCGCTCGGTCCCCTCGCACGTCGCCTCGCCCCGGAGACCTGCTCGCGTCGTGCCCCCTTGCGCTGCCCCGTCTCTCGGCTCGCGTCAGCAGCCTGCCAGTGGCCCCCGCCCGTGCCTCAGCGTCCGCGCCCAACCGCCTGCTCCTCCCGCCCGGCCGATCGCGGCGCCCCTCGCCCGCGCCCCGCCGGACCGCTCATGCGTCACCAGCCGCGCCCGAGCTGTCTCCCTCCCCGCCAACCCTCGCCAGGGCCGTAGCACCACCCGGCATGGCCACCCCCCTCCTCGGTACAGTCCTCTCGCCGCACTCCTCGCCGAGCACCATCAATCCTCGCCTTCCCGCGCAAGCTTCCCTCGCCTCCCCATTGCTTTATAACCCCATCGGGGCCTCAGGCAACACCGCACCACTCCCACCTTCCTCCTCCCGGAGCCGATTGAACTCCCCTAGCTCCGCCGCCACCCCTTCCCGAACCGGTAAGCCCCACCTCCGATCCCCCTCCTCCTTCGACCAAAACCCAATTACCCCCTCCCCGAGCATCACCACAGCACCACCAGCATTTCGCCTAAATCAATTTGGGTGAAGCACATACCTTTTGGCGTGTCGCCGTGCCGC
The DNA here is from genome assembly GCA_036346265.1 of Melocanna baccifera. NCBI lineage: Eukaryota > Viridiplantae > Streptophyta > Magnoliopsida > Poales > Poaceae > Melocanna > Melocanna baccifera. The sequence goes on along the minus strand of CM070684.1, from coordinate 15,245,283 downwards.
CCTTCTTGCCGCCGCCCCTCTCCATGGCTAGCTCGCCATGGCTCTCTCCAGGCTAAGCCAAACCTCCACCGTGCTTCCTTCCCCTCGTGGATGGCCGAGAACCGGTCGCCGGTTCGCGCATGTCCACAGCCCCCAACCACCGGCCCGCGCCACCTCCTCCCGTCGCTTGCACGGAGGAAGGAGTCGCCCCCTTTTGGTGTCGGCGTGCTTGATCCGGCCGTTGGCGCTGATCGGACGGCGATAAGCCGGAGCCCTTCCGGATCGCCTCGGCCCGCGCGCCGTGAGTGGGCGCTTGCGGCCCACCACCGCGCGCGCTTGGCGTAGCGCACTGCCGAGCTGGCTGGCCCACCGCCGGTTCGAAACCACGCGCGCGTCGTCGCGTATTTTCCCGCGAGTCTTGGTGGGCGGACAACATTCGATGAACAGTTCCATTTATCATTTTCAATCGAAAAATCCAAAGAAATTCTAGAAAATTCCAGAAAATTCCAAAAATCACCAAAATATACCATTTTGCTCAGTTTAATATTCTCAACATATTTTTGGCCTCCATTCCTCCAGTTTCATCCCAGAAAAATTGTAAAAATTCCTTTATGAGTTTTAAAGCTTTCTTTTTCATAAATAAAATGTTTTCTCTTATTTGTTTTTGACTAGTTTCTGTTTTCTCGTGTTTGCGCGCTAGTGTCGGGGATTCCAGAAGTTCAAGTGCAAGCACAGGATTCCGGAGCTACTTCGTTCGAGTTTGCAGAGATCATCCAAATTAACGGCAAGTCGCAATTCCTTTGAACATATTGTACCCCATATTTATTTGATTATGTAATTATGCTATTTTCATTATTGTTAGTTGTAAAATGCTAGTTTACGTACAATCAAATGTTTAGAATGACAGGTTAACTTTAGATATGTCCTACTACCGCTAAATGCCATGATTAATTTGTAGCCCTGCCTTTGTTAACCCTAGGTTTACGTTAAGTGTACTATTATCACTTGTAGAATATTATCATTTCATGCAAAATCTTTTACACTAATAAGGATGTGGCCGCGGGCCGGTAGATTATTGAAACCCGGCTAGGGTAGGGTGGTATGGGACACCGTGCCTAGAATGATCGTGTCGATATGCGATGTAGGGTAAGGGTGTTGTGGGACACGTGATACGGTCCTCGCCACCGCCTTACGATGTTGGTGGTTGCGGACCACATTGAAAATATAAGGACTAGACCTTTATGCCAAGCAAATGACATAGTAACCGCTCGACCACGGTGTTGGCGTGTCAACCACGTTTAGTACTGCTCAACTCAAGCGGTGTCTTTGCTCGAGAGAGTCGGGTTGCGGGCAGGGCCTAGGGTTGAGCGTGACGTGCCGGTTCCTTAACTCGGTCATGAGGTTAAGGTTGCGTGTGGGTAAAGTTGGGCACTCTGCGAGTCAACTAAATGATATTCGAATACACCGTGCTCCGGTTAGCTAATTGAGTGTGTCACTTGGGTGATTCCAGTTGCTAAGCTTAAGTAGTGTTTGCAAATGTTTTAACTGGACTAGTGGATTAATTAAACTCTTCGTGAAAACCCTAATCTTAAGGAGTAGTTGTCATTTCATGTGCTTTAAAACTGTTTACGAAATAAAACTACATCCACATAAGATAATACAACCAGTATATTCCCTTCCGTTGATAATTCGTGCATGTAGTTAAGTTAGATGTTCCTTGTGATTTCTTTGAAATGGTTAGCTCACGGCTTGCCGAACAAATTCAGAAGATCAAGACGCGGATGTGAGTTCCCCCATAGAGGAAGCCCCGGAGGAGCCCTTCTTCGACGAAGACCCCTGGCTTTAGGTCCTTGCCGCGCTCGAGTCTTCCTTGGGAGTTGGTCTTTTGTTATGTAATATATTTTGGGCTTGCACGCCCCGCTGCCACTAAAACTGGGTTGACAACCCCTATCTTGTAATAAATGCTGGATTTTTGTTGTAAGCATGCGATGGTTCACTCTTGTGCGACATTCCGTACTGAACTATACGTGGTTCGTACGGAAGGTCGTGTCCGTACGCGCCCATGGAGACGGGGGCGTTACATGTTTCACGGTGCTAAACTACCATTTTTTTTAAAAAAAATTCGCTGGCATGTCTACTATGCATTCTAATTCTAATTACCGCTGTTTTTTCTTTCTATAATACATTTTTGAAATCTGAACTTGTGTAGCCTCTCGCACCAATCTGTGAAGTTTGTGGGACGGCAAAACCTAAAATTGCAAAGACCAAGTACACAACTTGGTCCTGCAAAATTTGTACTCTTGAGAACAGCACTAAGCTTGATAAATGTTCAGTATGCGATCAATGGAGATACTCAAGCGGACCACCTGTAGCCACATATGGTCCAAGCTATGATTGACATATCACTGAAGGCTACGACAATATGGTAAGTACTATGCTGTATCAGGTGTTCTACAATGTTTCCATCTCTGTGGACACTGTTCGATATTCATGTTGTTGGATTGGAATCTTCATGCCTTGATAGTACTAGTGGATTGGCCGCTCATTGTAGCATTTTCTGGGCTGTGGCGTTCGGCGTTTGCGTCCAAAACACTGTAGTATTTTGTCTCTATTTTTTTTTGTTTTTTTGAGTTTTGTTTTTTTTTTCTCGTATTCCTTTACATTGTTCGCTCTAGATTAGTGTGCCACTTTTATTTTTATAATTTTTAGATTTAATTATGCCCAATAAGTCAACTCAGCTACAGTAAAAAAAGCCAGCTACAGTAAAATTTCAGTAAAAATCAAAAGACATCGCTATTCTGAACGCTACCTTAATAGCTGGTAGGTGGTGTCATGCCCGAAATTCATGTATTAGCACCCACGGCAAAAATAATTTCTTCCTAGAGATCGTGTTACAAGCACCTGATTAATGCATCACTACGAGGTGTACTATGCCCAACAGGGGCGGATCAGTTCGAGGCCTAGAAAAAATAGCAATAGAACTATTTCCACATAAGCCCAGTAAAAATCAGGTTGTAATGGCCCAACCCGAGGCTGAAGTGGCCACAGCCCACGGCCCACAGGCGCGCAAGTGCCCACGGCCCACATCTTTAGACTAGCGAAATCGATCGATCTCCCCTCTCCCCTTCGCCCGATGCCCCTGATGTCTTTTCCTCACCCTCCAGCACCCCTGGCTCCCTCCAGATCCAGCACCTCCGCAGCCTATGGCTTGCGCCTCTGGGCTCCTGCGGCCTCCCTCCGATGCCTACTTTTTGCAATTCGGCACCTTCTGCTCTGGCGGCCTCCCTCCAGCGCCTCCCTTTGGTGCCTTTGGGCTCCGGCGGTCTCCCTCTAGCGCCACCCTTCGGCAGTTCGGTGCCTCCCAGTCAAGCGGCCTCCCTTTTAATGTAAATTTTGTACAGACATTGAGACATTCTTTTAATGTAAATTTCGTATGGACGCTGACATATTCTTTTATGTATTGCAGGGAATCTCACTTCGACAACCGAAGCTTGGTGGACAGGGATGGAAGCTTAAGGCGTGGGAGGGGACTATGGGCACGGGCTGGGCTTCGAGGCCATGACCCTTACCTCGAAGACACGAGCATCTACAGTCCCCTGCACCCCTGCCCCCTAAGCCCCGATCTACCGCTCAAAACCAGAGAGCTGTACACCCTTAGAAATCCCTTTCACAACTACCCACATATCCCCGAGCCTTGACCGCAATACAAGCACATACTTGATGCGGTGGTGCAGGTTTGTGACGACAATATGCACCTAGGACATTGATTCTTTCGCTGCCCTCTATTCATGGTAAGTGATTCGTTATCTATGTATACTTGAACATATGAATCGCTAGTTAGTCAGTTCGTCTAGCTTGTAGACCACAGACTGCAAGTTCCTCGAGTCGGTGGATACATCGTATCCAATACTTGCCCAGATTTACATCCACACTCTCCAAATCAATCTAAAAGAGTTGCAAGAGGAGCTCTAGACCGAGAGGACTAGCAACGACGAGCTCCATAGAAAGAGTATCAGGGAGAGGAACAATGAGGAGATGGTCCAACTTAGTAGTGATTACCACCCGTATTGCTGTTGTGCCAACCTTAGCTGCAATTCTGCCTGTCACTACTACAATAACCAGCCACGATCATGCCGCCCAAATGACCACCATGCCATTTTGGTGCCCTATAGTTTCATATTTTCGCCCTAGGGCCATTCCCCCTTGAGCCCAATTACAACAGTTTCGGTCAATGTCATTTCTGTTAGACTAAGCCTACAAGTGTCTTACAATATAGTTAGGATTGACGGTCTGTTGCTATTTATACCGTGAGGCAAATATACCCACCTAACCAAACTTTACACACCATGTAATTTGCACCTTCGTTACAAAGTGTTATATCATACGAGACATGGTCTATTACTATAATTTTTTACAATAATATATCTATACTACTTAAAACAGGGAGTTAGTGTTGGCGGTTCTTCTGCCCATCCCAACTCCCTCTTGCACCTCCATAAAAAAATTCTAACAAAAATAAATAATTGTTTATTTGTAGCAAAGTAAGGACATTCGGTTGGTTACTACAAAAAAAAGGCTAAACAAGGCAACTAGCCTACGGCAACACCTATGGAGCCATCTACTGAGCCAGGGTGGCTTGGCAACACCTGCTAAGCCAGGGCAGCTTGGCAAGAACTGCTAAGCAAGCGTAGCTCGGTAGGCCTGTGGGCCTCGTCGGCTCCTGCGCGCCGCCCTCGCCTACCGGGCTACCGCTATCACGTCGTTTTACCGAGCTCTGGTGGCGTGGCAATAAACATGTGTCATATGTCGAGTTTATAGATGAGGCTAGAATTGCAAAACTAATGGTAATAGATTAAATTTGAAAAGGAAATTATGCTACAGTGCCAAACACGCAAACAGTTCAAACCTAGACCGCAGCATGGCGAGTTGGTCACGCTGTCCGTGCAGTGGGGTCGAAGAATAACTTGGTCGCTTTTGTGCACTTACGCAGTAAGGAATTCAACACGAGTACCACGTTGCTTAATGCCACGATGTTTTCGGGCACGTCGCCGATGTAATTATACCCTGTTCACCTGATCTTCTCCTGAGTCAACTGTCATTGCGTTTGGTCCTCTCACCTCATTAGCTGGGTAAGTACGATACGTTGAATTTTAATTCGCCCTCGTTTAATTTCTCCAGTTCGGGCGATCTGATTATGATGGCAAATTTGCTTGGGACCAATCGGTGACCACTCCATGGTCACGGTCGTTGCGTTGGTAATTAAGCATACAGTGGTCTAAAGATTTTTTTTTCCCGAATTATCCCCGTGGTGGAAGCTGGAAAGCGAGGTCAACATGTTCGGTTCACTGGTGTTGTCCATTTGCCGAACAAGGAGATGAACATGTGACAAAAAAAAATTCTTTATCACACGTGGTGGGAAAGGGCTGATTGGTGATCTAGATCTGCGGTAGACTTGGCTGCTTTATCACGGGGGGATGAAGTAAGTCACCGAGGGTTTCTTTCAACGACACGTCGAGCATTTTCCGTTATCTTTATCTTCGTTCGGCACTGGTGAGCTCCGTTCCTTTAGGCTTAGTCTTTTGATTTTTGGATTACTTTTAATATTTATAATTTTTGCTTTTTTTGGTTTTTTAGTATTTTTTGAGTTTTTTTATCGGTTTTTTTCTGTATTCGTTTACATTATATGTGATAGACTAATTTATTTTTTTTATTTTAGATTTTTTAAATTAACTACGTTAAATATGTCACCATTAATTACAAAATAAGTTCAACTAACTATAATATAATTTTAAATATAAATTACAAAATTTCAATCAGACCGAGCTGCCCTCTTAATCAGGCATCGATGGCCGTATGCATCTCATACATTATGCTCCTATTATGCCGGCCAGGTTCTTAGCACTCAATTCGTCAGTTTGGCCACGAATTCTCGTCTCCGTTAAAGTTTTTTAATCCTTGATGGCTGGTGATGTTTTCTAAATATCTAAATTTGCCATATGAAAAATTAAGAGTATATTGATTGTGAAAATGCTGCCACAATGTTAGACTTCGATAGCTCTTGTACACACAACATGGCAAAAACTAATTACGAGATATGTATGTACTCCATTACGCGGACCATGAGGAGTCGGATCACGGCCGTATATACCTGCTGCAGCAGGGGTAAGAATTAGGGCATGTTTTTTTCAATTTTTTTAAAATAATTTTTAGTTTTTGTTATAATACCTAATTTTTAAACGGAGTATTTTTTTAAGATGAAGTCTACAAGTTAATTATAGTACACGTTAAAAACCCAACATCTGTACCATCTAAAATCGTAAGCGAGTATCTCTCTCTGTAATATCTGTCGCAAATAGCTAAAATTCAAAAATTTCAGCTAAAAACCATAAGCCGCAGCAAAAAAGAACATACCCTTAACATAGTCCCGCTTGAGGCTTCGCTCAGTTCGATTTATATAAATTAATTTATGGGTTTGTCTTTACTATAGTTACTAGTAGTTTTTTATATAATTAAATTAAAAAAATTAAAGAAGAAATTAACTCATCACAGAAAATACAAATAAATATAAAAAAGAAAAGGAAAGAACTTAAAAAACCAAAAAATTAGAAAAAAAACAAAAAACAAAATAGTGATGTAAAAATTAAAAATTAGAAGTTGAGGACGAAACGAGCAAAAGCATATACACTTATAGAGCTTTTGGACTATAGATCTGTTTTTTTTAACTGTGTCTTATAATTTTTAGTTAAAATTTTTAAAGTTTAACTGTGGCGTCGTCTTGCTTCCAGATAGTTCACTATCCAAATAAAGTCATCAACGCATCATTTCCTTGTCTGAGGCAAATCATTCCCAGACCGACGCATCCTCTCCTCCAGCCTCTCTTCGTCCGCTCAACCTGGACGGGACCCCAATAAACAGACAGCGAAGCAGCCAGACAAGAAGCCCCGAGCCGAGAGGGCAGGAGAGGAGAGGCAGCATCACTGGCACACCACAACCTACTGAACCAACGCCCACCTCGCCCCCGCGGACGAGACGACAAGGGAAGGCTAGGCGGCGAGAGCGATGCGCCCAGGCGGCCTCCCGACCCAGCCAGGGCGGCCGCGCCGCCGCACGGATCTCACCCTCCCCATGCCCCAGCGCGACGTCCCCGCCTCCCTCGCCGTCCCGCTCCCCCTCCCGCCCCCGACCTCCTCCACTTCCGGCCCCCTCGCGGGGCCCGCCCCACCGGCCGCCGCCCCGTCCGCCGCGGCGCCGCCGCCGCTCGCGGACCTGGAGCGCGTGCGGCGCGTCGGGAGCGGCGCGGGCGGCACGGTGTGGATGGTGCGGCACGGCGCCACGGGGCGGGCCTACGCGCTCAAGGTGCTGTACGGGAACCACGACGATGCGGTACGGCGGCAGATCGCGCGGGAGATCGCCATCCTGCGCACGGCCGAGCACCCGGCCGTGGTGCGGTGCCACGGCATGTACGAGCGCGGCGGGGAGCTCCTGATCCTGCTCGAGTACATGGACGGGGGGTCCCTCGACGGCTGCCGCATCGCCGCCGAGCCCTTCCTCGCCGACGTCGCGCGCCAGGTGCTCTCGGGCATCGCCTACCTCCACCGCTGCCACATCGTGCACCGCGACATCAAGCCCTCCAACCTCCTCATCGACTCCGCACGCCGCGTCAAGATCGCCGACTTCGGCGTCGGCCGCATCCTCAACCAGACCATGGACCCCTGCAACTCCTCCGTCGGCACCATCGCCTACATGAGCCCCGAACGCATCAACACCGACCTCAACAACGGCGCCTACAACGGCTACGCCGGCGACATATGGAGCTTCGGCCTCAGCATCCTCGAGTTCTACCTCGGCAGGTTCCCCTTCGGGGAGAACCTCGGCAAGCAGGGGGACTGGGCAGCGCTTATGTGCGCGATATGCTACTCCGACCCGCCGGAGCCGCCGGCCACCGCCTCCCCGGAGTTCCGGGGCTTCATCAGCTGCTGCCTGCAGAAGAACCCGGCGAAGCGGCTCTCGGCCGCGCAGCTGCTGCAGCACCCGTTTGTCGCCAGGCCGCAGCCGCTGCCCCTCGCCGCCCCGCCGTAGTGACGACCATTTAGGATGGATCTTGTCGAGATCAAATCATCCCTCTTACGAATCGTAGAATGATTAAACATGCGAAAATAGACTATCTTTATTGCTACAATATTATTACACCTTTATTTTGATGGGCGATTATAAAAGGATGCTGCTAGCTCTAATACAGAATAACTTCGCAATTCCTTGCTTCTGTCATCTGTGTTCATCTGTCTCTTTGTTTTTCTCCCGTAAAGTTTAAATAGCATCTGAAGATGTGTCAGTTGCTTATGCTAACATGTGTCTGCTTGGTCGAGTAATCAGTTGTTGTCAGTGAGAAAAGTTTAATAATAACCGTTCAATGTGAGAGAATTGTAGAGATAAACACGAGAGAATTGTAGAGATAACCACGAGACAGTTGTCATCAAATGCACAGGGCCGAATATGGTGCGACTGGAGGGGATAGAAGCGCATGTTCTCTGTTCCTTCACCACAGGAGGGGTTACCTAAGGTGAAGCCCACATATTGGATTATAGAGCTTTCGAATAGTAGCTGGTCAGGTAAATAAATAGTAACCATCTGACTAGGCCCCAAACTTGTTTCGTCAAGGCACACAATACTAGTCTGGAGCCTTAATTATATAACCGTTCAATGGGAGAGAGTTGTAGAGATAACCGTGAGACAGTTATCATTAAATGCATAGGGCCGAACATGGTGCGACTGGAGGGGATAGAAGTTCACCACAGAAGGTTTTACCCAAAGGTAAAGCCCATATATTGAATTATAGAGCCTCTGGATAGTAGTTGGTACTTGCCCCCAAACTTGTTTCGTCAAGCTACACAACACTGGTCTGGAGCCTTAATTATATAATAAAGTTGTATTTGATGGACTATTCAATCCTTATCGACTAGCTCCTAATTTTTAAGTGAATTTATGATCTAGAACCCTTTAATTGGATTACAATTCAGGATGCATATTCCAATCGGGAGGTCTTTTTTATGGTACAATGGTCAAGAATGTGGGAATCTTGGAAATCTCTGCCTAAGTCCTAACCATTCTGGGTATTCTGTCCATCATCAATTCATCATCGTCTTCATCCATTGTTGCTGCTTCAATCAAGGTTCTTTTTCCCCCTCCTGATCTTTCATGTTTCTTATTTTCAATAATGATCTGATAATGGGAAAAGCTGTGTGTACAAAGGATTTTGTACAGAATTCGTCGAGTGCAGACAGGATCCACTTGTTCTGAAGATTTCCGCTAGAATTTTCATTTGTACATGCAGCAGAGCTAAGCACATGAATAGCATCATGGCGAGCTTTTCTTTGTGACATTATTGGTGTATGACTCATGGAGCCAACGATGGTGATGATGATAGTGTGCTGCTCCTTGCAACTTGCAATAGCTCGATCGGTTATTGGATTTTATACTGAGATGATTGAGAGATTGGGTAGAGGGAATCTTGAAATACGAATCAAACCAACTTTATTCTGTGTAAAGATGATGATTTGTGCATAGGTTGCTTCTGAACCTCTGCTTTTCCTGTTCCCGATTCTGATTTGCCTTTCTTGGCCCTGGCGAAGACGGTGCTGCCAATTGGCATGCATAGATTTTGGTTATCTTGGGTTATTTCGTGTTCCATTTTTCCCTTTTTTTTTTACTTTGTAGCACTGTGGGTAGGAGGGGTCCCCTTTGCTTTCAGACGGATGGATTTGTGGCTTCGTGATTTGCCAATGAATCGAGGTAGTGTGCTCTACCGTGAAAGAAATGGTACTAATGCCATGCCGTATAGGAAGTGCAGGTTACTGAAGCAAATTGGATGTTGCTCGCTGGTTGGATGAGGAAGGGAACATCAAAAAAGGGTCATGGAAAGAATCTATGAGATGATAGGTGAACAGGGCGGCTAGCATCCAAAGCAGCGAAGCTCGTTTGCTTTTTTAGGGCAGAAGCCAGACACATATAACCCATATATATATATATATATATATATATATATATATATATATATATATATATATATATATATATAGAGAGAGAGAGAGAGAGAGAGAGAGAATATGGACTCCCTTGCAAAGGAGTCCATATATATACTCTAAAAATTAAACGTAGACTCTACAACCTTCAGAGGACGAAAACACGCTATCTCATTAAATACGCACACATATATACCATCCAGAAGCCAGCTCCCACGCATATATACACATACTCACCAAACATTATCCCGAGAAATGATAAACAGTCGGCATCCACGCCAGCTCCCACTGAGCTGTGGCTCAGGCCTCAGAACTCGTTTGCTTTTGCTGTCACTGTTTGGGTGTTGCATTCTTAGACATGGGAATGGCAATTGGTGCTTGCGTCATAGGTATCATTATCTCTCCTGTAGCTACAAGCTATAGTTGCAAATACAATTCATTCAAACAACTGTGATGTATGAATCCTAATCCCAATTCCAAGATCAATTCTGGTAAAGAAATGTTACTTAACTGATGTAGGGCATTCTTTTAAAACTGTAGCTTATTAATCTAATAAATAGTGATTATTGATATATATACTACTCCTTCCGTCCATAAATGTATGTTGTTTTTTATTTTTATGATCTCTAATGTAAGACTTTGACAATAATTTATTATCATAATATATTAGCAAAAATTATATATATTACGAAAGAATTTTGCAAGATAAATCTAATGGTATTATTTTCATATAGTCAATCTATATACTTTAATATAATATTAATAGTTAAAACTTGAAAAGTTTGACCGCATGATATCCACAACGATCTACATTTGTTGACATAGGAAGTACTAGTGGTAACAGTAGCCCCCCAAAAAATACTTGTTCTACTGATCCAAGAGCTTGAGCACGACGGGGAGGCCGCACTTGGGTTGCAGCGCCAGGAAGTCAGCTGGTGCGTGCGTGCACGTACTCCAGCACGACCTCGAACGCGAACCGCCGCAGGACCATGGCCAGCGTCGCCTTCGCCTCCAGCATCACGAAGTGGTGCACGATGCACGACCACGAGCCAATGGAGAAGGACAGCAGCGCGCTCAGGTGCGCGGTCACCCTGCCCAGGACCATGGCCAGCGTCGCCTTCGCCTCCAGCATCACGAAGTGGTGCACGATGCACGACCACGGGCCAATGGAGAAGGACAGCAGCGCGCTCAGGTGCGCGGTCACCCTGCCCACGCCGTACTCCAGCCAACCGGAGCTGGTTGAACTCGCCGGCGTCCACGCCCCACACCTTCTTATCGCGGTGCATTACTGCGATCGGTATCGTCGTCACAGTGCCCTTCAGGACCTTCACGCGGCCGAGCTCCGTGTTCGCCGTCGCCGTCCTCGCGATCATCGTCACCGCGCCGTACAGCCTCAGCGTCTCGTACAACATCTTCGTCACCTGCCATCACAACTGATATCATCGTTGTTGATCACACGCTGCCACAAAGCAAAGACTAGCCGCTAGCTAGGTTACAAGCTTGAGCTTGTTGAGCAGTTTATTTTTGGCATTTTTTGGCATGTCGCTCAATTGCAATTTATTTTGAAGACATACATTACTCCAAAAGTACTATGGCATGACAAAGACCAAGTAATTCCTTGGATGACTATATAACAGAATAAAATATTCCATACAAGGTCTGGTTGTCATATTCCCAGAGAAACCTCAAGTACTTTTTTGTGCTTAAATCGGTCACTCAAGTCGGCTGATTGCAAATTATTGCTGGACAAACTACTGCTCCTACAGCTTGCTAGGATTGCCAGAGTCAAACATAATCAAAGTAAACCTGACATCACCTAATGACAGATGAACAAACGTACAAATCAAGGGTACATTGCTCATGAGCTGCTATTTATGTCACTCTACATTTGGTTATTCCTGGATCAAATTAACTACGCTCTACAACTGTCCTACGGTAGTCGTTAAACAGGAAAGATGTGACCTTTATAATGGATCAAGCAACTGGCAATTTGGCAAAATCTATACTAAATCAAGTTTGAAAGCGGAAAATAATTCACGCAATAGTTCTTTCCATTAGCCACACCGGATAGCGTCGCTCCTGTGACCTACCGCTTCCGCATCACCACCCACCTTTAGCCACCGCCGCTTCTGTTGCGTTCATGGCTGGCAACCAAGATGAGCTTGCACGGCTACGCCAGGAGGTTGAGACCCTCTGCACGGAGGCCGCCCAGCGCACCCAGGAGGATCGGCACCGTGCCGAAGAGGAGCAACGGCGTGCTGCCGAACAACGTCGTCAAGACGCTAAGCGCGAGAAGTAGGGATGGCAACGGGCACAAACCCGCTGGGTTTTGCCATCCTAAACCCGTGCCCATGAAAGTTGAACGTGCCCGCTAAAAAACCCATGCCCATGACGAGTACAAATTTTTGCCCAGACCTATGCCCACTCAGGTAACGGGTACCCATGGGTCGCCCATGGGCAGGAGTAGCACATAAGTAGGGGTGGCAATGGGTACTCGAAACCCGATACCCGGTGGGTTTTTACTCTATTAGGGCACGGGTCTAAGTCAATTTCCTAACCCACATGTTTGGGATGGCAAAACCCAGCGAGTTTGTGCTCGTTACCAGATGCGCCGCGCCGCCGCCGCTGTGGGGAGGATTCGGGATTTCGGGGTGGGGATTGGGGAGAAATGAGGATTGATCGAGTGAGCAAGTGAGCTAGGGTTTACATCTTTTATATGTATTAGTTGGGCCAGGCCGGCTGTTGTGGGCCGGTATGGGCTGGTTTGCTGGGTTTATATTACTCATGGGTTTACGGGTTTGGGTACTATAGGAACGTACCCGAACCCAGCAGACCCGATGGGTTAAACTTTTTGTCCATTAAGAGACCCATGGGTTAAAACATTGACCCAGACCTATGCCCTAATAGAGTAAAAACCCACCAGGTATCGGGTTTCGGGTACCCATTGCCATCCCTAGCGAGGAGGAAGCCCGTCGCCGCCGCGAGGCTGAGGCCGACACCCTTCTCGTCGCCAACCTCCACGCTCAGGCCGTGGCCGTCATGAACATCAGGGCCTTGGTCCCTGTTGTTCTTGAACTCGGCTCCACCTCCTACCCGAAGTGGTGCGGCCTCCACCTCATCACCCTTGGCAAGTACACGCTCACCGATCACGTTCTTTCCGATGACACCTTCCCCGATGTCGCGCCCTGGCATCACTTGTATTGCGTCGTGATCTCTTGGATTTTTGGCACCATCTCTACCAATCTTCTCGAGAGAGTCATGACCTCTGGCATCACCGATCGGCAAGCCACTAGCCGGGAAATCTGGTTGGCCCTTGAAGATATGTTCGTCGGCAACAAAGAGACCCGTGCCATGATCCTCGACACGGAGTTTCACACTTTTGTTCAAGGTGATCTTAATATTTCATATTACCGTCGCAAGTTAAAAACAATGGCAGATCAGCTCGCTAGTTTGGGTGAACCTATGCTCGATCGCACCCTCGTTTTGGCGACTCTGCGCGGCCTCAACGAGCGGTTTACCCATATGGCGGCCCTTCTCAAACACCAGAAGCCGTTCCCGCGTTTTGACGACATCCGTAAAGATCTCCTTCTTGAGGAGATCACCCTCGACGACAAGGCGTTGACGCCCTCGACGGCACTCCTATCCACCGCCCTTAGGCCCCCTACCGGTGGCCACAACACCCAGGGCAGGGCGTCTGGTGGCGCGCATGGCAGCCCGTCTAATGTCGCCCCTGGTGGCGCGTGCGACTTCAAGGGCGCTCCCCAGCCGGGCGGTAATCGCCCCAATAACCGCCGCTGTCGCAACAAGGGAACCAACGGCGGCGATGGCAGAACCGGTGCTCAGGGCAATGGTTGGCCGCCTTCATTCTTCAATCCCTGCACGGGAACTGTCCAGGTGTGGCCTGCCACGACGCCGTGTTCTCCCGCAGGCGGGATTGCACCGCGGCCGCATTTCCAGCAATCGGCACCGCACGCCCTGCTTGCAGCCCCTGGCGTTCCTCTGCTCCCGATCGGCTACGGCACTCCCGACGGCTACGGCGCTCCCAGCCTCTCGTACGACGTCCCTGGACTCCAATATGGCCTTGCGCCTATGGCACAGCAAGAACAGCAAGTGCTGTCCATCGGAACCCTTGGCGTTTGGGACCAATCGACCCTCGCACCGATTGGTACATGGACTCCAGGGCCAGCAATCATATGACATCAGACGCCGGTACCCTCTCCACTGCTCTGATACCTTGAAAGAGAAAAATAATTCACGCAATAGTTCTTTCCATTAGCCACACCGGATATATAGAGTATATGTTACAACCAGAAGGAAACAAACAAGAGATTATAAAGGAAAGATCCTATTCCTGGTTGTTGCCGTGTATAGAGGATGCCGTGATGTTGTTGCCGTGCATGGCCGTGATTCTGTTGCCGTGCATGTCCCATGCATGTACGTATACTGCTACAGTCCTGTATACAGCTACAGTCCCATGCACATGCACGTATACAACTAACAAAGTCTAATCTGCTGCTTAAACTAAAGAGAAAACAAGGGCAATTATATACCTCTAGGAGAGTGCGGATGGTGAGCTTGATGGTCTCCTTGCCGGAGGTCTCCTTGTAATTCTTCTCCAGGAAGTGGAGTTCCTCCCCATGACGTTGGCCTTCCACGCGGAGAAGTTGCTCGACTGGTCGGTTTGGTAGAGCGGTCTTGTCGATGTGAATCCGAGGATGAGGGTGGTGGAGAGGCCGAACAGGCGGACTCCGCCGCTTTGGGTGTACTTTTGCTGCAGGCCAGCAATGTAGCCGGTGATGTATTCAACAATGACGGGGTCCTCGACGGTGAGGCGGTGACTCTAGCACTCGGCTTGCGCGGGGTTGATGAGCACGCGCGCATCGGCCTTAAGCCCCGCGCACGCCAGCGCAATGTGCGAGTCTAGGCTCACGGTCTTCCGCACCATCCTGCGCGAGAAGAAGCCGGCGAGATGAGATCTGTGGATCGGAAGGGGTAGTCCCATCGCCGTACGTCGGGAGAGAGAGATGGATGCGATTGAGAGATGAGGGAGATAGAGGGGAGGAAGAGAATGAGAGAGACGACGGGAGCTGACCATATTTCAGCGCGAACCCAGGTGGCCCACGTGTAGACGCAAATACTTTTATGAGGAGGGGAGCGGAGGAGCTACTAAATAGAAGTAATAGTGTATATATAGTACAATAAAAATTAACATAGCTATTGATGGAGCGTCGACTACGCTAGGATATTACTCAATAAAAATTAGTAGGAACTAGGAACCTCCTCCCAAGTCAAAATTATGTTCCAAAACTGCAAAAAAAAAAATCCATTACAAAAGCACATTAAATTACAACCACAAGTACACCGCAATGGCAGTGTCATATTGTTCTGTATTAGTAACAGAACAACCTTTTTTTTAGAGAAGTAACAGAGCAACTTTTGCAAGGAAATTTTTGCACAAATCTTGCGCTAGAGTAACACCTGCTCCCGCTCCCCTCATGCTAGACAGCTACAATTGAACGATCACAATGCACAACACAATGCCATCTTGTTGTATATCCCTCACCCTGCAAGTACCAATACTATGACATATTGGGCAGTTCATGCGTTAAACGTTCGATCTTCTTGGCAGCATCGATGATTCGCTTGTTCTTGAGCTGAACACCGATCTCGGGAACTGCGAATCGCTTATCATATCCTACAGATTTGCAGCAAATGTTTATGTCAAAATTTGTTGAGAGGTTGTGTCAGTCTGTTGGTGATGAAGGACTTAGGGAAGGAAGCAAGCTTACGGCGTTTGACCGTGAGGCGTTGCTGTGGAGCGTCGAGCTGTGCATTCCGCCGCCGCCGCCCCTGATGGCGCCGCAGAACTGCATGTTGTCCTCGCCAAGCGCGCGCAGCCGGTTGAGCTCCGGGAGCACGGAGGTGCCGAGGTCCGGCCGATCCTTGCGCCGCAGCTCGCAGCACCGGATCGCCATCTCGGCGAGGCACTGCGCCTCCTCGACGGGCCAGTCGTGCACGGCCGGGTCGAGCAGGTCCACGAGCGCGCCGCGCTCCAGGGCGCGGCCGACGTGGTGCGTCAGCCCCATGGGCGGCTTGGCCGTGATGATCTGCAGCAGCATGACGCCGAGGGAATAGATGTCGGACTTGACGCCGAGCATGCCCGTCTGCTGGTACTCCGGGTCGATGTAGCAGAAGGTGCCGGCGGTCGACGTCATTCGGTACTGCGTCACGTTATCGGCGACGGACGGTGGCACGAGCCGCGCCAACCCGACGTCGCTGATCTTGCTCACGTAGTTGCGGTCGAGCAGGATGTTCCCCGGCTTGAGGTCGCGGTGCACCAGCGGCTCGGGCTTTGTCTGGTGCAAGAACAGCAGGCCGGTGGCGATCTCGGCGGCGATGCGGAACCGGTGCTGCCAGGGTATCACCGGCCCGCCGCCGCGCCGGAAGAGGCAGTCGTCGAGGCTGCCGTTCGCCATGTACTCGTACACTAGGCAGCCGTACTCCGGGCAGGCGCCGAGGAGGAGCACCATGTTGGGGTGCCGGATGCAACTGAGCACCTCGACCTCCTGCTGGAACTGGGACCTGCCCTGCGCAGCGTCGGGGCGGAGCACCTTGATGGCGACCGGCGTGTGGTCCAGGTAGCCCTTGTACACGGGGCCGTAGCCGCCCTCGCCGATCTTTTGCGCGTCGGAGAAGCGCTCGGTGGCGTGCTCGATCTCCTCGATGCTGTACCGGCGGTACCGGATCTCGTGCGACATGCCGCCCGGCCGGTTCTTGCGCTCCTCGGCCTCCTTGAGCAGCAGCTTCTCCGCGTTGATCCGCTTCTGCACCTCCAGCTCGGCAATCCGCTGCGACGCCTCCGCGGCCTCCATGGCCGCCTTCGCCTTCGCCTTCTCCCGCTCGATCATCGCCAGAGCTGATTCCTCCGTCAGCCGCGCGTCCTGCATCTTCTGCTCCTCCTCCGTCTTCCACCGCTGCAGCTCCATCGCCTGCATGAGCACGCACCGCAAGGAAATGACGAACACTTCGATTGTTCTTGCACCATTAATTCTTGCATCATCTGCTTACCTTCTGTTTAGCGTTGAGCGCCTCCTTGCAGGCCGTGCTGTACATGTCCATGGTCTGCTTGAGCTCGAGCCGCAGCCGCTTCATCTCGGCCTCGACGTCGTCCATGCCGATGGAGGAGAAGGAGGAGGTGCTGCTCTGCGAGAAGGAGGTGTGGTCGTTGGCGCCGAAGGAGTCGCCGCCCCACTTGCTTGGCGTGCGCGACATCTCGAAGCTGTGGTTGTAGCTCTCCGTGGACCCGTTGGACATCCGCGGGGGGACCTGGTGGTGGTCGATGCTCCGGCGGCCGGAGCTCACGAACGAGATGTCCGCCGAGTCCGGCATGGAGAGGTGGCTGAGGTCGGCGTACGACTTCCTGGTCGGCCCCGTGGACCCGCGCGCGAACGGCGACCTGATATAGTTGTCCACCCTCGGCGTCTCGGCGTGCTCGTGCCCCCTCGACGACGACGACGACGACCACTTCTGCGACGCCGGCGTCGGCTCGGGCGGCTTGGCCGCCGCGGCGAGGCTCTGGATCTGCGACCGGAGCGGGGACACGCGCGGCGCCTGGCGGATGGAGTTGCGCACCGACGAGACCTTGCCCTTGTTGATCACGTACACGGTGCAGAAGTCCGGCGCGCCCTTGGAGATGGTCGTGGGGATGTCCGCCTTGAATCTTCTGGGCAGAAACGCTGCCGCATTTAGGCGAGGACGACGGCTGGCGAGGGCGTGCGTGCGTTACGTACCTGACGAAGCCGCCCCTGGCGGTGGCGCCGACGACGAGCTTCTCGATGGCGGCGTGCGCCGAGAACTCGATGATGGACTTGGCGACGTCGTGGTCGTCCAGCACCACGTCCTTGCATTGTATCTGCACGCAACAATCACCACAAGAACACAGAGCGTTAGACATCACCATGGCTTCTTCGTATATATGCACCTACATTTGCAGAATGCAGACGTACATCTTTGCGGGTGCAGAAGCAGCGGAACGGGAGGAAGAGGTCCCTCATGTGCGGGTCCGTCGGCTGCTTGAACCCGGCCGCGTCCTCCACTCCCCCTGATCGATGCACACGGAATCGTAAGTAACTAGTAAGTACCTAGCAATTTCGACTAGCGCTCCTATATATGCTCTCCTAAAAGGTAGAAAGCACTTGCGTATCTATCGTATGAAACCGCCGATTGCCGGTATGTACAACTTTGAACAATACATGTAGAGTGCTTGCCTGAGGTGCCCTTGGTGTTGACGTGGACGAGAACGATAGTCTGGCCCTTGGAGACGAGGGTGTCGATGGCCCACTTGAGGGCGTTCTGGCTATTCTTGTCCTTGTCGATGCACACCGCCACCAGCGGGTAGCTCATCATGTCCGCCGCTTCAATCCCGTCCTGGTACCTCCCCATCGATGATCTCTCTCTCTATCTCTCTCTCTCTCTCTCTCTGTGTGTGATAATTTCTGTTCAAATGGATTCGTTTTGTAGTTCCTAGTTAGGTTATAGATGTGGTGGTCTATTTTTCTGTGGTCGTGAAACGGGAGGGAGGCAACGTGAGTGTCTTGGTGGGGGCTCCTCTTTTACTCCTGTTTCTTGTCATTCTATTATTAAGCATTGTCCTTTTTGGATGTGGTGGTAGCCGTTGTCTGAATTGAGCCATGCGCACTTCGAGTTCTTGCCTATTTCAACGGGTGGCCACTGAACTCCCTTCCCCCTGTTAGCCTACAAGAGAGGCGAGGAGCTACATGCATACATAAATTAAGTGACATGTGAAAGAGGTGGAGGAGAGATCCGCATATCAACGATAGTAAATTCACTGTACTTCTTTGTATATTTATTTTTGAAACCATGGTAGATTAACAACTAAAATTATTAGATGTGTAGTTATGTCAGGTTTTTCTTGTAGATTTACTTCTGAAACCAAGATAGGTTAGTAATTAAAATTATTAGATGTGTAGTTGTGTCTTGTATGTTATATATTGTTAACAGTTATAAATAATGTAGTCATAAAACTAACGTTAATTTAGTTATTAATAGTTGTACTTTCGAAACTATAGTAGGTTAACAACTAAAATCATTATATGTGTAGTTGCGTCGGGTACGTCGCATATTGTTAATAGTTGTAAATAGTATAGTCGTAGGACTAACGACAATTTAGTTGTTAATAGCTGTAATGCCAATATGGCTATACCCTAACCCTAACCCCTAAACCTTGAAACCCTAATACCGAAATGCGGTTGTGGCTATATATGTTGAGGAATATGTGGTTTATACAAGAATGCAACTAAATTTTTAAAATTTTTGGAGCTACGCTATAAATAATCAAACCACTAATTGTGTTATAATTGCTAACTTCAATTTGATTTGCAGGTATGGCTCGTGGCCTTGGTGGTTCAGACTGGCCTTTCAGCCTGCTGGACCGACACGTCAACGTGTAGCACCACGCCAGCCGTCGTGTCCTACATCCTGAGGGTGGGAACGAGGCGACTCGGTTTGGGGTGGTCCATACGTGGACACCCCAACGAGCTTAGAGACTAGACCCATGCTGAAAAGATAGGTTTGTTTGCAAACTATGGTACTTTTTTTATCATATTTTCACTATGCACTTACTTCTTCATGTTTTGCAGGCTAAGCGATGCCGTCCTTTTACCTCTCACGCGAATGGTAGAGGCCACAGACGAGGACAGTGCTCTGGTCGAGGATGATGGGGAGGTCCAGGCCGGCCCAGAGTGGTCATGACAATTCCCGTTCAACTGGTTGCTAATGACAGCTCTGGTGGACTAGTGACGGCCCGAGACGCACACCTTCCACTTTTCATTTGGGGAGATAGCCCCTACTCTGCAGGACGTTGCGGTGCTACTCGGCCTGCCTATCGCGGGAGCCGTTGCCTTCCCGCAAAATGCACCTGTCGATTGGCGCAATGACCTACTGGGCAGGTTTGAGGGGGTTCTTCTGGCCGTGATAGCGTACTATGTCTTCCCAGTGCGACAAAGGCATGGCCCACCCCTACGGTGGCTTTCATAGTTCTAGGTATGTATGTTATATATTTTTTCGATTTAGCGATGCACTATCCTTGCCATATAATGGTCTTACTAATTTTTCATTTGTATTTGCTGTGGCTATTCGGTTATGTATTGTTTACCAGAAGCCACGGTGACTCCGTAAGTGCCCGCCTCGTGGGGTATGCGAGAGCCACCACTGACGGGGAGGAGGTGCAAATCAGCTGAGGATCAGCTATACTTGCCATGACGTACCGCGGCATGTGCGAGGCATGCTGTAGGACGAGGCCGACCTCTATCCTCACAGGTTGCCCCCTCATACTGTAGCTATGGTCGTTCGAGTGATTCCCTCTCGGACGGCCGATGCTACTCAACACCAGTCCGTACCGCATAGACATGTACCACGGGAGAACGGTGGATCGACTAACCGTAGGGTCTCTTTGGTGTGCCCACAGTTTGGAGGTGACGTGCGACGAGCTGCTGCAGGCTCTCCGTCGGGTCTATAGTGGGACGAGGCATGTCGTGATCCTGATGTAGTGCAGGACGCTCCCAGAGGTTACCACCTCGATGCGTACGCCGAGGCCGACATGTCCTGCAACTCAGCTATGAAGCTCTGGAGGGCCATGTGTATGTGCCCTGCCAGCGCCTGACCAGCCTGGAGGGTCAGGGTGGGCATTTGGGAACCCCCACCAGTGTCAGGGCACTATCCGTTCTTCTCCTGACCTGTTCGGGCAGGGCAAGTACGGTGGATATGACACTTAGACATGCGCCATGGCCCACATTGAAGAAATGTTTCGCCCCTTGAGGTTTGTTCTCATCGATATATTGCACGAATAAACAATATTTGTCCTGCATATTTCGCGCCCCAGCCGGGTGTTGAGCTATCCCCGCATGAGCCCCTGGAGAACATGGATGACTTCTTCGTGGACGACCCAGGGGAGGTTAGGGAAGCACCTCAACTGTAATAACCTGGTTTTTAGAGTTTATTTGAAACTTTTAAAATAAAACTCACCATTTGAATTTTTTTGGATTTAATACAAGCTTAAAATAATTTTTTAGTAATTAAAAGGATTTAATATGAATAAATTAAACATTAACACATACTAAAAATATTTTATTTGGGTTCCTTGTGTCTTAATAATTTTTTAGAATTTTTGTCAAATTTTTTTCAGATTTATTTGTTATTTTCTAGAGCTTATTTGATTTTACTTGAATTTCTAAAAATAGAAAACAAATCGTAAAACAGCAATGGACCAAGCCTGTTACTGTTCATCCAGCCCAGTGACTCCCACCTGTCAAATTTCGTACTTGCCACGCGGTGGCCATCCAGCCTAGGTTTGCTTTAGCCACCGGATCTATCCATGGGGACACATGTCGGGCATCCAAGCCAGCAAGCATTGTTCATTCGTGCGATCTGCGGTGACCATCCAATCTCGCACATTGCCATGCGTCACCCCAATCACTGTCCATTGTCATCTCCACTGCAAACACCGCTGTCGTGTCCTTCACGGACTCTCGTCGTTGCTGCCACCTCGGCGTCCATGCCCGACCCGGCCTCTCGGCCGTCTCCGAGTTGGACCCTCAATGTTCGTGCTTTATAAGCGTGCCGCCCTTCCTCGCGTTTCGCATCCTACCACCGAACCCATCGGGTGTCACCGCCTCCGCAGTCGCTGCTGAGCTCGCCCGTGCCAAGTCGCCGCATTTGAGCGTCATCGCCGCGGCAGCAAAGCGATGCCGTCTCTTTCGCCTATCAACTGCCAACCGCTGAGTTGTTCCTCCGCCATCCGTTGCCACTGTTTTCGTCTTCACCGAAGGTAAGTAGCGCCGCTGCGTTTGCCGCCCCGTCCGGTCTCGCTGCCGTCCGAACCCGCTGCCTCACCTTCCACCTCGGTCTACATGCACGCTGTCGCCTGCGTGACCATTTGCTCGCCGAAGGGCCACCTCGGGTTTCATGCTGCACGGTCTACAACAAGCCCCTAGGCTGCTCGATCCCAATTACAATCATAAGATCAAATCCGAGCCGACAATCCAAACTAGTGGTTAGGATGCAACCATGTGGCACGTCCACCGTCGTTAGATTGCTATGACGTCACCCTGCATGACGCCCAGCCTATAGTTCAGCTTCTCTGTGTACTTGGTTCGTCGTGCACCAAGAGTGTGACACCCAGGGCCCATCTGTCGGATGCACTGTTCCTAGACCCCATAAACCAGCTTGGACGAGTCAGCAGCCATGCAAGCGTCCGCATCATCTGTAATATGACGTGTCACCACGCATCTGGCCACGTCACCTTTCGAGTCAACCCGAATGCCACGTCAGCATGCCACGTGTCAGCCACCAAGTCAGCACTACCTACTGCCAGTCAGCCACATGTCACGCCACATCAGCCTTAGCAGCCACATCATTAAGCCTAGTCACCATGCACTGTTCCATACGCTAACTTCATAACACAGCAACCTTTTTTAATTTTTTAGTATTTTTTTTAGATTAAATTTTTCAAGAGATTGTTCTCCTTCGTCCTAGCTCCGATTGACCCCTTTTTTTCTAAATTTATCTAAAACCGATCTCTATCTTTTGGTTCTTTTTAAAGTTTTTAGAATTTATTTAAATTTTATTTGAATTTATTTTGTGCTTCATTTATTTTCTCTCGTTAGATCACGTCTTCGAATGAGTGGAGGTACCATCAAAAGATCAAGAATTCATAATTGAGTAAGGCCAAGGCAAGTCATGTCCTTTGATTATGTTAAATCTAGTTTTCTAATCTTTTATTTATTATTTTATTTTAAATTATAATGTATTGCTATTTTATTACAAACCCTTGTACCTGATAGTTATTGTCCCAATTGATTAATCTCTTATTTGATAATTTGAATACCATATTAGCATTGTCACCATAGGATGGAAAATTATTTAGTAATACAGTACTTGTTATCACATGTGTTGTATGTTTAATATGGTTAGTCATGCTTATAGTCACGTTGAATTTATCATCACATATGATCAATTAATTAATTTGACTTAATGAGACATTGAACTGTGGTTGTAGCTATAGTTGTAAAATTTGTGTTTCATGATATTGATGTGTCATTGCTGTTGGTTATATAAAATTAGTTTTCATTTGGGCGGGTGATCGTGCAGTAAAGAGGAAAGTATGGATTCACTTCAAAAGATATGGGTGTCTCGTCTAAGTAATGTCTAAGAACTTCACTCTGTACACCATTGATCTGAGTCTTACTTTGTAAACCACATGTCTAGTATAGGATACACCAGCCAATTAATTTATGATATTTTAATTTGAATCTCGCCATTGTGGTGAACATAGTTGCTGATTTCCATAAACCATAAGGGGGGTGTGATCCAAAACCCTAACGGGAAAGATTGAGTTGAGGAGGAGCATTATAAAGATCTTATTGTGATTTTCTTTAACGTGAGGATGATCATATCGTGTAGGTACAACAGCATAACCTTTGCAGAGTGTAAAAATATTCGAATAGACGTGTCTCCGGTTATAGACAATGCTCAATGTTTCACACGAAGGATAGATTTGATAAAGAATTGGTTTGGTTAACTTTGAGAAGTGAATGATTAATTCACTGGTAGTTCAACTTATAAATGATTAGTTCACAAGTGGCTTATTTATTTCCTTTTGTTATTTATTTATTATCATTTTCTTTAAAGTTCGCTTTCAATCTATTTATTGTATTTAGTTTAAATTATTGCTTTCTGTAAAGTAACCTTTCAACCAACAATTGGTAAACCTTGTATATTATATTGCATAATTGTTACAAATGACTTGCTGAGTACCAATGTACTCACGTCTTTGTGCCTACTGTTGCTCAGTTGGAGAAGAGGATCCATATCAGCAGGAGGTACCAGAAGGAGGATACTTCTACGAATTCGCAGATTAGGACTCCACTTCCTAGTCGATTGCCTGTGAGGATGTCATATGGCTACCATACTTATTTCTGTTTTTCGCTGCTAATTTCTTAAACTCTTTAGGCTAGTAAGTTGTAAATTTGGCCACAAGGTCTCTGATAATTATTAATATTTGAATCTTTTTCTTTATTAATCATGTATGTGGTTGATATTTTATTTATATTTATACTGTGTGTATTAATGTGATTCTGAACTAGTGCGGTAAACACAGAGAATTTTGATTTGTATATTTAGATATCAACATCAGCCCACACCCATAGACATTCTTTTCAGGTTGTAGCTCAGCAGTGCCCCAGTAGCCATGTAGGCACAGGTCAACAGGGCTCCCGAGCGCCTTACCCTGTCAGGGCGCCAACACCCTGCACTGAGGAAGGCCAAGCGAGGCCATACGAGCAGGCACCGATCGGGGGTTCGACGTGGTGACGATGGAGGAGGTGCTGCTGATGTAGCGGGTGGCAAGTAGGAGGTCTTTGTTGTGCTTTGTGTACTTGTATTCGTTGTGTACGTATTTTACTTTGTAGGTACTATGACATAATTGGGTATGAATTCCTTCGTGCATTTTAATATAACTTACCTTACTATATACCAATCGTTCCTACCTTCATCGCTCAACCATTGGACAACTTGTCAATATTACTTACCTTCCTACTTATAAATACTACCTCAATTGTCACACAAAATTCTTCAAAAATTTATTATATTACAACAACATACGACGATCACAAAATATTATTACAAGTCTAACAGATTTCATACCATTAAGAATCTACGAAAATTATAAATAGACCAACATATTTTGTTTGCCTTTTTATTTCCAAAAAAACAACCTACAAATAAGATTTTGCTAAATGTGTTACCTACAAAAATTATCATTTATTCCACCACAATTATTTCTATCGGATTAATAAAATAATAATATTATTTTAAATCACCCAACCGGTGCACAACTTATCGAAGTGTCGCTCCACCGTTGAGTCACTCAATAGTTGGGTGACTAACACTCGTCGCTCAACCGATAGGTGATTTAGACACTTGGCACGTAACCGTTGGGTGACTAATAGACTTGTGTTTGGACCCTCATCGAATTATGACACGTGACTATGCAAAGAGGTGGCTAATTTATTATACCACATATTATAGAATTAAAAGGGTCTAATAAGGTTCTAAAAGCGATAGGTCTCGTAGGATTTTCTTTCGAAATAATAAGCAAGGTGTAGCCACCGAGCTGTCATGTGATTCAATCACTGACGAAATGAGTCGGTTCATCTTCTTGGGCTGACAGGGCTGGTTCATCTTCTTGGGCTGACAGGGCTGCTCTACGAGTGCGCCGAGTGCAAGTAATACAGCACAGAACAGCATAATTGGCCCGACCCAGCGAGCGGCCGTGACCCGTAGCTGCCACCGTTAATCCGCGCACACCTTCGTCTCGAGCCCAACCCAACTGTACCTGCACTCAACGTGTCGATAGGGCGAACACAGCGAACGACTCAAGTCACCCGCACAATGATATCTATAATTCTACATCATTTAAAATGTTAAATAATACAAAAAATAATATTTACTATTTAACAAACGATTTTATAGATAATTTTATACTATATATATCATTGTATAATTAACTATATATATTAAGCAAAAGGAAACCACGAGAGCACAGAGTACAGACCGTGCGATCTGCACTCGGCATACTGACAATCGGACAGCATCCATCTAACACAGATGAAGCCTAGGGCCTACAAACAACAGAAAACAAGCATTCAACCGAAAGATCAGACCAGCTACAAAACTACTTTTATTACAGCAGACAGGAAGTTTGCTTCGCTTCCCCTGGATTCTTCTCACTCCAGGTCTCCAACCGCGACATGCCTTAAAGATCTCTGTTGCCACCTCCTCGAGAAGTCTGGCCCCCCACTGAAGCGCTTCTCTGTCGTCCTCTTGTCTCTGCAAGGTGGCCCCTAATTTTCACCAATGACATATTAGCACAGTAACCTCAGTAGGATCATGATGGGGACGGGGTTCCCGATCTTCCGTCAGGTGATGATAACTCTCGTTTTGGTGGAACGCGACACACCGATCCGACTTCAGATCAAAAGACCTGAACCCTGCAACCTTAGCACCACGACTCCTCTGGTTATCAACCGTGTCACTAATCCGGTTGACCTCGCCAAGAAGGCTAATCCCTGCCTGCGAAATGAAAAACACAAGCAAGAACTTGAAAGAACGCAGCTCAAAGAAGTGACAATCTGCAGATGTATGATTAAGATCACGAAAGTGGGGTTTCACGACCGAAGACGGCGGCTGTTCGATGACAGATTGATCTAAAGCAAAACCCAACCCTATCATGTGTGGTGACGACTTAATATAAGGTCTAAGCGTCGTCACACCCCCTGGACGCGCCCCCTAACGGGCTCTAAGACGATACACGGCCCAACGGACCAAAAGACGGTGACGCAACACTCTGGCAGATTTCTGGACGCTGACTTGTTTCAACGATTCCCGTTGACTCCGGTGGAATTTGGACCTCAAACCAAAGCCATTGGTTAGCCTATGAAATTATCTTTCCATGCATATGTGGGTCGTCGAAAACGGAGTCCGTATGCGTCCTAGGCGTCCGTTTTACTGCAGGCTGGTCCTGAAGGCCGAGGCAGACTCGAACTCGAGTTGGACTGGGCCTCCGACTTGACTTGGACGTCCTTGCTGGTCTTCTCCGCCTTCACACCTCTCTCCATGTACTTCATGACCCTCTCCAATGTTCCTAAGCAAGATAACATCATTAGGTAGCAATCTATTCTCAAAACTATGAAAAGGATCGTTTAAAAATGAGCTCACCTCTAGATTTAATTGTCGTATGCGAGCTCGGATCATTGGACCTTGCATAACGGTTGGAGGATCAGCGGTTGCATCCGAAGGAGTGATGTCCTCATCAGATCAGAAGGCATCTTATTTTGGAAGAAGGCTTTGTTATGAAACTTCCAAATAGTCTACATAATTGCAGCAATACCCACCCTAAACAAGTTTCTTACTTTGGCACTAAACTTTTTCAACCACACATCAAACAAGTCGGAAACATTTAAAGGCACATTGTCAAAACCAAACGCATAACTTGCAATATTCCGCAGAAACTTTGCTAGGGGGCAGCCAAACATGAGGTGATCAATTGTTTCATCACATCCACAGAACTGGCGGTTTTTGCTTCTAGTCCAACCTCTTTTAATTAGATTTTCCTTGGTCAAAATGCTTCTTTTGAGCACTAACCATAAGAAAATCTTAATCTTACGAGGCAATTTAATCTTCCAAAGAAATTAATGAGGAAAACCAATTGTTTGAGACTTCAGCAAAGTGTAAAAAGACTTCACTGAAAACTACCCATTAGCAGTAAACTTTCAATGGGATCTATCCCTCTGCTCATTTAGCAACACACTTTCACAATGTCTCTGAATACGTTGCCACATTGACAGTGTTTCAGCAAACAAGGTTCTCCTAAATTTGATACTGTTTAAGTCATCGTTTAAAGCTTTAGCAACCGAAATATGTTTGCTAAAGGTTAATCCATACAACCTGGGATACTTACTGGCTAGAGCAATATCTCCAAGCCAAATGTCTTCCCAAAATCTAGTGTTCTTACCATTTCCAACAATCTTTCCACAACAAAGCCCATAAATATCCTTTATCTTCGTTAATCCATTCCAGAATTGAGAAGCTCCTGCTTTACTACTCAGTTGAGCCATATTATGGGTTTTCAAATACTTATTCGTCAACATGGATTGCCACATACCATCTTCATCTACCAGTTTCCAAATCCAATTTCCAAGTAAAATAATGTCCATTATCTCCAAGTCCAAAACCCCCAATCCAAGTAAATCAGTATGTTGTGATTATGAATGTTCTTTGTAACCTGTTTATTGCTTAATTTTGTGAGAGTATGATTCCTACTTCTGAATTCTGATAGTCATATGATACTGTCTCGCCTGCGTTGCCGGGTTTGATAACCTTGATCCCTGTTCCCGCAACTGCTGATGCAAGTCATCTAGTGTGCTTAACTGGTAATAAGCAGTGTGTAGTGAACTTGTGATCAATCCTGCATTCCTGTGTATGTGCGATTACTTATGTGATGGCTGTGCAAACAATATATGCTTGCGCTGATCATAGAACATCTGATCAGAAGTGGTTTTTGAAAAATGAGAATCAGAAGTGGTTTTTAAAAACAAAGAAAGCAAAAAAAACTAAAACCCAATACATTCTAAGTGGTTTTTGAAAAATGACAATCAGAAGTGCGCCCCAAAATACGAGCCTAGACAGACCGCGTCACGTACCAGTTTTATTTAAAAGGAACAAAGGCCTATAAAAAGGCCATTAAATCAGGATTAGAAATGGGTAATACAGTATTGATTGAATATTTGAGGGGTGATCGTTTTAGCGATAGCTTTTGGCTTTTTTTTACTGTAGCTGTTTTTTTTACTGTAGCTGAGTTAGTGGATAGTGTAGTGAATAGTGAAAAAAAAGCTGAAACTAGAAGCTGAAACTTTTAAAAGTTAAAAATGAGCACCCTTGAATAGACCCACCGGAATGCAGTAAAAAAAAAAACCCTCAGTTAAAGGAAACTTACTTGACCCTACCAGTTGTACCAGACAATAGACAGTGTAGGAATAGTTGGCTTCGAAATGCGACACGGGACAGCCCGTGGTACGAAACAGCAACCAAGCTAACACCTCTCATGTTGCTTTGGCTGCTGACGTCACATAGATACAGTGATCGATCAGCCAAGCAGTGCTTTTCCCAGAACGGGCAGTGGCCATTCCTGTTCACCAGACTGGCCTATGGGCAGGCAGACACACCAGTCGGCGTCACGGCGCTCGCGCTAGCGCGCACGGCACGGCGCTGACTCCTCGGCCGTCCGCGTGTGGGGCGGCCTCGTCACGCGGCCCACCCGCACGCGCACGGCCTCGCGCGGGCGGCGGCGGCGGCGCTGCACGGAGAGCTGTTGCTACTCGCTGGCCGCCGCCGCGCCGGGGGTCATGGGCTCGTGGCGCGGGCGGGCACTGCCTCGTAGGCTTCACAGTTGGTGTGCTCTTCTCGTTGCGGTCTACGCTGCACGTGCTGCTTACCTTACCTCGGTCCATCGAAAATAATTGTCCGTGGCCCCATATGGCCATATCCCGAACCGAACCACGCTTTTCTCCGCGTTTGTCGACTGCCTACGTAACCTTCCAGCTACTACAGTACTACTGATAGTATTTAACGAGAGTTTTTTCACGCCTGATTTACGTCACACCTGGGTAGGGAGAGCTGACTTTAGATCTGTTCTTTTTAGCTGCGGCTGATGGTTTTTGGCTGCGATTGATGGTTTTTTGGCTGTTTGCGACAGAGATTGTGGAAAGAAAGATACTCACTTGCGATTTTTGATGGTACAGATATTAGTTTTTTAACGTGTATTACAATTAACTTATAAACTCTATCTTAAAAAAATACTCTGTTTAAAAGTTAGTTACTGTAGCAAAAGCCAAAAGCGACTTTTAGAAGCCGCAAAAGAACAGGGCCTTAGCCCCCTTTCATTTGGCTGAGTTTCTGATTTCTAACTTATTCCTCACTATTTCTAAGTTTTGTTTTTTCTAACTTTTTAACTTTTCTGTACTTTTTTACTAATTCTTTTTTTCGTACCCGTTTGTATTATATGTGATAGGATAACCTGTTTTTTATTTTTAGATTTTTTAAATTTAATTATATCAAATAAACCACCATCAGTTACAGTATAAAATAAACCAGCTACAGTACATATTCAATCATAAACCACCAATTTTCAGCTCAAATGGCCCCCCTCTTAGGGTTTGTGTATATCATTTTTTATGACATTTGCTCGAATAAATTACAAGTCAACATAAATATTAAGCTCAGATAAGGCACGGGTCACAGGTACATCACGCTCTATACTCCTCTAGCTCATATCTTGCGTCTGCATATCTTCCTCACTTTCTCATCTTTTTAAAAAATTATTTATTTCAATCACTACTATTAATTTCTAGTCAAAAATAACAATATGAAAAACGCTTAGATGTCATGCGCGGCTATTAAGTCTATCGTCCGATTCACTGTCCGTTTGTTCCGTCGTATTCCTTACGACGAGATCTTTAAAAAAACCCCACTTGCATATATTTTAGTTCAGTAATAATATCATATGCCATATGTTTCAATGGTTAAAACAGAATATTTTATGCATTACTTCATAAAAGTTCTATTAGTTCATAGATGATGTTCCAGCGTGCGTCTTTTGAACTGGGTAGAGGAATGAATTCAGTAGGTTTTGGATAATTGGTAGGTAAAATGAAATCGGTTCATTGACAATGTTCCAATAGTTCATCAACGGTGTTTCAATAATCAGAGACAAATCAAAGAAATTCAATGAACAAAATAAAAAAATATAGAACAACATAGGGGAAATGAAAATAATTAACACCAAAAAGCCCTACTAAACCATTCGGTAAAAAAACTACAAAAAAAATGAAAAGAAAAAATAAAAGAAGAAAAAAAGAAACAGCCAGTAGCAATGCTAAGCATTCATTCATCAGATATCTTTACTATTTAAAAAGAAGGAGTTGGTGGTTGATGTCACACCTATTATTTTTAGCCATTCGATCTGATTATGAAATAAAATCTGGACCGTCCCCCACCCCGCGGCCTGCCCCTGCCTCCACCCGCCCTCCCCTCGCTCTCCCACACGCCCCCACCCCGCCGCCTCCCCGTCCTCCTCTCTCGCCTCCGCACGGCCGCACTCCGCGGCGCCGCGCCGCCTCCTCCCTCCCTCTCCCCTGTCCTCCCTCTCCCCCTGCCTCCACACGGCCGCCCCCGCCGCTGCCTCTCCCTCGCTCCCACCCCACGCCACCGCCGCCTCCTCCTCCTCCCACCCGCGTGCCGCCTCCTCCTCCCCCCACCCCTCCGCTCGGCGCGCCTCCTCCCCCACCCCGCGTCGCCGCCGCCTCCCCCCACACCCCGCGTTGCCGCCGCCTCCTCCCCCTCCCCATCCGATTGGTAATCGGATCGATTTGGTCTCCCATCATCGAGATTTCTGGTCGGGGTTGCGGGTTAGGGTTGTGTTATCTTCTAGAGGCTTACGTAGTTTGAGATTGGTTGATCGGAGAGTTGACTTACGTACGGGGCTATTTTTGGGGTGATTTGGGATGGATTAGGGTTTTCGTTTGATCGTTGGTTTAGGTGGGTTAGAACCGATCTGGGATTTAGTTGTTGGCGAAATTTCTCGATTTTTGTCTTGGATTAAGGGGATATATTACTTTTTTCCCAGAATTTCATCAGAGTCTATAAGATATCCCAAAATTTTGTCGATTTCCTCCCCAAAGTTATGCATGTGTGCTTCGATTAGATGGTGGATCAGATGCATATAGCCTTTAATGTGCTTATTAGATTTTCTATTCATGTTACACCAGTATGGTTTTTATGAGCTGTAGAATTAGCTGTCTATAAGCAATCATTGTCCACAGGCAATCATGTTACACGTACTGTCTAGAGTTTATGGAGGGTTTTAAGAAAGTAACTACATCTGATCTTGATAAAACATGAAACCTGTGTGTATTCCATATATATATGCTTCTGCTATACATTCATTGTTGTTGATGTTCTCGTGATTTTTCATGCAGGATTTTGATCCTAATCACTCATGTCTGCTGAAGTCGGCGAGGGTTTCCCTTATTTCCTCTCGTGCTACTTCTGGTTCATATATTGCATAAAATTCCGAGATTTCACGTGATACAAGTGGATCATTTGGAGTTTTGTGCTAATACTTCCTACCATGTGAATCAGTTGTAGTTGGTGTAATTGGCAAGGCTCAAGTTCTCTCATCTGAGTTCGTAGACATTTGTTGGCTGAGTGTTGTACTGCTTTCCTTGAGTCTTGCCAAGGTTAGTTTACCACCAATCGTGCTCTCTGCTCCGTCTGTGGTTAGACCAATATCTCTGTTGGTCCCATCAAACTCTTAATCCTCCCTTAAGAATACTTGTCATAACACGATTTGTCCCGTTCTGTGCTCACACATACATCTTCTGAAGTCCTCTCTTGTTCCATTATGTGCCCAAACATTTAAACTTTGAAAGATGTTCTCTCTTGCCTTCCCCTGGTCACCGTCGGTCACCATCAGATCCGCTCGCTCTCCCCAAATCAGGGGAGGAGGAGCGAGGCGATGTCGGCGGCGGCCAGATCTGCGTGAGGCGAGGCCGTGGTGGCCTGACGAGGATGAGACAGGGTGCCACCACCTCGGCGCCGCCACCACTTCCTTCCCCACGGCGTCCCTCTGCCTCCCACGCGGCACCATCGCCACCTCAACCTCCCCTGGTCTCTTGCCTATGTTATTGCGGTAGTTCTTTGTGATTTTGGAGAGCATGCGGAGATGCTGGTCTTGTATGTATACTTCTGGAATTTGTTGTTCTGATGGTAGGTTTTGGTGGTGGTCAATGTTAACCCTACTTTGTTCTTAGTCCAATCAATAAGTAGAAAGATTAAATACTTCTGTTACATTGATGCTACTAAAAGTTTTACATTGATATATGGAAATGCTTCTTTTAATTCTTTTAGAATACCATAGTGCATTGTTATCTTCAGAATATGTTTATATGTTTATTTGATTTCTGAACTATTGATTTTGATATGTTGTTATTTTACAATCATAGCTTCAAAATCCATTCTACATTTTCATAAGAACAACAGGCAGTTCTTTTACTGCAGCATGATACCATCAATGTTAAACTGTTAAGGCATAAATATATTGAGACTCTTATGCTTCATGAATTCTCACATATTTTTCTGTTCATCTGATTCGTAGTCATGATGTCTTTTGATAGTCTGTTGGAAAAATGGGAGAGTACAATCCGGGCACTGAAAAGCATTCAGTTGTATACTTCAACTTGGCTGAGGTGTAAAAGGCACTTCACGTTAGTCCGGTCATTGGCAAATCTAAATGGGAGACCTGCAGGTAACGTTATGATTGGATTCTTTATACATTGAATTATTATCATTACTGTGTTGCTCTTTGAATCCTGATTATGAATTAATCAGCAATTCAACATCCAAGCTGGGTTCCTTTGCCCAATTTCCAAGCACACACCTCATACAAAAATGGCCTGAGTTTTAAATTATCTGACCAATTTGGATAATCTCCTGGCTATTGCTTGATTTGGAAACAAGACTTCCCTTGTAGCCTTATAGGATGAATTTCTGTTTTGGGTCACTTAAGTAAAGGAACATTCTTTCTTTTAACTTAGGTAACAAGCACCTCTTGATGCCCATTGATATTATGTTGTTCATTTAAATTACAGTTTTTACGATTATTATTACCCACCTGTGTATCCTTGCATCTCAAATAAGGAATTTTGTTGTATCGATGTTTTGTTTGACAAAAGAAATACTGCTCGAGTTCATGGTGAAATATGTGCAGAGAATTCCTATTTCTCATCGATCAATAATATGAGGTGGTTATGTTATCATATCATGTTTAGCACATTTAACTGTTTGTATTATAGTGTTCTCACAAAGAATGCACATAATTGCCGAAACAATGGTGTATGTATGAATGTTGCAGCAAGAGCCATTGACAGAGGAGCCTTGCAGATTGTTGATGTGCTTACTGCCAACTGCCTAGGGATCACCATTTTCCCTGGCCCTTCTATTGCTCGCTCTTAGTTACAGAATACATACCGTCCAAAACGTGCCGGCTTTACAGTTATGCTTTTTTTTTCTTCTCATGATCTCCCATCAACTCATTGTACTGGAAAGCTGGAATTGTGACATCTCCATGATTTCAGTATTTCAATACACACTGATTCTTGTCTGAAGGCATGCTTTTATCCTTTCTAGGCTGTGAATTGGTTGTCTGCTCCTAGCTCTTGAGATTTCATGACCTGTAAGCATGTTATGGATGTTGTATTGTCAACCTGCTATCTGATTCGCATCTATTATGTTGGTCTATTTCACGTTGTCTGTAGCAGAAGCATTCTCCCATCATTTACTAGGAAATTTTTACTTATTTAATTTTTCGTTGCAACGCACGGGTACTTTACTAGTAGAAAGAAAGATGAGAGAGAGAGAGAGAGAGAGAGATTTCCAGCCACTGGCCCAAACCACATTCATTCGTCAATAAAGAAAGAGCTGCAGCCATCGGCGACCAGCCGGAAGCAAATTGTACGGGGAAGGGCCTCACTTGAGGTTATCCTCCAAATGCTGTATGTGACACTTGAATATCTCTGAGGAACCATATGATAGCATCTGGGGAAGGCCCTATGATTTGCTTCCCCACCAGCCAACCTAGCTACGTGTGGTCCGAGGCCCATGAGGGGTGGGCGGCGAGTTGCTAAATGCCGTGTGCACAGTATTTAGGAAGAGCCCCTGGTAAGTGGTTTTTGTTAGTATTGATTTCTACTTAGAAAAACTAAAAGATAGTATAAATATCTAGTTTTTTAAAGTCATTTTTTTTACTCTTCTTGCTATTATGTTGCTTCGGAGATAAAATAGGGGATCACGGGTGCATCACCCACTCCTCTCGCTCCTAAGATGCGCATGCCTCCTATTTATAAAAGCCACTTCTTTTAATTATTACTATTTATTTTTAACTAAAAACCTTAATTTATAGTAAAAAATTATCAATACAAATCAATACAAATGCTGTATGCTCGTAGTTCGTACCTCATCAGACTTGATGTCATGACTCGATTCCTATACGTTTTCGTGCGGGCAACTCGTAACTTCCCATCCGATCCTTGGATCTTCACCAAATAAAATTATCAGACCTAATTAAGCATACCAAATAGGCCGATGGATCGTGTCAATCTGTGTAGAAATACTAAAGACGGTTATAGGAGTAGTACCTCACAAGGCTTCAGCTACTACTCACGTATAGCTAGATGATTCACCGAATTTTCACTACATCTAACACTGTTTGACACTGTATTTATAGAAATAACTATATAGAAAGTGTATTAGCAAAAATAACATTTCTACCGTCCGGTGGACGGGTAGCAACGCAGTGGGGCAGACGCGTGGCCCTGCCGTCCCATAGGCAGACGGCAGGGGCAGCGCGGTGGGGCGAACACGTGGCCCTGCCGTCCCATTGGTGGACGGCAGGCTACCGCCTGGTGGTGAGATGGTAGGTGATTAGACCAGCTGATTAACCGACCTAATCACCTACCATTTTTTAATTTTATGCAAAGTTTATGTGAATTTTTTAATAAAGCAAATGAGATCAAAAAAAATTACAAAACAATTGTGTGCAGCCTCCGAATATAACTTAGTTGATTGTGTAAATTTTTTTTGTAATTTTATCTACTATGAATATTGCTAAAAAATTCATATAATTTTGATATTTGTAGAAGCTGTTATATATAGCAAACGAACTTCAAAAATTACGAAATTTATATGAAGCTCCTAACACACTCGTAGTAATTGTATAAATGTTTTAAAAATTTTATGTACTCTAAATTTGTTACGTTAATTCATGTTAATTTAATCATGAAATTAATGATACGCGATTACCGCCACCTGCCCATCAGTGCGGCGAGCAGGCTGCCATCGTTGGTGAACTAGCAAGTATAGAGCTGGTACCAACATAGTGATATTAGTGCGAACAAGAGAGCGTGTGAGGGGGACAGTAAGTATAGAGTGACAATTGTCCAAAGAACGCAGCGAAAAAGAAAAGATAGATGCATAAACATCGCTAATTTTACGATTAAATTAGCATAAATTAATGTGACAAATTCAGAGTATATAAAATTCTAAAAACTTTGTGCAATTACTACGAGTGGGTCGAGAGCTTCACATAAAATTTTGTAATTTTTAGAGCTCGTTTGTTATATATAATAGCTCATACGAATATCAAAATTATATAAACTTTTGAGCAACATTCATAATAGATAAAATTACAAAAATATTACACGATCAAATACATTATGTATGGAGGCCGCATATAAAATTTCATATTTTTTGAACTTATTTTCTACATTAAAAAATTTACATAAAATTAAAAAAAATAGCAAGTGATTAGGCCGGTCTAATCACCTGCCGTCTCACCATCGGGCGGCAGGCGCCTGCTGTTCATCCACCGAACGGCAGGCGCCACGCGTCCGCCCCCATGTATTGCCGTCCATCCACCGGACGGCAAAAAGTTATTTTTGTCAATACGTTTTGTATATAATTATTTTTATAATTATAGTGTTAAATAGTATTAAATGTGGCGAAAATTCTAATTCACCCAGGAAAAGGAAAGGACTGCGCAGATAAGCATGGCAAGAAGGCAAGAAAGTGATACCCGACGTAACACCCTTCCCTTCCCCTGTTCAGAATTCAACCTGCTCCGACTTGTTTCAGCCGGTGGTCTGTTCTTTTGATTTTTTTTTTGTTTTTCTCCGGAAGTCATAAGATAAGGAATGATTTTGTAAATAAATTCTTCAAATTATTCGTGTCGATGTCTTATCATCCGCTACCCTATTAAAAAACATAAATAAAAACCTTGAGACGAAGTTAAAAGCTAATCAACCACAGAAAAAAAAGGGCAGATGACTGGCATAGTGGCATCCAGGAAACTTCCCATTAACACTCGCGCCATATTAGTAATAACATCCTAATCGTGCGAGCGATTGGCGGGCATCGCGCGGGCGCAATGAAATTAACTAATTATGCATGTACTATACATACATATATCACATATATATCACATGCGATTCACTGCTCGTTGCTTGGAAAGAGGCATGCAGAGCAGTAATGCATTTCTGCATGTACGGAGTCTTAGATCTGTTCTTTTTTTCTTCTATTGATGAACATTAATAGCCGGTATAGAAGCCGTGAGGGAAAATACGGAGAGAGAAACTTGTGTACGATTTTGATTAGTATAAATTAAATCGTTACAGTACCTACTATAATTGATTTGTAGATCCTATTTTAAAAAATCATTATGTTTAAAAGATAGCTACCGTAAAAGAAGCTAAAAGTAAAGCCGAAAAGAAGCGACCATAGTCAAGTGCAAGTTGTCTCAAAAAAAGAGGTGAAACTTAAAACAAGATGTATACAAGGAGGGTCAAAGTTTTGCATTGCGTTCCTTTTTGTGTCAACACACGGTGACAGTGCCGTGTTTGATCGGCAAAGCCATCGCTCGCCGCATTTCTGAAACGAGTTCAAGAATTGCTTCACGGAAAGAAACTTCAAATCTCATAGGGTTGGATATTGGGAACCAACATTTGTATACTCTATGGTGGTAACAAACTGGTTAAGTGATGATAGGGTCATACTTAAAGCAACTGAATGTCTGAAACTGCGATGAGGTGAAACTCTGCTTGAAGCCACTGAAACTGGTGATGAGCTAGTGTCAATTCCTTTGTTTTTTCAGACAATTAGGTGGGGGTGTTGGGGCCTACAGAAAGAAGTTATCATCAGCAGAAACCAACTCTCTGCCTAATGAGCGCAGAGATTGTATCTTACACACTTCATATTCTGGTCAATCTACAGTTGAAGTACTCAAAGATCAGGTCTTTGTTAGGCACAAATGCATTTGGTGCCTCCTTTCTCTCTTGCTGATGTGTTCAAGAATCACTTTTCGAGTTTCACCCAAGGGGCAGTGAGTCGGTGACATCACTACTCCAGTGGCTTCTATTTGCAGCTTTTAAAGACAATGTGACGAAGAAGCAGAGTTTAGCTGAAACACATACACTACCTCACAAGAAAATAATATCCCATGAAGGAAAGGTGAGAACAATGTCATGAACATATGAACAAATTCATCATTTATCCCCCAATACCAAGAACCAATTAACAGCAAGGTCTTCTTCTGTTTACATAAGAATTTTGGCAAGAATTCTTTTTGGAATTTGAAGAAAAAAGGATCAGAAAAGAATAGGAAAGAACGAATGAACACATGTATACACTCCGGTGATCGGCGAGGCGAGCCAATGCACCTCGGAGCTCGGGAATCTGAATCAGTTCGTCGGCGGAGGCGTCTCTGGCGTCTTCGGCGGCCGCGCAGGATCAGCTCCGGCGAACCCCTGCTCGATGTCGCCGCCACGTGGGCTGAAGGATGTCCCCACGACGGCCTGCTTGCCCCTGCTCAGAAGTCGCCGCAGCGACCGCAGCCGGGCGGACACCGGCGACCTCATGTCCTCGGCACCTCCCGGCATCCTGCTCGCCGGCAGCGGCGTCGCCGGAGACGAAGACGTCACCACCGTGTCCACTGCCAGTGGCCGCATCGGGATGTCGATCACCAGGTTCTCCTTCCTGCGCCCGGAGCCCGAGGAGCTCGTCGAGGCGGCGGCGGCGGCCATGGGAGGTGCCGGCCGCGGAGGCATCGCGAGGCCGGCGTTGGCGACGTCGTCGTGGGTGCCCCAGAAGAGGACGTTGGTCGGGAACATGGGGAACTCCATGGCGGGCTCCTCGCGCGGCAGGCGCGGCAGCCCCTCCGCGGTGTGCTCGCCGGCGTCGGCGCCGACGGGCGCGCGGCAGAGCGGGCAGGTGTCGTGCGAGTGGAACCACATGTCGATGCACTCCACATGGAACCCGTGGCCGCACTTGGGCAGCATCCGCACCTTCTCGCCGTCGGTCACCTCAGAGAGGCACACCGAGCACTCGAGCGCCTCTCCCTTGGCGCCGGACGAGTCGCCGCTGCCGCCGTAGACCGTGATGGGGAGAGACTGGAGAACGGAGGCCGGCAGCCCGCGGCGCGGGAACGGGGAGGCGGCGACGAAGAGGAAGCGCGAGGAGGGCGTGGACGGCGCGAGGAGAGGATTATCGCCGAGGTAGCGCTGGGCGTAGATGTATAGGAGGAAGACGAAGACGACGACCATGAAGAGGAAGATGACGGCGGCGAGCAGGACGCCGTTGCTGATGACCAGCTGCGACGGCGCGCCCATCGACGAGGACGCGTCCGGGCTGGCGAACGAGCTCGTCGGCGGCGACGAAGACATGGTGGCCGCGCGGCTTGCTTCTTGCGGGCGCTTCTTGAATCTTGAGGCGGTGACGTCTGACGAGAGCGGGAGAGAGGCGAGACCGGGAGGAGTAGGGGGTGGAGAGGACGTGTACGCTTGGTGGTATTTGAAGGGGAGAAGCAGTGAGGAGAGGCGGGCACGGGGATGACGGTAGTGGGATCTTCTGCGGCGATACCATGCCTCTGTTTAGCCAATGGATGGCGTGGAGGAGATGTAGAGGATCCGGGCTGATGAGATGTGGCGAGATGGACTTTGTCAACTAGTGGTTGGGTTCAGCGAAAGAGGGCAAGGTTTGGGTCGCTCCGTTTGACTCGACCGTCGGGATCTTCTACAGATAATTGTATAATTTTATATTATCTATAGATAATATTGAAGATTTTTTTTATAATAGACTATTTATAAGTTATCTATAATAAATTATTTATAAAATATAGAAAAAATATTGATACATGTAAGCTATCTATAGTAGGCTATTTTTTTTACGTTTCCATCATCTGTAGAATTATAGTCGACCTTCTTCTCTTTTTTCTTTCTCTTTCATCCAGCTGAACAAAATTCCTATATAGAGGCCGCTTAGTTGGGTTAAAATTTGGTGATTTATGGTTGAAATTGCACAGTAGTTGATAGTGGCTTATTTAGTGTAATTAAATTTTTTTAAAAAATCTAAAAATAGAAAAAAAAATAAGTTAGCCCATCACGTATAATACAAACGAATACAAAAAAGAACCTATAAAAAAGCTCAAAAAAATACCAAAAAGTCAAAAAAATACAAAAATTATAAATAGTAAAAAAGAAACCAAAAACTTAAACCCAAATTAGTGGAATCATAGTATCTCTTATAGCTAACGTATATCACCCTAGTATACATATCCTTAGGTCTTACATGCTGTGCTCCGGTGGCCTTCGGGAAGCATCCAACCGGCGGGCGCGCGGGCGGTCACCGCGGCAATCAGCAGCCTGCAGGGGACGAAATTTGCCGCCGCCCGGCTGGGTGACTGACCTCACCGGTCAACTGGTCATCTACCACCTTCCTCTGCATTTACAAGCTCTCACAAGTTTTTCAGCATGCATTGACCATATATCGAACAGTGCTTTCATACTGCACCAAATGTAGTATAAAACCTGAATCGAAGAAATGAGACATGCACGCATAGCCTTTGAATTCAACTCGCCTTATGTCATGTGTGAGCCATGCATGGCCAGCCGTGACTAGGTCCACCGGTGCGTCACCCGCTTATTTTTATCTGAGTCCCACTAACCGTATGTTAATCAGGTGGGTTTATTCGTCGGCTTTTCTAAATGGTGTAGATTTGGTTTCTGTGTCCTCTCGATTGCAGTGTTTTGAAGACACACTATATACGAGTAATTTGTGATAAACTGCCGCACCCCTTTTTTTTTGTATGTTCTTTTCAGTTTCTTAAAACGGCTTTCGACTTTTACTATAATATCTAACTTTTAAACGGAGTATTTTTTTAAGATAGAGTTTACAAATTAATTATAGTGCATATTAAAAGTCCAACATATGTACCATCCAAAGTCACAAGCAAGTCTCTCTCTCCGTAATCTCTGTTATAAACAGCTAAAATTCAAAAATTTTAACCAAAAACTATAAGCCGTAGCTAAAATAAATAGACTCAAAAAGTTGTATGAGATAGGCATATGCTTGGGTCCTTGCCCTTGCTTTGCAACGGATCGACGGCACGGTGATCGATTGCTGGGCGTACCGGAGGTTGGTTTGAATTTTGGACCAGAAAATGGGAACGGCTGCGAGCTTCGTCCAAGCGAGCAGGCAGCGTGCTGACCGGTCCGTCCGTTGCGCTGCAGCCTGACCATGTAAATAATGCACGTTTGTTGTTTGCGATCCAAGTCGGGTCCGTGCAGCGCCGCGCCTTGATGGCAACGTTGGACCGTGAGTTGGGATCACCTCCTGTCCTGTCCTTTAGGGAAAGCCGGGGGACCCGTCCGATGTCAGATCAACCGGCCATGGAGAGCTGGAGACGAGCATCGAGGTTTCCCCGCGATGGTGTTTGGAGTCCCTCGTCGGGCGGTAAGAATTTCTCTTCGCACCTTGATCGCAGCCTTTTACTCCCTCCGTACTTGACTTCCAGCAATCTAATCTATGTTGAACAAATTTATCAAAATTTAATTATAAATAGATTTAAAACTATCTGAATTAACTATATACAAATTATATCATTATATTTATCATTAAAAATATTTTTTATAATATTATTATTTTATTAGCTTACATTAGTATAACACTATACAAAGTAATGATCAAAATTGTATTTTAAAGGCTATAAAAATTTAAAAACATCGACTAAAAAGAATGAACAGAGTACATTTTAGCGGCGGCAGGTGCTCTATACTCAAGCTCGGTAACCAAGTACACCATCGATATATCTCGGCTACATTCAACAAAACTACAAGAGTAACTACTGTAGGTCTGTAGTCAATAGTATTTGTTTAATAGTTTACGGGCCTGTTTGATGTACTTATGGTTTATGATTTTTATCTAAAATTTTTAAATTTTATCTATATCTCTCTTGTGATTTTAGATGATACATCCGTTAGACTTTTAACATATACAATAATTAACTTATAGATTTTATTAAAAATACTCTATTTAAAAATTAAATATTATAATAAAAACTAAAGGACCGAAAAGAACATGCGCTGCGTCAGTACGACGTGTTTGGGATTACTCGCTGGCTCGTTCGCCGTGACATGACAACGCTGTTTTAACCGTGACGAATGGATTAGGATGGGAAAGTGGTTCGGGCTTTGAACATGTTATCAGGAAGGGAACGCGTGCCGTGCCGAGACAATTGAAAAGTTCAGGGCGGAACGGAAGAAAGCGCGCACGAAAGTCATCGGCACGGGGCAACGCGGCGAGCCCTGCTTAGGCCGTCTGTTCACAGAAATATCGCAGTAGCTCTGTTTTCTCGAATTTAGATCTAACCACCCATCTTTTATAAATCTAATCTCTCGTATAAATTTAACGAGCTTACTAGACACCTACCAAACTAGAGGAGCTCCACAGACGATCTGCGGAGCCTCCCATACTTGGTTGCATGCCGACTGCACTGTCCAGCCATAATTAGTGCATTTGATTAGCACTGAGATGATTAATACTAATTAATTACGATCAGTACTAATTGATTACAATTAATTTAGTGCTTCAATTAGCACTATTTAATTATTATTATTAGTAGTAGTATTAATTAAATGCACTTAACACTAATTAAATTGCTATTTACGGTAGTACACGGCATGCAACTAGGCTCGGTAGGGACCCATCGAGCTACTATAGCTCGGTTAGTCGTCTGCTGAGCTTTTCTAGTTTGGTAGGAGTTTGCCAAACCTGATAAATTTATAGAGAAAACTATATTTGTGAAAACGGATATTCAAATAAATTTGGATAAAAAAATAGCTACAGTAATACTCACATGAACAGGCCCGCTCGTACACCCACGGCGCACGCTGCCGCTCGCTCCTCGCCGCCACGGCCCTCTCCTGTCGTCTCCTCGCGCGCTGTGGTGGGAGTGGGACTCGTACGTGCCGGGAAATTCCTGCGTGGAACAGCCACAGCTGCGTACTAACGTGCATTGGGGGACCATGCGACGACTCCGGGTCACTCACACGGCGAATCAGGTAAAAAAAAAACGTTTGACTAGAAGAATGTTAGTGATCCTTTTTACAGCCATTTTCGCGGCGCAATGCGCGTAAGCTATCGGATTTTGATCCCCGTTACTCGGGAGCTTCTCCATGGTAGTACAGTATTTCGGTCTGGAATAGTCCAAGAATGCTTACTCCTACTCGCCAAAATAAAGACATCACACGAGTAAGCCTAAGTCAGCGATGGTTTATGATTTTTTTATTATAATTGATTTATTTTTTATTATAGTTGAGATGATTTATTTAATATAATTAAATTTAAAAAATAGAAAAATATGTTAGTTTATCTAGAACAATGCAAAGAAATACAAGAAAAAACAAAAAAATCCTAAAAATAAAAAATAGTAAAGAATAAAATTAAAGAATAGTAAAATAAAAATAGAAGTCCAAAATCATCGCCAAAACAAGCGGGACGTGAGAACTGCACAAACAAACCTAAGGAAAGATGACACATCTCTCAATTCCAGATTTATCTAGGCCATATTCCGACTGTAGTGTTTCCCATATGTCTTCAGCACTTTTGGAATTGTAGCACGGCTCATACCTCTGTTCATTTTAATTCAGCTTCTGATTTTTAGTTTTTAGTTCATTATTTCTTATTTTTCTGATTTTTTTATATTTCTTTATATTATCCATGATAGATTAATCTGTTTTTTTTAATTTTTAAATTTAATTGCGCCAAAAAAAGTCATCAGCGGTTACAGTGCAAAATAAGTCAGCTATAGTACAAAATAAACCATAAAAAACCCCAAATGAGCATAGAAAAATTCAGCATCTACAATGGTAGTCAAGTTCCTCAGACGTGGATGAGAAGTAGTTTTAGCTACACCCTTTTCACCATTTTTAGTAGGGCTTTTAGGTGTGGAATCCTTAATAGGTTATAGGTTTTTGGAGGGTAGTAAGCCAAAATTGCATTTGGCTTTGCCACCTCCAGAAACCAGTTCCATCAAAATTTTCAGGTTGAATACTAAGGATATCTTCTCTAGAAGCCATGGGAATCGGAGACTGAGAACAAGGATTGCTAGAACAAAGGAGCGAATGCAAGCAATCTGTTTAGGAAATATTGGTAAGAAAAATTACTAACAGAATATATATGCGATCTCTGAAGTTAAATAAAATATCAAAGATATATGTGCTAATTGCATGACAAGATATGTGATGCATATGATAACTAGAGACAATCAAATCACACATTATTTCGGTCTTATTTTGTCAGACAGGACAGTAAAATAATCAAAGAAATAAATGAGAATATTAAAGACATTACTGACTAGAAGATTAAATTAAACAAGTAACCATGTAAATGTAAAATTCAAGAGTGTCGAAAAACGTGCAGAGAGGCATGCAACATTTGCATTGCCCTAAGAACGAAATAGACGCCCTCTCGTGCAGGGTAATTCGCACTTCCGATCCCAAGGTACAACCCAGACTTCCTCAACGCCGATCCGGTGGCACGATAAGAACCGACTAATGATCGCTGGACTCAGCCGAAATGAGTACAAAATAGGAGGAAAAGCTTGTGCATGGATAAGTTTTGAGGTAGAATAGTTGACGGGATATATGGTGTGTGTAACTAGTATTGATTATAAATAGAACTAGCAGTGGTAACCAGGGGCGGACCCAGCACAAAAACTGAGTGGGGGCACTCAACCCACGCCGTAGTAGATCTAGACATCGAAGTCGCTCGAGTGGGGGCCACGAAGTCGCTCAAGTGGGGGCCAAGTACTAAAACATTTGATTACTTCACTACAAATTTAAAATTGAGTGGGGGCCTCGGCCCCCATTTATCCTTCTCTCGGTCCGCCCCTGGTGGTAGCGTGCTAGCCACTGAATGGACCCAAGTAAAAAAGAAGATAATTTGTGAGGAGAGGTTTTTTTTACAAAAATCAAAGGCTCATACGTATTTTTGAGAAAATCGAAGGTATTTTCTGCAAAAAAAAGAACTTGTATGTAATTTTAGGAAAATTGCGGGGCTTTATCAAGCAAAATGAGGATTTCACTGAAAATTGAAGGATCCTTACATAATTTTGAAAAATAAAAGGCCTTTTTCGTGAAAATAATGATGTGGCAGGGATCTTTTTTAAAAACCCAAGGATATTCATGCTATTTCATAATTTCGGAGGGTCTTTTTGTAAAATTGTGACGTGGCATTGG
Source organism: Melocanna baccifera (assembly GCA_036346265.1). Classification (NCBI taxonomy): domain Eukaryota; kingdom Viridiplantae; phylum Streptophyta; class Magnoliopsida; order Poales; family Poaceae; genus Melocanna; species Melocanna baccifera. The sequence goes on along the minus strand of CM070684.1, from coordinate 15,200,528 downwards.
ATGAAGCTAGAGCCCCCCACTCCTAATATACGGGTAGAATATGTAGGCAAGGTATAAATCATAGGCCTTTCACTGTTGGAGAGGATGGAAGGCGTCAGACGTTGAGCGTGTAGGCAGGGTATGAGTCATAGACCTTTCACTGTTAGAGAGGGTGGAAGGCGTCAGATGTTGAGTGTGTGCGTATGCACATGCATATGAGAGCAGGGGCAGAGTCACCCGGAGTTTTTGAATTTTAGTCTGCATAGATGATAAGTTTTTAATGTTTATTATAATTAATTTATAGATTTTATATTAAAAAAACTATATTTAAAAACTAAATACTATAGGAAAAACTAAAAGCCGGTTTCAAAAGTTGAATGCAGGCAGTGATCGTTTTGGTTTTTAAAAGTTTCAGTTTTTTTTACTATTCATTACACTATCCACTAACTCAGATACAGTAAAAAAATTCAGTTACAGTAAAATTTTAACTAAAAATTAAAAGTCATCGCCAAAAATCTACAAGTCTGAACTGCACACAAGTTGATGACACTGGCGAATTTACGCTCTACACTGTCGGACGCAGCGACCAAACAAACACGAAGTCACTGAAAGCCACGGAGTCACACGCTCGGGACATTCACAACGAGCCTCGAAGTCAGAGCGCTATGTACATCGTCGCATACCACAGTTCCAAGGTGAATTCACAGGAGGCCAAGCAGAGAGCTAGCTCCCAGTGTCATCAAAGCCCTGATGACGTCACCGCGTGATGACCCGGTCTGCCAGTATCCATTGTGCGCGAGAGAGAAAGGCTCGTTCCCCGCACTGTTGCAGGAGTTAAAGGAACGGAGGTGGACAGGTTCTCTGGACCACGATCTGTAGGGAGAGTGACGGACACAAGGACGTAAAGGGCAGGGAAAGCACCGAGACACGGCATCGAGTGGTCGAGCGGGCAGACCGGCGGCAGGAGACGCGGGCGGAGGCACGCGCGGGCGCAGCCACTGCGAAATGCCGGAGCTTTTGCGCGACATCTCGGCCGAGCGGGCACACCACGTCCGGATCCGCCGGAGCTAGCGACGGGAAAGAAGGGAGCAGAAAAAAAAAGAAAGGCGTCGAGCAACGCCGCGCGTGGAAAGCCGAAACGACGATGCAATGACGCCGAGCAGGTCGGTCAACGTTCTCTGCCGTTTCGGTTGGAGGACGGAGACGGCGGCTTGTCAAGGTGATGATGGGTTTTGTTGGTAAAGTGTTTGTACGATGGGGACGAAAGTTGCTCGCGTCGGCCGGTGCTGGTGGATTGGAACAGGAATTACGATCGTACGCCCCGGGGAAGAGAAGTCGGAGGCTGCACATGCTGCGACCTGTCAGCCCATTTTGGTAAGAATTTGGAAGAAAAAGATATACTTTGCTCAACAGCTCAGCACTCGGAGACCAAAATTTTAATTCCCAGCCTCCATTTTGATTTTCCTGTGATTTATATTCAAGAATATTAATTATGTATTTTGGAGCACTTTTTCTGCGTTTTGGAAAAAAACATAAAAGCTTGTCCACTTATAACAGTAGCACACAATTAATTTTCGAGAAAATATGAAAGCTTATAAAATAGTGGAGTTAATGTTTAAAAATATTAGCTGTTATCAGTGGCCTATAAATTTTTTAAATAATTTTTAGAGTTTGTTTGCTAATTTATCAAATCAGTTCAAATCATTTTGGTTTGAACTAATTTCACATCCAATTCCTTTCCTGCCATGCTCTTGGGCCGAATCCGGCCTTAGCCCAACTCCCTTTGCCCGTGCTCATCGTTGCTCCAGCCCACTTGTATCATTGACAGATGGGACCCACTTGTAAGTTTTGCAATTAAAATGTGATTTAAATACATGAGTATGACATGTAAGAAAATGCCTTTTGGATTTTTGTTAAATAGGGAAAATCTGACATGTGGGGCCTACGGGTCAACAAACCTTTTCTTTTTCTGGATTTTCCTTACCAAACCGACTTCAAATGCTTATAACTTTTTCATTTGAAGTCTAAATTAAGTGAAACTTGTTTCTAATTTTTTTTAAATCATGAAATTTCATAATATGGAAAATATTTAAATTGTATTTCTAGTTTAATTTATTTGGCTCTTATTTATGTTACTTGGCTTTTACTGAATAAATACTGATGTTTCGGAAATCTTCGAAGTTGATCCAGAGCAAGACCGAGAGTTCAACAAGCAAGAAAAGCTCCCCCCTTTGGTCATATTTAATCCCATATTTTCATGGTTATGTATGTTGCATTTCAAAATTATAGGCATGCGTGTATTTTTGATAAAATTGCTATGTTAGTAAGGGAGATAGTTATATCGATTTGTTGTATTGATCCTACCTTGGTAAATTATTATCCTCATTGTTGTCACATTAGGAATGCTCTCCATTTTCAGCCATGCAAATTATCAAGACTAGAAATGGTATGTTAAACAACTTGTTATCTTGATCAATCATATGAAATGCTTGTTATTTATGTCCAAAGGAGGTACCTCTGTTAATTTGGTTAATAAAAAAATTAAAACTTGTTTTAGACTTGCTTGGGTGAGCGTATGTTGAGACCGGTGTAGGTGCACGAGAGTTTGGCTTGTGGTTGTCTCGTCCAGGTCACTGAAGACTGAGTCTATAGTGTAGTTAGACCCAAGATACAAATGCAAACCACGTGTGCCTTTCAGGGGGAGACCTAGTATAATAAGTTACCGTGTTCTAACAGTAAACCGTATGTAGTAGTTGATAGGTGAAATTTTAGGCTAGTGCGGACATGGAGAGTACCTCCATATTCGTATGGTCCTTGTTGAAAAAGCAAGGTTTTTCAACATATCATGGGCCTGTTCTTTTTAGCTGCGGTTGATGGCTTTTGGCTGCGGCTGATGGCTTTTTAGCTGTTTGCGACGGAGATTGCGGAAAGAGAGATACTCAGTTGCGATTTTTGATGGTACAGATATTAGATTTTTAATATGTACTACAATTAACTTGTAGACACTATCTTAAAAAAATACTCCATTTAAAAATTAGTTACTGTAGCAAAAGCCAAAAGCGGCTTTTAGAAGCCGTAAAGAACAGGGCCCATATAACTTCTTAGGATTATGGAGGGTCCCTCCATGTCTTAATAAGGTATCACAGTGCGGTTTGTTATTAGGACCGATAATATAAAGATTTTGTGATGATCTCTCAAATCAGGTACGTTGTATCATGCGACATGGTTGGCATGGTGAGATGATTGAACTGGTGACACATCTGGCACCGTAGCCAATTTGTTTTTCAAATTTGGCTTCCAGACGTCCGTTTTTGCAAATCTAGCTCTCTCCCTAAGCTTAGCAGCTACGGCAGGTAGGGGTGAAAACGGATTGAATACGAACGGATAATGGCTCTTCCATATTTGTTTTCATATTTTCCCCAAATGCAGATACGAATATGTATATCCTAGATGTGAATACAAATATAAATAATATCGAATACAAATACGGAGCGAATATGAATCAATCGAATATGGTCACGAATATTTCTCATAATATGAAAACCTTTAAATTGTATGCACAAAATGAACAAAAAAATATAACTAGTTTATGTGATCGAAACATTCATGAATTCTTCACATAGGTAAATGTTCATTCTCTAATTCTATGTATTGATGTATATATTAGTGTATGATGTGCTACTAAAATATTATATAAATGAATTGGGCTGAAATAAAGGATGTAGATTGCTGATATCCGAATAATTCCAATCTATATTGGTATTCGACAGATAGTAAGTTACCAAATCCGTATTCATATCTGACAAAGGAAATCATTATTCGTTTTTGATCCGATACTATTAGAAAAATATCTGAGTTGGCAGAATCTGCATCCGAAAATTGTTCGAATCAGTAAAATATTATCCAATCCATTTTCACCTCTAGCGACATGTGTCGCTTGCCGTGCTACAATAGCTCAGCAGTATGCTATTGAGCCACTAGTAATCAATCATGAGTAGTACTAATTAAGCATTGTATTGCATAATTACCACTGATGCAATCACTGTGCGGCAACCGGCATCCTGTTGAGCTACCCTAACTCAATATGTACTTACCAAGCACAAGGAGGGGGCTAGATTTGTAAAAATAGATGTCCGAGGGCCAAATTTAAAAAAAGTAGCTACAGTGTTAGAAGTGTCAATATTTCCTATCTTATGCGAGTAAAATTGTACAACCTTTTTAGAGTATAAATATATTCGAATAGCCTTATCCCTAATTATGAATGACTTGGTGAATCCTCCACCTTAGTAGTATTATATTTTGCGATTGGTTTAGGGAATGTATAAATGGGGAATCCATGCATTACTTATTCGACAGAAAGGATTTTGCCACTGTTTGATACCATGGCAGCAAGCCATTTGCTTATTTATGCCATTTATACTTTATTATTAATTGTTTATCAATATGAAATGTTCTTGCACTTGTCGATTTCAATCTATTACACTCTATTGCAAATAAAAACTTGCTTTGCGCAAATTAACCTACAATGCACAACCACTTTTGTCTCAGCTTGTGTACTACACAATCTTTACTATAAAGTCTTGCGAAGTACAATTTTGTACTTACGATTGCTTGTTGAACAAATTCAGAGAATCTGGATGATAACCCGTTGATTGGATACTTTTACGCTGCGGTCTTCAGCGATGATGACGCCGATTATTAGGGTTTAATTCAATCAGTTGCCTATAAGGGGCTGAGGCATGCTTGCTGATTTTTTGTGCCATTTTTATTGTTATTTCTACTACAAACTTTATACTATGTGAACAATTTAGCCGGCCTGTTCATATGTTGTAAACTTGGTTATGTATGATTTAATTTCATTAATTTATTCATATTGTATTACCCTGTTTTATTTATTTGTGTATAGATGTGATATAAATGCTGTTGAATATATGTGCTAGTTACTGATCATGAGACTAGCATGATAAACGAATGTGAATTTGGAATTTAACAAATTGGGGTCCCGACATGCTCAGTCATCTTCCTCAGCCGAAAGCATTTTTTATTTGAGTGTAAGCATTCTTTTTGGTTGCATGCCATATCCGTTTCCATCGCTGGTCTGCCCGGACCACACTTCCCCGTATTTGCGCCTGTTGCTAATGCGGCCCAACTCGCGCACATAAGAAGGTGATATGATGGGCCAGCCGCTGGCCGAACTTCCGCAGCGGCGCACGGACGGGGGAGGCGCCAGGGCCAGGCTGCCAAGCAGGCGGCAAAGGTGCACGCCACGCCACGCCATAGCTCACGCCTCACGGTGGCCCGTGGGTGGAGGCAGACCGACGAGGCGGCGGGCGTGCGTCCGTCCGCACCACTGGACTTCAGTTGGCAACCGCGGCACGACCCCGAGAACAAGGGCCAGGTGACCTGTTGGCTGCAAAGAACAACCGCACAAACCAGCGCGCTGCGGCCTCGAGCTGGGAGAAGAGCTTCAGGCGGCGGCTGGTCGGCGGCCGCTGTGCCAGCATCTCAGCGGCATGTAAGAGTACTACCGGCCGCTGCGCTATGTTCCCTAAGCGTGACGCATTGAAGGGCATCATCATTCTTCTAGTTTGATATTTTAATATTCTGAAGGATACAATCAAGAGTAACATCTGATGCAGGAAACACCTCAAGTTCCTGTGAGCGAAGAAAAACACCACCTATGGCATCAACTTCATCGAAGGAGACAACGCAAGCTTTCTTTGACCGGGCCATCTGGAAGAGTTCCCCAACCATCGGGGCCCCTTCGCCAACATATTTCTGAACTAGCTCGCTTCCTATCACACGGATAAAACAAGCGTCCGTGCGGTTGGCTACCGCTCTAGCAAGAAGTGTTTTCCCAGTTCCAGGAGGGCCATAGCGAAGGACTCCCTCTGGAGGATCAATACCGAGCTTGACAAACATTTCTGGGTGAAGCATAGCAAGCTCAACAGCCTCCCGCATCTCCTCGCTCTGCTCCTTGCATCCACTAACATCGTTATACGTCGCATCGGGTTTTTCTTCGACAGTCATCATGGTAACACTCGGATCAATTTTGGGTGCCAAAGGAATTTGAATCCCTCGTCAGACCACAAAATCACCATGAACTTTAGTGGCAAAAAAGAGAATATTGAAATATTTTACACAGATTATACAAAGAGTACGACTATAGCACAATACACCGTTCGGATCAAATACGAACGGTATAACATCCAACCGTCCATCTTGACATAGTAATCGGATGTATAGAATTCCTCCCGTCAATGCTTACCTTTCTAGGTGGGGAGAACTTGCCGCCATCCTTTGTAGATAGGGGAGCTCACCACCGACGTTGTCCTCGTTGTCCAGTCACCGTCCTTCCTCATCCTCGCTCCATGTCGTCCTCCTCTGTTGCAGCGCAAAGCGCGGGAGATACTGTCCTCCTCGGTTTTGTGGGCGCAGAGTGCGCGTGAAACCTCGCAGTCCTGCCTCATCCCCGCGCCACGCTGTCCTCCTCCGTCGCCACGCACGGAGCACGTGTGACAGTTCCTAGCCATCCTCCTCCATGCGTAGGAACCATGCACACAGTCTCATCATTGGACTCCTCCGGCAAAACATCTGAAACTTGCATATTCAAAAGATTCATGACATTTGAAAAATCAAAACTAAAACTTGATGTTTCATGAGGTTTGAAAATTTTCATGGAGTTTCAAAATTGAAAATTCAAAGAAGTTCACTGTAACTTATAGTTCTATGAAGTTTCAAAACTAGAACACAAAATTTCATAAAGTTTCATGAAGTATCAAAACCAGAAGTTTCAAAAAGTGGAACATAAAGTTTCATAATGTTTCAAAACTAGAACTTAAAGTTTCAAAACCGGAACTTAATATTTTATGAAGTTTCAAAACTAGAACTCGAAGTTTCATAATATTTCAAAATTGGAACATGAAGTTCAATATAGTTTCATGAAGTTTCAAAACTAGATCTTGAAGTTCCGTGAAGTTTCAAAAAATTAGAACATAAAGTTTCATGATATTTCAAAACTATAACTTGAAGCTTCATAAAGTTTCAAAAACTGGAACTTGATGTTTCTTGAAGTTTTAAAACTAGAACTTAAAGTTTCATAAAGTTTCAAAACTAAAACTTGACGATTTATAGAGTTTCACGAAGTTTCAAAATTGAAACTCGAAGTTTTATAATATTTAAAAATTGGAACATGAAATTTTATAAAGTTTCATGAAGTTTCAATACTGGAACATGAAGTTTCATAGAGCTTCAAATTTGAACTGAAACTTGAAGTTTTGAAAGTATGTTTCAACACAATCAAGTTTCTAAACAGATTTCAATAGCGGATTGCAAAAAAAAGAAGTGAATCAAGACAAAATTCAAGCAGATTTCAAAACCAAACTTCATGTTTGAGATCAAGTCTGATGCAAAAAATGAAGAAAAGTGCCTTTACCTCCTTGCCAGGCTGCACAACCTCGTTGGATAGCACTGCTGCTTGCACAGCTACCACTAGCCACAATCGCTTCGCTCTCCAGAGCCACCGCTGCACCAGCACGCAGCGTCCATGACTGGCACCACTTGCCTGCAACTACCTGATCGCCGCCGCCTGCTTGCGCCTGCCTCACGACGGCCGCTCACCATGCCTACATGTATACAACCCCTTCGGCATCTCGCAGCTCATTGCCTCGCTGTGCCTGCTTGCTCGTCGCCACCTCTCCTGCTTGGCTTCTTATCACTCATTGCTGCGCTCACCCACAGCCACCGCTCTTGCTTTTCGTAGTTGGATGTGTGTGGCATGGGGAAGGATTGATGTACTGGGATGCTAAGTTGGTTGGAGATTGATGGATAGGATAGAGAGAGAGCCACAAATGATTTGGGGATTTTGGATAAGACTTTGGCAAATGAGTGGACATGAGTGCATGCATCATGACAGTAGGAGTGGAGAATCTTTTGACATATTAGATGGTAGTAATTTATACTGTTGGGATAGGGTTTGATGGTATACCGTTCTCTAGTTTTTTTTTATACATAATGGCATATGCTCTCCAATTGTTAAACATATAACATAGGAAATTTTTTTGCATGCCATTGCAAATTGCACAGATCCCTTATATGCCATCCCTTGTCTCACTGACATGTAGGGTGTAGGGTCTGGGTCCACATGTTAGTGAGACAACGGATGGCATATCCAGCATCGTAGAAATTTGCTGTGGCAAATAAGGAATACTATGACCCCTTGCTGCAAGGATAACTACAATGATGGTTGCTTCTTTACCTTGTGCCAAATCCTTGTGCTCATACTAACAGGTAAGTAATTACAGTTCAATCTAAAATTTATTATCTTAAATGCTTCTCAGCAAATAGTACACTCTCGTTTGCTATATATCAGTGTTGTAGTTATACCCTTAAAACTATTGTAAATATTGCGATATAAGCATATATTTAGATTTAATTCCAATATATTCACTAAAGACATAATCATAATATAAAAGGCATATAAATGACTTGACTACCATATAAGCATATGGATTTTCTAAGCCATCCAAATTAAAACATATGCCCAATAAATATATCATGTAAGAGTCTAAAATCAGCATATATACATGCAGAAAAATTAAGTCATACCAACTGAATGTTGATAACAAAATGAATATAACATCTACGACCAAATTTGACATGTTATAAATATTTTGAATGTTATATTATACTCTTAGAAGGTTAATTGCACAAGATTCATTCTTGGGCATATCTACCAGTAGTGGAGACAAGGCTGGTGGGGACGGTGCATCCAGTGGTATTGCATGCACGGATGTTGAGTATGTCTCGTCAAGATTGGATGTTGTTGTGTTGACCTCCCTTGTTCTGCCATTCGAAGATAGGTCGGAATGGTCCTTTGACAAAGACATTCTCGTCGAAGGGCAACGCTTCCCCAACAAGGATGCCAAGTAATAAGCTATTGCAAGATATGACATTTGCATAAGCCACACATATCAGGTACACAGGTCAAATATCGATATGTATGTGGTGAAATGTGTTAATGGTTCTTGTCCTAGGAAGGTTTGTGTGCAAAAAATCAGAGACAGTGCAATGGACTTCCGGATAATGCCTGATTAGTCATCTCATAGTTGCGGATGTCACAATTTTACTGAAGATGTTGATGGTCGATGCTGTGAACCTAGTTGGTTTTCTAGTGAACTACGATAAGGTGTGGAGGGCGAGGAGGAAGGTCATACGTAGAATGTATGGTATGTACGAGAAGGCCTACAATTTTGTGCTAAGAATATCGCATCAGATTACCAAAGTCAATCCTGGGACAAATATAAACAAGATGGAGAGGGTGCACCCTATGAAAGGGCCCAATTGTTTCATCCTTTGCAGAGTGTTTTGGGCGTTTTGGCAGGCAATAGAGGGGTTGAAGTACTATTGTCTTGTGCTCACGATGGATGACATATTCCTCTCCAGCAGATGCAAGGGCACGGTGTTGACGGTGGTGTCCACCGATGCAAATGACCAGCTACTTCTAATGACTTATGCAATTGTAGAGAATGAGAACATCGGTAACTGGCTATGGTTTTTGGCCAATGTGAAGCAAGCATTAGTTCAAGATCGGCCCAACATCTGCCTTATCATGGACCGCAACGTTGGGCTACTGTTGGCCCTGAGCACGATGCAACAAGGGACTCAACTGCCCTTCTAGTGGAACAACGTGATGACCTATTGGTGCATAAGGTATCCGGTGGTGAACTTTCACACTTGTTTTTGCAATAAGATATTAATAAATAAGATCAAGAAGTTCTACATATATAACCAAAGGCACAAGTTCAACGTAATATGGCGAGAGCTTTACGAGGAGACCTCCATGCATGTGAGAGAGTCACAAGAGACCTCCACAGCAACGGGCGAGTTCATCTAATAGATCAACTTGCATACCCCCAACATGGAGAAACGGTCCCTGCTTCACGACACTGATGGTGCATGTTATGAGATTATGACGACCAACATATTTGATGTGTACAACGGTATGTTAAAGAGTATGCACTCTCTCCCAATCACTGTAATTGTGGACAAGAGTTGGGACTGCACCATCGGTTACTTCATTAATAGAGGCATGATTGCAAAGAAGCACCTGGATAAAGAGAGGAAACTCTCAGAAGTGATGCAGGCATATGTGGAGCAGAAAATGATGATGTGTAGCACCTTGCATTTTGGAAATGCGGTACTATGTGTAATGTCATCGCACTCGATCAAAGTAACACAAGATACAAAATCTAAGGGAAATAAAATTTAGCATCTGTAAAATGGTTCACAAATAAATAAATAGTTCAATAGCAATAATGTCACCAGTAGAAGCAAATGGGAATAAATAATTTGATACCCTAGACCGGTCCAAAGCCTTTTATTTGAAAGAAAATAATAATTGAAGTAAACATAGCAAACTACAGTGCTGATAAATCGTGTGCCATTCATGCTCATGCTCTCATGCGAATCTACTCCACTGACTTTTTACCTAGAACGGAAAGAACAAATGTGAGATTGAAAAATCTCAGCAAGTAGCCCAATATCGACAAGTGAAATGATAATGTAAAGGAATACGGTAAAGGGTACAAGGAGTTTCAGGCAGCCACACACCAAATGCGACTACAGTAAGGCAATGGTAAAAATGGCATAAAGAGACACTTGTAACGTGTAAAAATGGAAATCCATAAGTAATAAGGAGTTATGGCGATCATGTAATCATATTGAGAAGGTAATTATGGCACCGATGACAACAAATCATATACCAGGTTATACGAGAATAGTCAGGAATACACCTCGACTGTATACCTATAACGGGGTGTTATTTTTCCAACAATAAGACTGTACGGCCCACCCATACATTGTTGAGTGGGTATTGCTATTATCCCTATATATGATACTCAATTGTGAAATTGTACTATGTAAAGAGAGAGACCAAAATGAAATGATTGGCAATAAAGGTCGTCATGATACAAGGTTAAGGATTGATATCGTTAAGTGATGGAGACGATATTTGATATGGAATAGGAAGATCGGAAATAGACATTTAATATGATAATAACATTAGTGATACAATCAACTAAAGCACTATGGTTTAGAATTAACAACCCAATGAACCATTATGCCTGCTACCGTAATTAACAATGATGATCCTATGTTCCCATAAAAAATCACTAGAATTGAACAATGGCTAAATCCAAGTTAATCATTTCTATCTCAGCATAACACTATATGAACTGAATGATATATATCCAATAATCCATGTGCGGCTACTTATCAGGCTTAGCATCATTAATCCAAACATCAATCAATTACCAGGTAGACATCATGCATAGACAATCCATGCTAATAAATCATTGGTAACGTATCCTTAATCACTTGAATTTGGATTACAGGCTATTGTGACTAATCAACCTGCGACCATGCAAGTGTAGAGAATTGATTGTTAAAAAGATAGCCGCGGATTCTTGCCTGCCAAGCACTCAACAGACTGATGGCACAAGGAATTGAAAATATGAAGGTGTCCACAGTTCTCTTCTAGTCCCACGTGTGAGCCTTTATCCTAGGCAAGATGATTAGGGCAGAGTGATTAGAGATGGAATTAGGGAGATAAACAAGGTAGGAAGAAGCACGTAGAGCCATCCTTCGGCTCGGCCGACCCCATGCGTGCGGCTGCAGTGCATGCACTTCCCTGCGTGTGCTCATGGCCTGGCCGGGGAAGCACACATAGCGGCAGCGTGAAGCCACGGCATCGACAGACCACCTTCAAACGTGCTCAGCGACAACTGCATAGCGGCGGCCTTGCCTAGCACGACGTTGGCCTCATCGATGCACGCGGCGGTGGCTCCTCCAGAGCCATAGATGGGTTTAGGAAGGGATAGAGATAGTATTACCTTCTGGGGAAAAGAAAACATGTGGGGAAAAAAGGTTAAGGATTCGAAAGTTTACTGGAGCATAGATAGGCGTGGTTAGATCCGAAATTTCTGGGATTTTATTGGCATTTTTGGATTTTAAAGAATTTGGGGTGTTACATGAAGGCTCGTTTGCTTGTTGCTTGGATCATGGATAGGTGAGAAAGAAGTTTGAGATCTGTTTTAGGGAGAAGTATATCATGGGTCAAGCTAGAGGTGATCGCAAGCATGCATGCACCATTGGTGAAGTTGCGACCTGCGCGTGCAATAAGCTAATGCTCCTTCACAAGACTTGCTCACATGTATACGCCGCATGCACTGTGTGGCGGCATGCAATGCAAATTTTGTGTATTTTAAATTAAGTTCAGTTATAATGTTGTCACATTTTTTCTGTAACTTTTAATGTAAATTTTGTACGGACAGTGACACATACTTTTAATGTACATTTCGTACGGACATTCACACATCCTTTTCTGTATTGCAAGGAATTGCACTATGGCAACCAAAGCATGGTGGACAGGACTGGAAGCTTAAGGCATGGTAGGGGATGACGAGTACAGGCTGGGTTTCAAGATCGTGATCCTTACCTCGAAGACACGAGCATTATGTTCCCCTGGACCCCGACCCCCTAAGCTCCGATCTATCACTCAAAATCAGGGAGTCGTACACACTTAGAAATCTCCTCCGTGACTACCCGCATATCTCTGAGCCTTGGCCATAATGCAAGTACAACCTTAACGCGGTGGTACAAGTTTGTGATGACAACATGCACCCAGGACGTCTATTCTTTCGCTACTCTCTGTTCATGGTAAGTGATTCATTATCTATTTATACTTGCACACATGGAACACTTGTACTTTGCAGATAGCGGGTGCAAGTTCACCGAGTGGGTAGATCCATCGTGTCCAATACCCACCCAGGTTTACATCTATAAATTGCACATCCATCTAGAAGAGTTATGGGAGGAGCTCTAGACCAAGAGGACCAATAATGATGAGCTCCGAAGGCAAAAGATCAGGGAGAGGAACAACGAGGAGATAGTGCCCCTCGGCAGCAACTACCACCTGTATTACTAATATGCCAACCTGAACTGCAATTATGCCTACCACTACCACAACAACCAACCATGCCCGCGCCGCTCAGATGACCGCCACGCCATGTGGGTGCCGTATGGTTTCACATTTTTGCCCTAGGGCTATTGTAGTTCACACCTTCATTACGAAGTGCTATATCAGGCTAGACATGATTTATTGCTATAATTTTTTTGCAATAATATATCTACACTACTTAAAATATGGAGTTGGTGGTGTTGGTTCATTTGCCCGTCCAAACTCCCCGTTTTGCCTCTCTAAAAAATTTTCTAACAAAATAAGATGTTTTTTCGTCTGTAACGCTAGTTATTACAAAAAAGGGTTGAACGGGCAAACAACCATTGAGGGCCATCTACTGTAGTCAATGTAGGAGAGCAGCCGAGCCTAGGGAGCTCGGTAGCCCTGCGGGGCCTGTTGGCGCTTGAGTCAAGCAAGCGCCTACCGCTGTGCTGAGCACCTGCCGAGCTCGGTGGCACGATAGGTGACATGTGTCACCTATCGCACCTACCGAGCTCAGGGATGAGGTTATTTTTTGTAAAAATGAATGTCCAAAGATCAAATTTAAAAAAAAAGTGCTACTGAACTAAATGTGTGAACAGTTCATTCTTTGGGTTTGTTTGGTTTGCAGTTTGCTTGCTGCGTTATTTATGTTCAATTTTCTTTTCCTTCTTGGTTTCCTCCGTATTCTTTTCCTTCTCGGTTTCCTCCTCAGAAAACGATGCTTCTTTACCGTCCGATGTTGATTCGATGGTTGTGATCAAAACTTGGAAAGCTTATTCATAGGGTTTAATTGGGTTTTTGAGATGCTCGAATTGTATTTCGTGGCCTGTTTGGCAGCTATTAGGAATGGAAATGGGGGTTTAGAGGGAGTTTGCGCGGGGGGTTGAACATGAGAGCTTGCATTTGTCTAAAACCTGTATATATTAGCTTTTGTTGATGACTTTTAATTGCGATCAATGAATAGTAGTGACTAATAAAAACAATTAATAAATAGTAGTACATTATGTAAAAAAGATGGTGCAATAAAAGACACTATAATATTCGAATTATCATGCAACTTACGAAATTATGATATAATAAAATATAAAGTACATTACAATATATGAAAACGAAAAATAGTAATGGATAAAAGTGACTTATAGAAGTTGAGACGTTTATATTAACCTCCCATGTTTGGTAAGAGAGATGGAGAATTGTGGGGAATTAATTTCTAGCTGTTAATTCATCTAAGGATAGGTTGTGATGAAAGTTTGAGATGAATTCACTTTTCTTTACGTAAAGGAGCAATTCCCTCCTAATTCCCTAAAGTCGAGTGCAAAGCAAACACAAGACGCTACCACATCATCATATTTCCCCCCTGTCGTCCAATTCCTATCCAACAGACACAAATGCACATAAAAAAACACTCAAATCGACATCCTGCTCAATCATTGATAATACATATTTTCTCACTCAATTGCAAAAAGAACAAATAGTAACTAACCCTGTAGCAAAAATAAGTCTTATATCAGCAATGCAGTCATGTTTCGAGGCATCAAGTGCATTGTCACATCCATATATTCTCGTTAGGATGCGATGCTCACCAATGCCACGACACTTCAACATAACGAACAAGGCAGACAAATAAATAATGCCCTAATGTTACAAGATTACAAGGTACTATGGCGATAAATCAAAATTACTCCTCGGTAGCGTAAAATTGTGGGGCGAGTTCAGCCAGCCACAACGGATCGATCCGGGTCAGGTTCTTGACGTAATTCTGGGTCGTCCGGACCAACTCGTTGAAGATGACGCAGTCTGGCTTGGTTCGAAAGAGCACCGACGAAGGATGTATCTGCACGCTCTGGCTGCTTGCAAGAGCCCTACCAATCAACAGGTGAAACCATAAGCTTGGGTAGAGCTGCACTCTTACCACATTTTCACATCTATATATGAACTACGAAGCATGCAACAGCTCCGTTTATGGTAGTAACCTTGAATAATGATACAGGAAAGGATAATTACGATGGGGTATTTAGATTGAGAACGAAAATTGGAACAGTACCTGTATGATCCATCTGGCTGTCGGATTGCTGCATTCAAGAAGAAAGCAGCCGTAAGGCATCTCCGAAACTGAACCATGTCATCTCCACATGATGACAGGTTATGCCCCATCTGTTGGACATGCCCCTGAATTTGACTGTAACAAACGGAAAGTGCCATGTCAACTCACTGCATACTCTGAAATTCATAAAATGGACTTGCCTCCTTTTCGTTTTTCAAGAGTTATATAATGTTTCAAGTTTAATTCCAATGTCTGCTAATGGTCCTAAAAGAAATGGCAATAATAATTAAATAAATTCTTTCACCTACAAGTGTTTCATGTGTGAATGCTACAATACTATGCCATGCTTCGTGACCAGTGCAACACTGTTAAACCAACCCTGAAAAGGTGATTGTGCTCAGTGACTGCAATCGTTCAAAATCCACAAGACCACAACAGCCATAGTTTTTGCCATTTCATCATTTAAGAGGGTGAATAACTGCATATCACCTTATTATATCAAAAGTTCAAAACTGATTTGATAGTTCAAGAATAATATTATAACTAACCTGTGAACATCACGAGCATGTCTTAGAGAGCGGTAATTGATAAAGTTTTCCCTGGACCATCTGTTCAAAGCCTTTTCCATTGTTTTTTCTTTGGCATTTGCATTTTTGCTCTTCTCCAAGCATTCTGCAGCAGCTCGATATACATTCACCAAGGTTATATGGTCTCCTTCCGAGCTTTCAAAACTCTTCCTAGCAGCTCTTGCCTAAACAAGAAATAAGGTAAAAGGATCAACACATGCACTTGTAGCTGGCAACAGTGGATTTCTTTATCTCAGGCCCAACAGGGGAAGAGCACAACCAAATACAAGTTGAAGCTTGGTATTCCTTATCAATATGCAAATAACAAATCATGAGAAGTTTGAGCCTAAAGGTACTTTAATGTAAGGTAGCCTAAAGGTACTTCAAGATAGACCTCAATAAAACAGTAATAGATTCCATCACATAACTATTAAAAATCAATAAACATTACAAATTCTGCAATACCAAAATAATTGGCCCCTGGCGACCTTAGTAACAAGAGCAATGAATGCTCCAATATTTTTTGCAACAGGGGAAAACCCACTCCATAGACATAACTGAGAACAAGTGTTACAGCATACAGTTTGAACAATGATACAATCTGTCAGAAGTTAAATACTGACAGTATATAAATATGTAATGCAATTTAGGTTGTGTTTCTGTAAAAAAATATTCAGCACAGTGTATTTATTATCAATGATCACCTAGAACCTGAAAGGCATGTAGTGCTAGGTATCGCAATGTGTACAAAAGGGATCCAATAGAATCATTGCAATATAACTCCATAATGTCTTAGTAGAACCCATTGTGGGACATACATTTAACCAGTTGCCAGGAATTAAAATAGAATACCTCTTCTAACCTCTCGCGTGGGGAAAAGAAAATTGATTCCACTGAAAGCATAGAAACAACAATCAACATTTCTTCCAAGCACTTGAATTCGCTTGACACTATTAGTGCCTTGGAGTATATTGGATCCAAAGGCAGCCTAGCCATCTGATGACCAACTGGATCTGACAACTTATAATCATCAGTCAGAGCTCCTAGTAAAATCAACTGCTCCAACGATTTCAAAATAGCCGTCCTGCAGTAGGCTTGGCACAATTAGTAAAAACATGGTGTCCATACGAAGCAATTTGCTATTTAACTTATAGTTGATATTACTGAGAAGCTTAGCTAAAATTTTCTGTTTGAAGTTTTCTATGAATGCATTCATCATAAGGTTCGTAACAACTTAACAAGTACAGGACAGGAGGATTTTTTAACCTACAAAATTGGATCTGGAATACTTCCAATTAGTAACAAAATACTTCGAATACAGTATTTTAAACTAAAATTGACTAGCGTGCATCTTCTCATCACAATGATATTTCAGTTTCCCACACAGTAATTGTCTAATATAGAATTAAAGCACAAAGGCAGACATAAAGGAAAAAAATACAGTTTCCATGTTGCAAGATAAATCTTCATAAGAGTAAATTTTCAACTTTTCTTTTGCCGCATAAAATGCACTTCTTGAATGGCACATCAATATGATAAAAGTTAACCATAGTAATCAGGTAGGGGTAACTCCTGAGCATTCTCTTTTACATGTGAGAAGGATTTAAAAAAAACAGAAGTACAGAACTCACCTTGATGGTTTCTCCATAAAATCAAAACCTATGATATCATCAATTTCAAGAGCTTTGAGCTGTAGTACAACATTTGAGAGGTTACACCGTTTAATCTCAGGCACAGTAGAATCCACCAGTTTATCAAACTCACTTTCTTGGAACAATCGAAAGCACTTCCCTGGCCCCTCCCGTCCAGCACGACCACTGAGTGTACAATGATGAGATAAGTGTTAATAATATATCCTAGAGGCAATCATAAAGATGATTGTATCACTTCTATATTTATGATCTTTTAAATAAATGTTATTATGTTCCTTGAAGGATTTATCATTTATAAAAATTAGCAGGTATGTGACTTATTAGTGAAACTCTTTATTTGTTATGTGATATCATTGTAGAAGAATCTTTGGTCGAATATCACTGGTTGAAACAACAGTGACTTACAGACCATTACAAGTATGATTGATGACCACGTTTCACCGATTATAGATATGGGGATATCAAACCAATAATGTGGACACATGTTAGAGAACATGGTGTTGAATTGACCCATCTTGAGATACTGTTGAAATTGTTATGTTTTATGTGTTATCAGTTAGTTTCAAGCAATGATGATATATAATCTTTGTACCTGATATCAGCATAGTTTTCTACATGTGTATTAATGTACTTAGGAGTTATCAAATGTCACACCATAGTTGGGTAGTTATAAAGGTAGTTTTTGAGTATACTATGAAACATGCAGAGAAAAGTGACTGATTAGATATGGAATTTGCCCCTGCTTCATAATAGAAGAGATATCTTTAAGCCCCTCGATGTGGTCAGATAAAGAAAATGCATGACGATACCACGAGTGGTCGAGGAGTCGACCACATGAAGTTATCCATCACTAGATCGCGAAAAGATTAAATAGTCCATAGATGACATGTTTCTCAACTGTAGTTCGATCGGATATCATGAGGCAAAAGGAGAAAACGTAAACAGATTGATAGATCCGATCAGATGCAATACAGTCGTATGGAGATACTAACTGGTTGTGAGCTGGTCAGACATATCATAGACTGGTCTGTGATCTGATTGTACAGGGATGTGAACTAGTCATGACTATATACGATCTGGTCATAAGGAGTTATGAGCTGATAATGAGTGACTAGGACCTAATTACTGATCATATAATCATATTGCATAAGATTCGTCCAGATTGATCTTTGTGTATGTTTGGGGGCAGATATGTCCTGTTAGGGACTGCTTTCGACCAATGATCAGAATAGTGTTTCCGAGTTACATCCAAGTATACGTGAACCTACTGGGTCACACACTTAACGGGTTGAAATAGTAAGTGTTTGGATAATAGATTCCGAGTGAGATACGATCTCGATTAATATTGGATAAGGATCCGATCAAAGGCTTTCTAAGTAAGATAAGATTTCTACTTATGTTGGATATGGATCCAAAGGGGTGCATAGGCTGAGTTGTGTGCGATTAACACACCCATCAAAACCCTAGCCGCCACCTTTCACAAGCTCTGTTGTGCACACTGGTGCTAGCACACCGACACATAGTATTCTATCTCCAGGCGTGTGGACTTCGGTAGAAACGCTGCTGCAACTACAATACTGATCCGGACAATCACAAGGAGACGGTCGGTTCGTGGGGATCGCCTACTGCTCAAGGACGATCACCTTCCAAGGACACTGATCGAGACGTTAGATGATCAACTACTTCCACTACATATGCGCACGTTATGTTGAACCAGGCTGCTTCAACTCTTCTTCCACTGCACTGAGCATCCAGTGGTAATGATATATGATCTTTTACTTACGTGGTAGAAAATTTTAATTTGCGGTAGTGTAGCTTATCCCGTATCTCAATAGTAAAAGAAAGCACACAAGAATTAAATATGCTTGAAAGTTTTTACCTCCTTTGAAGAGCCTGTGCTTTAGAGACTGGGATGATGATTAGAGATTCCATTCCAGTTACAGGATTGTAAGCACGAGCTTTGACCATCCCAGGATCAATAACATACTTGATACCGGGTATTGTTACAGAAGTCTCTGCAATATTTGTTGCTAGAACTACCTGAAAGAGACAAACTGGACATCAGTCAATGTTACATACATACCATGTTACATGAATCATGACTTTTAAGGGTAACCAAACTACCGAAAAGACCAAAGGAAATACATTGCTGAATGAACCTTGGAGATGGTCAAATTTGGAGATGCAAAACAAGCAACAAGGAGGTACTGTCTTTTTAAAAAGCAATTTTTGTCAGAAACTTCTAATATCCTAGAACAATTACCTTAAGTGCTATGATACAAAAAAAACCATATGAAACCAAAAAGAATGATATGACCCTTATTTCATATGGTCCAAAAGTGTATTCCTTTTTCTATAAGCAAAAAGTGAAGTGTGCAAATGCCATCTTATAAGGGAAACCTTTTTCCTTTATGTTTAATTGCTCTGAAGTAGAATGATGCTTCTTCAGTGGACCAACAATAGCAAGATCAATTTTATATTTTACACTTAATAATGGTATTATTTTAATACAAGATCTCATAGATAATATCATACTTATATCGAAAGGAATCTTGCTAATATTTTTGGTCAACTTTGAAAGGTGTACACAACTTTGTTCATAGCACATAATTTCATTTCAGACGGATCGTCAAAATATAGTTCATAGCTTCATATGTAATTTCTAGAATGATGTATATTTGGGCATTTCTAGTTCATTTGCCTCCTTATGGACACAATTATGTTCACATGTCTTGCTGACAATTAAATAACTGCACAGAATAATGGAGTGTTTTTTAATTAATAACAGCATATTTACTTCCTACAGTAAGTTATGCCCAGAAGTGTATCGCCCAACCAGACATAAGTAACAGAACATCATTACATTGGACATAAAGAGCATCAAGTACTCATCAATTAGGAAAATGAAGCATGAAGGAACAGTAAGCTTCCAAAGAATTTGATATATTAAGTTTACCTTGCGGGTTCCAGCTGGTGCTAGATTAAAAGCATTCATTTGCTGCTCTGATGGAAGAGATGAGTAGATAGGCGTAGTCCATATCTTACTACTCTGTGCTGGAAGTTGACGAACACGCTCCTGAATAAGTCTCTCTAGTGATTCGATCTCCTCTTGGCCAGTTAAAAATGCAAGAATGTCTCCAGGCCCTTCCTCCAAATGGATCTAACAAAGCAAAAACCTAAACATGAAGTTTATACACAACGAGCTTGCTACATTAATTCACAGTTGAAACAATAGGATCTGATAATTTGGGAATATGAAAATTAGTCCCAAACAAGATTGCATATTCACTTATCGTGGTTTCGGAAGCAAAATTTTCTTTCAAAATCATATTTTATTTGGATTTCAATTTCCTTTCCTCCTCCCTAATTCATCCACCTCTTGCATGCAAATGGGGTGGTGATACTCACCTGAAATATAGTAACTAGTGTAGCATCCAGATAATCTGACTCAGGCTGATAAGTATATAGTATGTCAACAGGGTATTGCCGCCCTTGAATATGTACAGCTTTAGCGCCACCAAAATAATCTGAAAAACACTTGGCGTCCAAACTAGCAGACATAATTATGAGCTTTAAAGGTGCAAATTTTATTCCCTGACATGCCTTCAGAGTAAAATTTTGCGAGTGATCTTGTCTGTCAGGCAAAGTCTTTTCATTCTTATTTGCATAGATAGATCTGGAATGTTGCACTTTCTTCAGCAAGCCCAGCAAGACATCAGTATGGACAGTTCTTTCATGAGCCTCATCAACAACTATAACACTATATTTAGACAAGAGTGGATCCAGAAGTGCTTCCCTGAAAATCCAAAGCAAAGCTTCTAAGAAAAAAATCACACATCAGAACAAAAAAGAATTAAATATAGATTAACCCATGTCAGATTATTGCCACACATAAATATCATATTTAGCCACCTGTAACCTGATCAGATAGAAATTAAAACTGACATTTACTTCAGAAATTTCCAAACAAAAATATCTCAAAAACAAGGAAAGACCACATTAATAAAAGTTACACAGGTCCAGACACCCCAAAAAGATTCAAAACAAAAAGGATGCAATATACAAATGTGAAGCAGATAATAAATGACAGGTGAAATTTATTCTCAGGCCCAGGTCCATGCAGATGTAGGGATGGCTACTGTTACAAACTATTAAAATAGAAGAAGAAATGCTTGAATACTTAATAAAAGGATATCCATAGTAGTGTAGGACCACCAAGCTATGAGTAAGATAAAATAGAAGTGATTAGTCTATGCCTTTTATTCTTCACTTCCGCTGATTCTAACTCATAAATGACTTATATCATTTGAACAGCCTCCAAAGACATAACCATCATGCTGGAAAGATAGCTTCAATGATGTATCCCTTAAGGGAAAAAAGATGAAACAATTTATCTATACGAATCTAAATAACATCATATCAACAATTAAGCCAAACACTAACAAAATGAAACTTTCTATTCTCAGATTGCAAATAACAGGCAGCAAGCATATCAGCTGGAATCAAAAAGCTACATACAACACTATGATAAACCACACAATAATCAAACAATCAATGATTTGGTTCGGTATATACAACATTACCTTAGAAGCAAACCATCGGTCATGTACTTAATCCTTGTTGCATTAGATGTGGAATCATCAAATCTAATAGAATATCCAACCTTTCTGCCCAGTTGATCATTGCATTCCTCAGCAACACGCTTTGCTACTGTAACAGCTGCAACTCTTCGCGGCTGAGTGATGCCAATGACTTTTCCATCCTGACAAAACCCAGCATCATACAAAAATTGTGGCAACTCTGCATAACAAAATGCACAAATACATATGTTTCCTCAAACAATAAAACTGAAATAAAGAGTGTAATGATATTTGTAACAAATTAATTGATGGTGTTATGTGTTTCTTCAATAACTGATGAAAATATGCTCCTTAAAAGAAGCCAAGTAAAATGTCATGTGTATTGGTCTAACAATCCATAAGAACGATTTTCCTAAGGACCAAACCCACTAGGGCACAACAATCCAATGAGGATTGGGAAAGAAGGACCTCATTTCATTTTCCTCAAATGTTCCTTTGGTTAGCTCTACAAGAACTTCTAACCCTCACTCTTAGCTTACACCATTGCCTAATTAAATCCAAATGTTCCCAAATGCACAAGCCACCAACAGCACTTCCACAAATTTAAGACCACAACAATGGCATCCGGAACTGCCAACCTATTCAAACTAATAATCACAAGCATCACAAAGGTACAAGCTTTCAACGATTACTTGTCCCCAAACAACAATGTGCAACGAAAAAAAAACTCAGCAAAACACTTACGAGTCGTTTTGCCACTCCCGGTCTCGCCGACAACAATCAGCGTGTCGTTTTTCTTCACCTCTTCAACAAGCCTCTTCTCCACTGCACCCACAATCACCACCACCAACAACAATAACAACAAATTTAAACTCCCCAGATTAACCCACAAATCAGAGTATAATGGCATCTAATGCATGGCAGGCAAACCTGACGTGATGGGAAGCGCCTTCCTCTGCTGCCGAATCAGCTGCCTCCTCCTGCTCGAACCAGCCAAACATAGGCTCAATCCCAGGCTAGGCTAGGTGAAATAAACAAAACAAAATCGAAGCGAGGTGGTAAGGGTTGGCACCGCGCGTTGTGCTGCTGCTTCTGCGGAGAAGCGCCAGAAGAGAAGGACGGCATCTCAGGCCTAAGAAGCGTGATTATCATGAGTTTACTGCATGCTATATTTTACAATGCCAGAAACAAAACATTAGTTTACTACACATGTACAGATTGGGCCAAATTAGATATATTCATGAAATTGAGAACAAAGAGATGGATATATATCAGCTAGTTATAAGATACAGGTACTGTTTGGCAATCTGTTTTTCCTGAGGAATCAACTCATATGCATTATGCAAGTTATATTTTGCATGCCTAAACAATGGTGCACACTAATATCTGTTTTAAACAAACTCATAAATGTTTGAGAGGCGAGGATCAAACAGGAGGCTGATTTTTATGCAAGGCATTAAGGCAAGGTGCTCTTGTTTTTCATCTACATAAAAGTACATAATAGCCCAAGCTAAATGTCTGAATGTGGAAAATTTGCAGCTAGTGTAGTGGATTTCACACGGCAAATTCTCCCACAATCCATGCGTTAACATAGCCTACAAGCCACAACGCATAAAGGATAAAGCATAATCACTGCTGAAGTGACATGGACCAGGACAAGAATTATTACGCATTAATATTTCAAAAGCTAATGGAAATATGGAATATGACCTAGGAGACAGTCACATGCTCTCATAGTCTCATTGCTTGCCTCTTTCCTGCAAATTCAGCACATGCTTGAAGCCTTTAACACAATTCCACCAAACTTGCGTAAACTAAGTTAATGGACCTTTTCTTTCTTTCTTTCTTTCCAAAACCAGTTAATGAACCCTTTCTTTCTTTCCAGAACCAGTTACTCCACCCTTTCATGTAGAAATTAGGAATAGCTCGGAAAGCCCTAGCATTTGGGGCAAGTCGTCAACCTACTGCCCCAAGCTTACCTAGTTACCTACCAACCACTTGGTCCTTGGAGATCCCAAAATCAGCGACACGAATTTGCCAAAATAAACACTAGCCCCGCCCCATCTAGGATCAAGAAGATCCAGGAGTCTCCGGTCCTTGACATGGTGCCATGGTGGATTGAAGAAACGCAATATGCTCTAATTTGACAGCAGGGCTCGAATAGCTCGCCTTCTTGGCCAAAAGAAAATACCTTAGAATCAGAGGAGGAGGTGGAGGCCACGGCGCGGCGGCGGTGGCGCAGGTGCCCACGACGCCGGCTGGCGCGCGTGGAGCTGCAGCTGGAGTCGGAACGCGCGTGCCGGCGCCGCGAGACGGTACAGGAGTTCGACGCGAAGATGCGCGCGCTACGGGACGGGAGGAGCAGGCCACGGCGTGGCGGCGGTGGAGGGGGTGTGTGTACGGGTGCAAACGGTATGGGCTAATTTTGACGATGGTATCGAATCTGATTCGTATCGAATATAAGAAAGTAATTTAACATTTGGTACCGAATTCAGTCTGTACCAGATAATTATTGCCGGATAAGGTAACGAAAACGGTAAAACTAAAATCCGATCGAATAGCATCCGTAAATGGTAAATCGGATACTATCTGATTGAATATCCGAACAATCAAGTTAGTATCCTAACTGGTCCAACCCATCAACTATCATTGATACCAATGGGTCTAGATTTTATCAAAGTCGTAACATAACTCCTAGAGTCCAGTTACTCTAATCAATCGCCACCAATACTTCCCGTTTATGTTGAACTTGCGTATGAATTTATGTATGAATTTATCGTTTATGTTGAACTTGTGTTATATCGGTTATTATACTTAAGTAATCTAGATGAATTTATTGCTAGTTGAAGGCTTGAAGTGATGGTGATATGATTCAGTGTATATTCCTTTATGTATGGACATACTATTCGTTTATATTATCCGTTTCCAATCCAAAACCGTTATGTATCCGTCCCGATGACACCATATTCGAAACTCCGAATAATCCGAATTCGTATTTGTATCCGGCCTTACCGTATCCGACTTCGAATACAGAAAAAAAATATAGGTTATGATACGATATGAACAATATCTGTCCAAATTCGACCCAATTGCACCTTAGCCGTGGTGGACTGGTGGAGGTAGAACTGTTAGTTAGGGTTACCCAGCCACAACCCGCATATGGGAATTGGGGATAATCGGACGAGGGATCACACCATCAGTCACAGCTGAAACATTGCAAATGGGCCAGGCCCACACTGCAAGGCCAGCCGGCTAGTAGTGGTTTGGGTTGCTGAGGATGGAATATAGCTAATTTGGTCTAATTATATATATATATATATATATATATATATATATATATATATATATATATATATATTATAGCTTGTATATACTAATATTTTACAAAAAAAATACTGGGTGTTCAGTTGAATACCTATGAATCTAGGTAGGTTCGCCCCTGAGTCTGGGAGTGCAAGTTTGTCAGAATTTGTAAGCTGACGACAGTGAGGGGAAAGGATTTGCTGGGCCTTGGATGCTGCGTGGGCTTTGGAGTGGAGGGAGAGGATTTTTGGTCTCAAGGGTTTCAACATTTTGGGTTCGAAAATTGGAACGTACTAGTTATTTTTTAAAAAAATAAATACGCAACTTACGTACGCCATACACGTACTCATGAGTGCACATCCTATACATATCTGTTTATATAAATAAAAACAACCGGTGATATTTAAGGCACCACATTCATTTTAAGGACAAAAAATCCCACAATAATCCTAAAAATCTAGAAATTTTTACATTAATCGAAAGAAAAAAGAGAATGATCTCCACCACTTATTTTAGTGGGGTCAGATTATAACAGTGCAGATTAATCATATATAGATATTAGAGTTATATAGCAGATACAATTATATTTCAATTATAAGACGTAGAGTTGTATATTAAAGACAACTGTATCGTAATATCTAGCCACGTAACTACGCAGGTAATTCTGCTAGTTCACCTAAGTTCAAGGAAATTTCATATGAAACAATTTTATTTCTATAGGTATCTTGAAAAATTCTGGTATTTTCAAATGAGGCCTTAAATTTTGTGAGACTGAACATGCTAGCTCGGATAGTATCTTTCTCCTTTAGTTCTACAAATTTCGTAAGAATCAAATAACCTGTGAAGAATTTTTTATCCCAGGGGCCACTCTTCTGTTTACCTCTCTACGTGGTTGCTAGCAAAATCAGGGACTACTCAATCCTGCAATTTCGATGGACTATATGACAGTATCGAGTTGTTCTAGCTTGCCTAGAGAGAGAGAGAGAGAGAGAGTTGTTCTAGTTTGCCTTGCACGTAAGCTCGGGTATAATAGTCAAGTCTGGTAGGTATATAATAAATCAATTTTAAGCATGTGCTACGATTGGTTTCGTAATCCTGCATCATGCATCAGTATGACGATTCTTGAACTTCATTCCAATTTCTCTAAAAAAAGGAATTATCTGAATTTACTATCTCGTCGGCCTAGGATTTTTTATTTACTATGGAATGATCTCAAGTTGGGCAAATTTATTTATGAGTTGACTCAAACTATGAGTGATGTCCCACTTACCTGATCAAGTTGAGGAACAAGCAAAACATCGATCGAACGATTGGCTTAAGAGTGCAGTAGTAGTGTTCTCTGCTTTATTAAAACCCTAATAGGTTAAGTGCATGTTTAAAGTCCATATGAATACTTGGATTTTTGAAGTGGTTTCTTCACTCTTTTCACTTCCGTCTCGCTTCAGAGATAAATCAGAAAGTTACGGACGCATCACATACCTCACTCCTCTTGCTCCCGTCTCGCGTACGTATCTCTCTCTCACTTCCCTACCACTTGCTCACTCTTTCTAAAAGCCACTTCTTCCAACCACTACTATTCATTTTTAATCAAAAGCTATCAGCCGCAGTTAGTATAAATAGACACTAAGATTCTGTTCTTTTAGGGTTTTAGTTTCTCTGAAAGTCAAAATAAATAAGATGATTTCTCGAAACAGATTCTTCAAACGGCTTCTTAAACCCAAAACTATATACGTTGTCCTTTGTATCTCAAAAACCGTAGAAAAACACATCCACCTACCCTAATAGTTAACACATCCATATTAATGACAAGTTTATGTTTCACTCACCACCGCAAAAACTTCGAGCGCCAAAAGTTTAAGCTCTCTCAAATAGAACAACGTTGAATTGTTGAGGTGACTATCCAAAGCTTAAGGTTTAATTTCTTTCAACTTATAATTCTATAAAAACTGAGAACCCACTCTCGAGAAATTGAATGACATACACCGTATACTCCCTCCAGCACAAAAAAGTGACATTTTGAGATACGTGTGGTTATAAATTTTAACTATCAATATCTTTATAAATATTTACATTAGACACATAAGATTATACATGTATATTTATCTCAAAAAATATTTTTATAATATTATAATTTTAAATATGTTTTACTAATATATTATAATATAAATTGTGATTAAAGTTATGTTTTGAGAACTATGTCAATGTCCAAAATGTCATTCTTTTGTAACTAGAGAAAGTACTACACACTAATAACCTTTTTAAAAAAGAATCTGTTAAATCAGATAGCAAGCTGAGTGTAGGCATACTAGTATGTAACATGGAACAAACCAAAAATGCTGACCTACAAGAAGTCCCTTCATCCACCTACCGTTATACATGTACACATGCATGGAATTTTTGTCTGATTTGGCATTGTTTACAACTGTAATTACAAAAATAACAGTATGCGAATCGTATTGATAGAAATAACATTTTTGCCGTCCGATGGCTGGACGGCAACGCCAACGGGGTGACATGTGGCCCCTTCGCATATAACTATTTTTGTAATTATAGTTACAAACAATGCCAAATCCGACAAAAAAATCTTCCTTCACCGAGAACATTCCCCAGTAACAAATCACAAAATTGCACCACTACCACCGTGTCCTAGATAACTAAGAACAAAGAGTACGTCAAACCCGACCCTGTCAAACCACTACTATTTCCATTACACACCTCTTGAATTCTTGATCATATATATGTACACACCATTACACCAAGTAATCAACACATGCACACACACAAGGAAGAAGAAGAGTTCCTTCATCTTAAAAAAAGGAAGAAGAGTTGAAGACCAAACAAATCAAGAAGAGGGTCGTCGTCGACGACGAGAGCAGCAATAATGTCGTTCATCTGGAAGTCGTCCTACTACACCGTGTCCCTCATCGTCCTCCTCCCCCTCACACTCCTCCGCCTCACCTTCGTCGTCCCCTTCCTCGCCTACCTCCGCAACCCAGTGGGCTGCCTTGGCGCGGCCAACGTCGACCATGTTGCACTGGCGTCGACGGACGACGAAGTTGACCGGGCGCCGAAGCTCAGCATCCTCATCGGTGTGCACACCACGGCCAAGAAGCACTCCCGGCGACACCTCGTCCGCATGGGAGAACCAATCCACATCAATTTCAATTCATATGAGACTCAAAACATATCATAAAGAAGCATATTACTTTTCTCTTATCAAATTTCAAGAGGACATGGGAATATATTAATTCAACGAATCTCAGGAAGTCAACATGCTACAGTACATAATTTAATCTTCTCTAGATTTTGGCTCACTAAGAGAATAGATTTAGAAACTCGGCTCAAAAATCTTCCTCACGCTCCCAGGTGGCTTCCTCCTCAAAATGGTTCTCCACTAAACTTTGCAAAAATGGATGACCTTGCTTCCGGTCACACGCTCTGACACTTTCAAGATTTTGACAAGGTGCTCCTTGTAAAACAGATCCTCCTGAACATCAACAGCTTCAACTGGCACTACTTCCTTTAGCATACGCAGACACTTCTTCAGTTGCGATAAATGGAAGGCATCATATATCCCACTAAAGGTCGCAGGTAGCTCCAACTGATAAACAACTTCTCTCCTGCGCTTTAATATCTTGAATGGCCCTACATACCTTGGTGCAAGTTTTTCTTTCATTTGAAATTTCTTAACACCTTTGAATGGTGTAATCCTGAGATACATATAATCATCTGACTCAAAATTCAACTCTCAATGACAAGTATCTGCATAGTTTTTCTGTCTTGTCTATGTAGTTTTTAATCTCTCCTGAATTAAACGAACCTTTTCCTCAGCCTCTTTTAAACAATCTAGCCTGAAGACTTGACCCTCCCCCATCTCCTTCCATTTGAGAGGGGTTCTGCACTTTCCGCAATATAGAGCTTTAAATGGTGATATTTATAAACTAGTTTGGTAACTGTTGTTGTAAAAAAAACTCTTTGAAAGACAAGCAACTATCCAACTTGGATGCATGATCTAACACACAAACTCTTAGCATATGCTTAAGAATCTGATTTACTCGCTCAGTCTGACCATCGATCAAGGGATAATACACTGTACTGAAATTTAGGTGAGTACCCAATGCTTCATGAAAACTCCCCCAAAATTGTGAAGTGAACTGTGACCCACAATCCGATACTATTTTCTTAGGCACTTCATGATTACTCACAATCCTCGACTATATAGCTCTACTAACTTGTTACCTACATAGGTTGTCTTAACCGAAATGAAATGAGTAACCTTCATCAAATGAAACACAATTACCCATATTGAATCAAAACCTTCCTTGATCTTGGGCAATGCTGTAATAAAATCCATGCCAACTTCTTCCCACTTCCACTCAGGAATTTTCAGCGGTCGTAGCAAACCTACTGGTTTCTAATACTCAGTTTTCACTCTTTAACACACATCACATAGTGTAACATCCTTTGCTATCTCATGCTTCATACTTAGCCACCAATATTTGTCTTCAATATCCTGATACATTTTGGTACTACCCGGATGAATTGAATATGACTCATGAACTTTCTTGAGCAATAACTCTTTTAACTCCTTTTGTTTGGCACACACAAGCGTTCCTTAAACTACAAGGTACCTTTATCATCCTTGGTAAAATCCTGATGCTTTACTCTTATTTATATTAGTATTGATTTGCTCAATATTTACATCCTTTGCCTGAGCTTGACAAATCTAATCATCCAAAGTTGGTTGTAACTCTATTGATGCTAGGAATCCTTCCTCCACTAATTCCAGGATAAGCTTCTGAGGAGAGGCAAGATATAATTGTAACTTACTCCAAAGTTTTTCACAAAGAAACATAAATTACTTGTGGAGTATTTCCAAATATATGCCAAGATTAAAAACTTTTAGATATAGATTTTAACAAATTAAGTTTTTATTTTTCAAACACAAGCTCATTTTCAAAGAAAATTTCAAGATTGCAAAAATGAGCATCTGAGGGAATCTTAAGTATCCAATTTCATGTATGAGTTGCCCTTGTGAGTTCATATATGTCAATAATTTTAGCTCAAAAGACAAAACTTATTTAAATGTTAGATTATGACCACTTAGGTCAACTCAAAATTTTAGATGAGTTTCAAAACCAAATAACTTTTGATGGGTTGGTCTTTTGGAAAATTTTTGAATACCAATAATGTTTAAAACAGCCAACTCCATGTTTTTGGTATTGAAAACTTTTTCAAAGTCCTTTTAAAAATGAGTTTGGCCAATTTTTGAGTTTAAAACTAAGACAAGATACAAGACTTCTAATTTTAGGTTGGAAACTCAATTTTACTTGAAATAAGGTTTTCTTAAAGCCCAAAACTTTGGAAAACATTTGAAATGCATTTGTATATATTTTCTAACTAGTTTTTTTTTTAAGATATACTAATAGTTTCAAAAAATTTGACTTTTGGCTAAATGGCTCAATTTTGAATAGCAATACTAGCACTTAATTAACTTGGGCACACTTAGAGATGTGATATACATTATTATGATTTAGCACTCCCTCCTAATATGCCACTTACGTCTTGCTTATGATTGCAATAATGAACTTTCAGAAAACGAGCAAGAGCACCCCTTTTAAATGATTTTCATGTAATGCTACTTACACAAAACTAGAGGCTAAATATATCAAATGTAAATACTTGTTACCGAGATGTCATTGGTTCTTGATATAGAATGATCATCCTCAAGCTTGGCTTCTATTTTGCGCATGGTGGAATTCACCTCTTCATGAATAAGCCAAGTCTTCAAGGCCTCTCCAAGTACCTATTAAGCATTTAAGCGTATCTTGGTACCTAAAACTTGGTTAGGTCCATAGATGTTAGGACCTGTTCTTTTCAGCTTCTTAAAACGGCTTTTAGCTTTTGCTACACTACCTAACTTTCAAACGGAATATTTTTTTAAGATGGAGTCTACAAGTTAATTATAGTACACGTTAAAAGTCCAACATCTGTACCATCTAAAATCGCAAGCGAGTATCTCTCTCTCCGTAATCTCTGTCGCAAACAGCTAAAATTCAAAAAATTTAACCAAAAACCATAAGCCGCAGTCAAAAAGAACAGACCCTTAGTCACAATAGATTTGGCCACTCAAATGGCCTTAGCAGTAACTTTATGTGAACTAACATTTTTAACAAATACTTTGTCATTTCTATACTTCCTAAGCAAATAATGTCCATTATAAAGAGAGAACTTAAGATTGATACATTTGGGATAATTCTTACTAAAATATCCTTTTTGTCGGCAATTATAGCAAGTTTGGCATGTACACAATAATTGTGTACTATATAATAAGTTTTCTTAAGCAGTTAACTCATTTAAATGTGTGTATTTATCTTTGAGATTAATTGCTAGCAAAAATTACTCATCTGATTGTCATTAATCATCCAACCATTAACACATAATAGAGGAACTATATAACAACTCGATTATGAGTATATATGAACTACACAAGTTATATATACTCAAGAGATATATTTCAAAGCAAAGATCCTTAATATGTGAAAAGAGAAATATAGATCAATACTAATGAAATCACAAAGTATAGAATGAATTCCCCCTAAATGTGTGCATTCAAGAATATAGTGAAAAGTATATGCACCTATTCATCTTAGACTTTTTGGTGGAGTTTATTCTATATTTTGGATCCAAAGAATGCCCTAAGATATGATAATGTAATTTCAAGTGCATATCTCTACGATTTTTACCTCTTAATCCAAGTGAGACTTAAGAGATTATAATTAATCAAACATATCAATATCATAATAGCATTTGTCATTCATTACATCCAAATGAGACTAGATGATATCATAACTAATAAATATATTAGTCTTATAATTGTATTTGTCGTTATCACCAAAGCCAACTTAATGAAGCTTGAACTTATAGCATTCAATTTGGAATATGACTACGATTGGAATTCGTTGGATTTTCATCAAGTATCAACCCTAGCATGGCAAGCAGAGCAATTTAAAACTCCCCCTTCGGATGCTTCCCCTAGCACCAAAAGGTAGGGGCTAGTGTTGGAGGAATAGTTTTACTCCTCCATCGATGAGACCCACTCTATAGAAGATACAGACACAAATTGAATAATTATAGTCATACAGACACAAATTGAATAATTATAGTCATACTTAGAAAGGACAACTATACCCTTTACTTGTTATTCATAGGGCAACTATCCCCTCAAAGAGTATTTTGATCATTTGTACATATCCAAAAACCTATAAATACCCCATATAACCCTCATTTTTGAGGAAAAACTCTTATAAGCAATAAAGAAGTACATTCAAACTAGTGAGCCCTCAAGGGCTCCCTCCCCAGAGGTAACCCCCGTTGGCTCACCGACAAAAGTAGGCGGTCTTCTCAGACCCCCCAAATCTGTATAAATTCTTGTGTTATTTTTACTCTTGTGGACGTTGGCCCGTCAGACGGTCGACGCCCATCCCCTTACTTGTATTTGTGTTGTCACACCTACAACAGGAGTGTTGAAGTATAAGTAAATTAAACATCTTTTCTTATCAGCTTAAACTTTTGAATAAATTAATTGGTGCATACAACTCAATGCACGACTTGATAATCGTCGAAGAATCAATAAATAATTAGGAAAAATGGTGAAACTAGGGCAGGGGATGAGAAGCATACCAGATTAGGCACCAAGGGAGCACTTTCAAGAGCTCCGATCTTCAAAGAGCTCGATGCCGGCGACCTCGAGGAATGCCGCGAGGTGATCGGTGATGACGAACTGTCAAGGAGAGAAAAAGAAGAGCAGAACAAAGAGAGGTGGCCAGAAGTGGGGTCGAGGAGGCCCACGTATCAGCAAGATAACGTAAGGAGGAGATGCATTTAATTCAATCGGACCCTTTTAGTGGCCAAACCAGGCAACCGGCCCATTAAGGCCCACTTAGGCTGGCGAAAACGTCGGCCCATTAGTTAGACCGGCCCATTTATATTCGCGACCTTAAACCCTAGCCTTCCCCAACACACCCGTAGACAAATCTCAACCGTCTAATCATTCCCACCAGCCAATCGCCGCTGTCCGCTTATCTGACGTTTGCTACATATAAGCCGCCTCTATCGCTGGCCGTCACACGAAGCCCCAACGAACGTCCGAGCTCTCGTCTCCGGCGGCGTAAGGAAGGAAGCAAAGCGGCGAGGCGGCAGCGGCCATGGTGAAGGGACGCACGGGGCAGCGCGTCAGGCTCTACGTTCGGGGCACCATCCTCGGATACAAGAGGTGAGCGTCAGCTGCTCTGGAGCAGGATCTGATCATTTCTTAGTGCGATTTGGTGGTGCGCTAATGGTGTTGGGGAATCTTGGGGGTGGTTGCAGGTCCAAGTCGAACCAGTACGAGAACACGTCGCTGGTGCAGATCGAGGGGGTCAACACCAAGGAGGAGGTGGCGTGGTACTGCGGGAAGCGCATGGCGTACGTCTACAAGGCCAAGACCAAGAGCAGCGGCACCCACTACCGCTGCATCTGGGGCAAGGTCACCCGCCCGCACGGCAACTCCGGCGTCGTCCGCGCCAAGTTCAAGTCCAACCTCCCGCCGGCCTCCATGGTGAATGACCACCCCTTTCTTGACCTCATCTTCAAGTGTGATGTGCTGCATGTTGATGTTTTGTGCTGATGCTGTTGCTTTGTGTTGGGTGTAGGGGCGCAAGGTCAGGGTGTTCATGTACCCGAGCAGCATCTAAGGTTATCATCCACCCAATGGCTACTATTTATTTAGTTGCTCAATGCAGAATTTGCTGTTTGCGATGACGTTTGTGATTTGGTTCTAGCTTGTATTTACCGTTTTATGGTAGGCCTTTAGATTGATTAGGTCGAGTGTGTGACAGAATCATAGCACTGGGTGCATGGATTGCTTGTTTACACCGGCAGAATATGATCTTACGTGGTTTTGGTGCGATGGAGTGGATATTGGGTTGCACAATTTAACCATCTATCATTATAGTTTGTCTGCATCATGCTATGCTGACAATGGTGCAGATTAATTGTCATGTAATATATGGATTCTTTTGAGCTTAGAATTTCTTCACCAAGAAGGCAGCATGCTGAAAATTACGATCATTAGGACATGTGGTATTGAAACCCATTGAAACTTAGGCAGTTAAACCACTATATAATTGTGGCCAACTAGTGATTTATCTAGTTATGACTTATCAATCACTGTAACTTGGTTTTATATGGTGTTTCTCTGGTCATTTGATCAATGGGCTTTGTTTACTTTAGAGTTCAATTACGCTCTTCACCACTATTTTTGGGTACGGGATATCATGCTGTTTCTTTGCAACTCCTTAAAACTTCTGGTGGATTGTTTTATCCTTGTACAAGCCATGTACCTTTTCTTCCTCAGAAAAGTACAACGCAAGCTACTACTGAGAACTGCTAATTTTAGGGTGCTAAGATGTGTTTAGCTCTTATATTAGATACAAACTTTTACTGATTAAGAATATTACAATTTGTTAGTAGAAAACTAAAAAATTAATCAACATATTCTATAGAGGCATTATAAATGAAAAGGTTTAGCTAATGCAATCTTACACTTTACTATTAAGTACTTTAACATGAGCAGTCGTAAGATCCTGTTACTTGGTACATTGTATATATTAAAATTTCTTCTCTTATTTCTAGCAGCATGCAGTGGGAATTAATTGCTCTAGGACATCGTCTTATCTAATTGTATTTTCCAAATTGAGAAATATGTGTTGTGTTGCTCTAAATTATTCTCGGCATTCTACATTTTATAGATCTTGGTCCGAACATAGCCTGCAGTCTACACCATTATTTTGCCCTTATGCAAAGTTGTAAACATGCAGAAATGCCGGTTTTGCTGTACTTGTTCCTTATCACTTTTGTTTCGTGCAATGCAGGTTTTTGTTGAAGTAGGGACAAGTCGTGGTTATTTCTTGCTATTCTCATGAGCTGAAAGTGTCTTTTTATGGTGAATCTATGCTATGTTGGCAACTTGGACTGTTCATGTATTGAGAACCTGCAAAAGTTTTGCCTACGTTTGTTGTCAAATGGGTGGACCATTTTAGTATTGTTATGTCAGCACTGGAGCGTAATTTTTCCATTAGTTGAAAGCACGATTTGCCATGTTCGTTAGTTTTACCTCCATTATCGCCATTCTCTATTCTCATCAAGTTCTTGCAAATGGCCGTCATGGTTATGCTGTTTGATGTTTCCAGAAGTTCATTGGATGATGATGTATTTCGTTTTCTGGGGTGCTGATAGTCAGCACATAGAGTAAGGAACTATGGGCCTGTTTTTTTTTGGTTTATGGCTATGTTTTATGGTTTAAGGTTGAAATTTTTGAATTTTGGATCGTTCACGATAGAGATTACGGAAAGAGATACTCATTTGCGATTTTATCTGATATAAATGTTAGGCTTTTAAAGTGCACTATAATTAACTTATAGACTGTCTTGAAAAAATATTATGTTTGAAAGTTAGGTAACTTAGTTAAAGCTAAAAGCTGCTTTTAGAAATCGCAAAGAACAGACCCATAATACCCATAATGTCGGGTCGTATATGGTCGTATTTTGCATTTGTGTTGCTGGTTCGCGGTTTCTATTCTGTTTGGCTGATATCGTAGACATCCTTCCACTGATGAAGCGCTGCTCTATATCGAGTTTTAGGCCTGGTTTTAGCCTTTCCTAGCATTTCAGCTGGTCATTCAGTGCTGTTGCCCAACGCACACCCCACTTCCTGCTGCTCTGTACGTCTCAAGAACAGCTTGCAAGCGTGAGCATTTGTTTAAAAAATTAGGCCGGGAGCTCTGGGATCGACTGTTACAAGAAGGGGAGCACGAGCATTTCAGCGGATTTATTGGAGAAGTAAATCAAAACAACAGTAGCATCAGTGTACCACAGTCCACACGATCTTCACAAACTTGTCGAAGTTCTTCCTGCAGCAGCCATCAGGCTCGAACGCCCTTAACCACCTTCACCTGCAGCTCTCGCGCCCGCCTCCTCGTCCGGCTCCCTTCCTCCCCCTTGTCCTGGTGCTACCGGAGCCAGGCGAGGCAGCCGTGCGGGTCGGTTGGAGCGGTGTCCGTTTCTGGCGGCTCGGCGGCGGGGAGGAGGTGATAGGGGCCGAGGAGGAGACAGTTCGGGAGCGCGGCGGCGAGAGCGTTGGTGATGTCGGGCTGCTCGAGTCCCGGGAAGGTGTTGAGGGCGATGGCCGCGGCGGCACGTGGGAGGCGCTGCGCCATGCAGCGGAGGAGGAGGCTGATGACGTTCTTGAAGTCCCCAGAGACGACGCCGGCGGGGAGGTCTCGGACGCGGTAGCTGCCAAGGCCGGGGTGCGAGGTCAACAGCTCGTCGGCCCCGCTCGCGGCTGCAAGCGACGCATGCGGCATGCAGGTTCAGGACCCCGTAAACTCAAATATATGCAGAAATATAATGGAAACAGTCGACTTAGAGGAAGAAGCTAAGCGGTCACGCAGATTGCGCTGCATAGAAACTTTATTGCTGCTCCATAAAGGTTTTATTTACGACAATGGTTCGGAGATTCCGTTTCCTCTCTTATCAGTGCACGCCAAGAAAAAATGTCGGCGTAGTTGAGCAACTTCATACTACAACACAATTATCTAGAGAGGGGATGTAAGAATAGAAGTAGAATACTCTGTATTTTTTCTGGACGTCTTCAGGCCCTTTAAAAAGGCGTTGTAATTACACTAGTAACTATCGCGATCAAACAGAGTTAATTCACTGGTAACTACATCATGAAACCACATAATGATATCTATGCTATGGTAACTACCTTATGAAACCATATAATGATATTTATGCTATGGTAACTGCCTCATAAAACCACTAATGATATTTATGTTGTGGTTATCAACTTCAAGACAGTTCAAAAAGGTGAGAGAAGATGCATGGTTTAGCAAAAAATAAAGGTGAACCTACTCTGCCAAGTGACGTGTCATGTCACAGCACGATCGTGCGTCGTAAGTCATAAGTCACACAATTTTTCATGTGAAAATATACAAATACGCGCACACATATGTGTTCAACCAAAGCCCTCCTTATGCCATCCTTATCCATATGTCACATGATTCAAGGACTAGAAAGAATTCTACCGTATAAATTGATCTTTTTTATCTTGACTTAGTAATATAGTATTAACAATGTATACTTTAAAATTATAAAAAAAACAAGTCTAACTCATATAGTCCTATTTCTAATAATAAAATAGTTTTTTATTTTTTAATTAAATAACTAAAAAACTAACATCTACTATAATATAATTTTAACAAAAAAAACCAACCGCTACAGTTAAAAGCTGCATGCTGAACAACGCGTTTGTCCTTCTTATCTACGCAAGTATCCAGGGATAAGGTATCCATCATACAAAAATTTCTCCACGACTCCACAGTACGCAGCATCATGCCAGACGCTGAGAAGTGAGAGCCATACTCTCATCCAAGACTTAGGGGGTGATCAGAATAGCGATAGCTTTTGACTTTTGACTGAAAAAACACTGTAGTTGGCTAAAAAAATACTGTAACTGAGTTAGTGGATAGTGTAGTGAATAGTGAAAAAAAAAACTAAAATTAGAAGCTGAAATCGAAAAAAAATCAAACCGATCACCCTTGGACCAACAGAATACAATATAGAAACGCAATCCTACGAAAGCAGTCAGCAGAACGCAACGCCGAGTCGACCAAAAAGCGAGGACTTTTAACATTAGTCCCTGCAAGCCTTAAGATCACACAAAATGGCCCTAATTTGCTTCTGAACCAATGTTATTTTGGAGATAAAAAAAGGTGGACGAACACGCGTGCACACATCACCACACACACAAGCACACCACATATGGGTGCCCCCTGCAGGACATGCGTGACTTGCCAAGCCTGAGGATAAATTAGCAAACCCACATAATGAGGATACATAATTTTCTACTAAGACACATTTATATATGACTTTAGATTAGGTCTGTTCTTTTTGGCTGCGGCTGATGGTTTTTGGCTGCGGCTGATAGCTTTTTGGCTGTTTGTGACAGAGATTGCGGAAAGAGAGATACTCGCTTGTAATTTTTGATGGTACAGATATTAATTTTTTAACGTGTATTACAATTAACCTGTAGACCCTATCTTAAAAAATACTCCATTTAAAAGTTAGTTACTATAGCAAAAGTCAAAAACGATTTTTAAAAACCGTAAAGAACAGATCTAAGTAGATAGCAAAGATTTTAACTTGGCCCTGTTCTTTGCGGCTTCTAAAAGCCGCTTTTGGCTTTTGCTACAGTAACTAACTTTTAAACGGAGTATTTTTTTAAGATGGGGTCTACAAGTTAATTGTAGTACACGTTAAAAAACTAATATCTGTATCATCAAAAATCGCAAACGAGTATCTCCCTTTTCACAATCTCTGTCGTAAACAGGTAAAAAGCCATCAGCCGCAGCCAAAAACCATCAACCGCAACCAAAAAGAACAAACCCTGGAATCCAACTCTCACGTCTCCACTAACCAGGTGGTTCCCCAACGAGCTTTTGAATCTTGTGACAGGAGTGCAATTGTACGGTGTGGACCCACTGTTATATATATATTTACCAAACTCATCATTGCCAAACAACTTCTTTGAGAAAAATTGTTGTCGTCTTAGGAGGTGATCGGAATAGCGATGGCTTTTGGCTTTTCTTTGAAAAAACATCAGAGTTGTTGAAAAAACACTCAGAATGAGTTGGTTTATTGAGTATAATTAAATGTAGAAAAATGTAAAAAAACCAAAAATAAAAAACGAAAAAGTAGTATAAGTAATTTTAAAAAAAACGAAAAAAACAAAAAAAATAAATTTTCTCAGCAGTGCAGTCTCAGTAGTTACGATGCACTGCTGATGAAAAAATCGCTAACGCCAGCGACGGGAGAACCCAACTTGATCGGCCCCTTAGGTATTCTGCAGGACTTTTCTTTTTAATTTCTCAAAGTTATTTTTCAGTTTATTTATAGTAATTAGCTTTTAAATAGAGTGATGGGACCTATAAACTAATTGTAATATATACTGTAACGATTTCATTTAGATCAACTAAAATCACGTATAAATTTCTATTACTCTATACTCTCCCTTGTGAACAACCTAAAAGAACATACCACTCTTTTGCACCAATTCAAAGTCTTGGTACCTTTACTGCGAAATCCTAACTTTGTTTATTGATTTGACCTTATAATTTTGGTAAAAGAATTATCTTTTCTTATTTCTGCAGCCAGTCATTGTATATAGTTGACGGATCTCAGATTTTTTAGCTCCAACACAAAGACAAGAGTGGTACCGAATAGATTATTACTAGTTATGTGCCCGTGCGTTGCTACGAAAAACCAAATAAAAGTGGTGCATACTATCAAATATGTGCCCGTGCAACGCACTTTGA
Source organism: Melocanna baccifera (assembly GCA_036346265.1). NCBI lineage: Eukaryota > Viridiplantae > Streptophyta > Magnoliopsida > Poales > Poaceae > Melocanna > Melocanna baccifera. Next base: position 15,160,988 of record CM070684.1, on the reverse strand, counting down.
TAGTATGCACCACTTTGATAGTATGACCCGGAGGCCAGGAGGGGGAGGGGGAGGGGGCGGCGGGGGTAGAGGGAGGAGCGATGGGGAGGAGGGCAGGGCCGCGGGGAGGGAAGAGGGGAGCCGGGAGGGGAGGGGAGGAGGGGTGGTGGTTGGAGGGTTTTAGGGTTGGCCGGGTGGTGGGAGGGGGAGGGAAGATCCGACGGTCTAGATTGGATGGAGGCTTCGGCAACCACCAACTCCTTTTTTTATAATAATAAAGATTGGTAGGCAAATAGCAAGGATCACTGTTCCGAGAGAAAATTGGAGGCTGCTTAGAAGCCAGGTATTCAAAGCAGTATTCAATGCTTTGAACTATTCCGAACATTTTTCTACACTAATAGTATGGTATGGTTAGTTTCAAAGCAAAAAGAGGTCATATTATATTGAGTTTAAGAAAATGTACTATATTCACAACCTTATGGAGTTGGCTGCAAAAAAACCAACGATGAGCAGCTCCCTTCCCCCAAAAAAAGGTACCACCGCCACTCCACGTACACAAAAAATCGCGCAGTAATTATTGAGCAGAAAAAACTATTTTTTCCTCAAACCCTAAAATTAAGCAGCAAGGAGAAAAATTCTAGAGGCAACCAAAAAAATTCCCTTTGCCTTCTCCGATTTTGCAGCATATGCCCTGAGGATTTCACGCGAAATTTCCTAGTTGTTTCCTCGCCCTGACCCGCGATCTGATTTGGAAGATGCGCAGCGATTGCCTTTTCTTCGTGCTCAGATCACAGCAAAGGTGCGGGGACTGAGGTGAGCTCGTTGGGGATTTGATTTCCGTCCGATCTGATCTCGCGTCTACAGGTAAGCGATTCTGCTGTCGATTGCGTCCTGCCCCTTTTCTTGATGGGACCCTTTCTTGATTTGGTGATCTTTTTCGATTCTCCGAGTTCTTGTTCGGGTAAAACAATCTTATTTGACAAATGTGCAGATTTGCAGGTTTCTTTGATTGTCTGGGAAATGCTGGCATCAACATGCTAAGCCGCGGAGTCGTGAGGCCGCTGTTCTATCGTCTCTGGCATCAACATGCTAAACCTCGCCATGCCACCATCGGCCGCTACCAATCGTGCTTGCTTTTGCAGTTTCAACCACTCAAATGTCTACAACGAAAGCTGTAGGATGCAGATGAATGGTGTTCTTGATTTGGGGATCGGTAGGAGGTTTGTGCCAGGCAGCGCATTGAGCTTGAAGGGCTGTCTGAATTGGCAGGATAGCAGATTCAGGAAGGTGGATGGTGAGGCAGTGAAAATCAAGGCACACGTTCTGGCCCCTCAGCGGCAGTTACTCCGTGATGCAGAGGTTCTGCCATTGGAGGAGGTGAGCACGAAGAGCCTTAACGGAAATGGCGCATGCCGGCATGGGAAGCCTCTTGGTTTTCCCGAGCATGCTGTGTCAACTAAGATGGTGGTTGCTGTCGATGTGGATGAAGGTATTGTAAATCATTACCATATACTGTTGTTCATCTCTCAATTATGCAGGGCTGAACTTTCATGTTGAGTGCATAACTGGTTCTTTCTTTGGTGGTCGGGTTTCATGGTGCTTAGTCTAGAACCAAATTGTGAATTGAACATTACTGCAAAAAAAAAAAGTCATACATCTCGTCATGACCATTACTTACAATTCCACGACATTGTCCTTCTCCCATGTCTTGTCCTCTCCAGGTCAATGAATTAACATCATCTTTCTGTTTCTTATAATTGATCCTTTCTCATTACCTTGTGACGTATTTCTTGCTCGCAGTTCTTGGAAGCTTTCTTGCTGCGCTGAACAGATTTATTGCGGATCGTTATTCTTGGAATCACTCAGTATCAGAATACCATGTGTATGAGTTCTTTAAGGTGAATTTGAAGCCCTGGCTTCCTAATTTTTTTTGAAGCCCTGCAATTTGTTCTCTTTGAGCAGTGAAATTTTCTGTTGAGTTCTTCTAGCTGAATATTTTGTCCACCAGTTAGTTCTTACATCTTTTTGCAAAACTCTATGCAGATATGGAACTGTTCTCGAGAAAGAGGTGTCTTGATACTACTTATCTTCATCTCATCTTGGAACTTACAAATTTTGGTGTTTTGAATATACAATCATGCACCCTTTCTAAAATATTGCAGCTAATACTCTTGTCCATGAGTTCTTTACAACCCATTACTTCCAAGATGGCATACGTCCTATCCCAGGCGCTCGAGATGCTCTCCAAAATCTTTCTTCTTTCTGTAGCTTATCTGTAGTAACGTAAGTCCAATTTATTTTAGAGACACCATCAATTTATATTTTCTTATATCTGTAGCTTATCTGTAGTAATGTTTGCCTAATTATGTCGTTCCTTTCAAAGGTCTCGGCAGGATGCAATTAAAAATCACACATTAGAGTGGATTGAGAAGTATTATCCAGGCTTATTTGAGCAGATCCATTTCGGGAACCATTTTGCTTTGGAAGGTCAATCAAGGCCAAAATCAGATATTTGCCGGTAAGATTGTAAGGGGAACGTTATTCTAGTCTTTCCAATCATGTTAGGAGAGTGTACCTGCACTGTGATTAGGCTTACCATACACTAAAGCCTAATAATGATTAAAACTGCCATTTGCTTCTCTCTTCTTTTGTGTCTCTTCTGTGCATTTTAAACTGTTACAACAATGTTGTAAGCTGTTCCTACACTTAATATTAACTTGTTCGCAGTGGAATTCCTTTTTGCAGATCTTTCGGCGCTCAGGTTTTAATAGATGACAACCCGAGATATGCTTTAGAATGTGCTGAGGTTGGCATGAGGGTCCTGCTCTTTGATTACAACAATTTGTATCCTTGGTGCAAAACTAGTGTTGACGAATTGCATCCTCTGGTGACCAAGGTTCATAATTGGCAAGAAGTGGAGGAAAAACTTCTCTCCTGGGTAGTACCTGAGTGCTGAAGTTCTTTGTCCGGTGTGAGAAGCACAATTGAGATAAGCAAATGCTTCCGAAGAGCTTAATTTCTTAAGAAACATGTTGCCATGTTGGATCCATTCCAATATGTTAATACATGAAGATGTCAGAGTAAAATAGGATAGTCCATATCTTTAGTGGGAGACTGGCGAGTGAACACTGCGTCATTGCTACAGGCTGGATGTAGGCCTGGAAGGCAGCCAGTTTAGCATGCCCTAGATGATTCAAGATCGATACACGCAGTTCTACGTCAAAGATCAAATTCTTTTTCAGCCTTTTTACCCTGTGGGGTGTATATATTGACACTGTGCTATATGCATTTGATGAATTAAGATGGTTCATATGAATTGATCTGATTCAATTATCAAATAGCTTGGATCCTATGTCCTAACTCCTGACTTCTGATGTGAAGGTATTTGAAGGTAGATCCAATGTTGATGGACCCTTTTCTTCTGAACCATCATGATATGTGCGAAGTGTGGACTTTTTCTTTAATCCTTAACACAACATTTTTCTTTCTGCTAAGTCGAATTGTCAGAACTCAGAACACGATTTTTCTATTGCACAAAGCAGCGCTTGTTCGTGAGGTGCCGGTGCCGCTAGTCTCGATTTCTCGATCAATAAATGAAACAAAAAAAAATGACGAAACTTTACTCCAGTTTTGACACACAGTAGGATCCAAAAACCGATTAGAAAGATAAGTGGTTTAGGATTAGTCAGTAATGAATTCCTTTATTTACTTCTAGAAGGACTCGAAGTGAGACCTTGGTTGTGATTAAATCAACATATTAACTATTACTTTCGGACTTTGGAGTTCACGTACAACGGTACAAGTCATTGGAACCACAAGTAGCGTGAGGTTGCTGAGTCATGTCATTGGCGTGTGAGTCAGCGACAAGAATCGCTCACCAGAAAGTGGTGACAGCAGCAGCTCCTGCTGTCGGTAAATACAAAATTACAGAAGCAGCCAAGCTAAGCAAATTTACGGGAGCAAAATTTTGCAGCAAGAACCAAACATCACTTGGAAAGAGACAGCCACTCGGATCACAAACATGATATAGAGAGGAGAATTAACATCTTCAAGGAATCTATTATCACAACTCACATGCACAGCACTCAAATCTTATATTAGAATGGATTTGGATTGGTTTTCTAATAAATCAGTAAAACTCATGCTAACATTATCACTCCAGAAAAATGCGAGAACATCAGCGAGCCAAGCATAAGTGTGGGTGTGGCAGCGGCTCGGATTAGTGGCGAAAAGAGGGGATAAAAAATGAAAATCTATCTACAGCTCAAACAAAGCAGTTCGTACAGTTTCTCGTCAAGAAGTGAGAATACGGTTCTACAGATTTACCATCTCCAAGGTGGCAGTCCAGAAGAATTGAGTTACACAAACCATTGGAAAGCTATACAAAATTACGGCCCCGGTATCACACTTCCATAGACTTTTTGTCAAAGTTGCATTAGGGGCAAGGCCATCACTGCACCAAAAACAGAAAACATAACCAGAATCAGCCAGAAGGGCACTCGCTTCTTCTGCTTCTTTTCACCGCGGACCTCCACTGCTGGTTTTCCTCTATTGTTGGGTACAACTGCAGCTTGTTGGACTGCAGGAGATGGAGCTGGGGCAGGGTTTTCCTGAGGCTCTGGTTCTGCAACAGTCTGCATTTGTTGTTGTTGGTTGTACTTCTCAACATACTCTGGAAACAATTTCCTGAAGTGCGGGCAATTTTTGCTGTGGAACAAGTGCGATGTTTATAAGAATCACATGGTTTGAAACAGGGAATGGTTCACAGCAGTAGAAAAAAGACATTTAAAACAAAACAAGTATAAAGACCATATCAGCACAAGCAAATAAATGCCACCCACCTAACAGTGAATTAAATAAATGCAGTCATGGTTTAACAATACAATGTAGTGATTTAACATGGCCGCCATAAGTACATTGCAATTGGAAGAGCATGCTGACTGAAATTAAATTTTCCTTTATGTAAGCATATTTATTAAACAGTGTATGCAAAAGCTTCTGCTCTTTTGTTTCTGAAAGTGCAGACTGTCAACATTTTTCTTGGTCCTAAATAAAGAACATAGCCAGATTACAACTATATTGCACAGAGAGATGCATTTACCTCTCACAATTGTAGGCAAGGGAAGCCTTTGCTAAACGTCTCTTTTCTCCATCTGTACTCCTGATGCTTCCAGTTGTCAGAGCATCATCCATCTGCAAGTACAAGATTCAACATTGAAACCATGCGAGTAACATGAAGAAGTGAATTTGCATTTTGTTTATAGTTTATACTTCAGAAGGCAAGGAACAGGGAATAATTATGTCTCGAGGTGAAACATCGGTATAACTGAAAGGGATCATACAGGAAGCTATAACAAGCAAAGCTCTTTTGTCATTTAAGCACTACATTTTGGTGACTGATTAAAAATAAATGAAATTATCAGTGGAACTGGAAAATTGATGAGGTAAGCTGGACCACAGAACTGCACTCCTCTCAAGTGAAATGCTAAAACTAATTATCTAAACACTCAGAGAAGTATTGCTTGCTGTACTACTGTAGTGCTTGGTAAGTTTCAAAGAGTACAAATTGCTAGGCTTGAGTAACAGTTCATCTCCTAACCATATGTGGCTCAGAAATTAAGACTGGAATTGAACATACTTTTTGCTAACTCATAGCTGATGCAAAAGTAACAACTCACCATAAACGATAGGAGTCCTGTGAGAATGCTGCAGCACAAAGGCATGTGTCAGACCAGTGAAAGGAAAAATACAAAAACTTTGTATGGCAAAATACAGTAACAAATTGACAATGAAAGACCACTTGTATCACTGGAACAGTGAGACTACACTTTGCTATTTGTGCAAGTTCCCCCATCTCATTGTTAAATAAAAAGTTCTGTTGACTACTTGACTTCCAAGGAACCACAAATAGCTGAAAATGAAAAACATCTAATGTGTAGAAGTCCGTGTTGAGACTTAAGAGCTGAAAAGACGTGGATCAGTTTAGATATCCCAGAAGATTGAAAGAAAGCTCAGCGAAAAAAATTCCCAAGGGAGATCAATGAGAGAAAGCACATCACATTCATATATTGAGCTAGTTTGTGTGCATACCTTGCTACAGACCACATTGGATTCCAAGATTCTGGATGAACTGCAAAAAACAGTAATGATGAGAATTATTTCAAACCTAATTGAGTACAAAAACAATTAAGATCTGATTACAGTATGGCACTTACAATCACTCATTGATAGGCATATTCTTTTGTGAGGGGCAAACCTGCCGCTGGGGGTTGTCATGCTGAACAACAAAAGAAGTTAGAACTTAGAAGTAGAAACCAAAGTTTTAAAGTGTTCATTCATTCTATATCTGTAAAATCTTCTAATTCAGGTTTTCCCTTGTTACATCCTAATAAGAAAAAACAGCATATCATCAAAACACAACCCTTGCTAACACAATTAATATTACTGACATAGAATGTTTCAGTACCTGATACTTGGAGGTTTAAAAGGATAATCAGGTGGAAATTTGAGTTTTCCATAGTAATATCCACCTTCAGGGGACAATCAAATGAGAAAATATTGTTAAATATTAAATAATGGAATAAAATACTGAAAGAAGTACAATAGAATGCAAAAGATAATGGTTTAGAATCTGTATCATCTTTACCTTCAAAGGATGTACCTGCACTTCCTTCAAGTACAAAATCTGGCATACAAAGGGGAAAAAACACATAAATAAGTACCTGATAAGCTTGAAAGAAAGCGAAAAAATAGGCTAGCATTAAAATAAGAATGTTAATGATGCATTGGACAAACAATCTGATGACCAAAAAAGATTAGACTTACAGAAATCTTGAAAGTAAAAAATGTAAATGTACTTTGGAACCATGGCATTCTTGTAACCACAATACAAAACCAGGGATATTTTGTTGCCACTATACCTATTGCATAAAAGGTCTACATTTCTAATTAAAAACAACAACACTTCAACATCAGTTGTGGCATGAAGCAAGTTACTGTTTTGGAGAATTAATCAATAGTGCTATACTAAAACACGATTTTCCATTTCAATAAAACTTACCAAGAACCTGCAATATGTATTGGCCTATTAGGCAGGTTGATCCATACAATTAGCAGGACTCAGTACACACAAAACTTAGATCTATATTTACCATATGTGAATTGGCACTGTACTAACACTGGTTGACGCATAATACAATTAGCAGGAACTATTAGTATGAGACCATAAAACTATGTATGCAGTATCAACAAGGATGGAATGGGTTATTATAATTGCACTTAAAATACAAACCATTCTAGACCAATGCAAACCCTGGTGGCAACCAAAACAAAACAAAAAATTAATAAACAAATGGGAGGTAATGGAACCTTTTCCCTAATCAGAACAGGGCATACAGAAATGTCTTGACATAATGATGCAAGACAGTGGTGCAACAGCATGAGTTATTGCAATGATTGTTTAATAAATATCCAACAAATGCATCAAATATATCTTGGACCACAAGTGTGAAAATTGCCCATCTCTATGCCATGCCCTTCACCACACAAGCAACCAGTCGATCACATAAATGTTTCTGCATGAGCATATCAGGCCTCCTATTTGTAGAATTCTAAGAATGAACTTTGTATATGCTAATATTTGACCCTCCCAACCACAAGAACATTTGACTCTAGCTAATGTGTAGTACCACTATCAGGAGCTAGCTTATAACAGTGGACAGGAGTGATGCGGAAGCTGTAATGTTCAAAAGTTCTGGAGCTTTTCTAACAAGTCAGCAAACTGGAGGCTAAGCATCTATATGAACTGTGCCTGAGCTTTCCTTCCATGAGCTAAACAGAAAGGTTGACCTTATCCAACTCAGAGGCCAAAGCTCTACCACAGTTTCGACAAAATCATGAGAACAGTTCATAACTTCGACAAAAACAATAGATGGTCATACTCATACTCAACACATTGCCCAGATTAAGCCCCACAGTTTAAACCTTACATTTCAATCCTACACAGGGCAAACATAAACACGGGAATAACTAAATCAAGCACATCCCTAATGCTCAAACCTCAGAGCTTACGCAACGTCAGGACGTAACCACATGTGTATCCAATACATCAACGAACGACTAGCACAACACCAAGCGCAGTCACTCATTCACTCCAAACATTAACTAATTGCTTAAAAAAAGACGGTAGATCTACTGGTGCGGTCAGCGAAGGCTACTTACGCCACTCCAATATGTCGTTGGGCAGCGGGCGGGCGGCGATCTGCGGCGGCGGCTCCTGCAACCAAACCAAAAACAAAACCAACCACCCGAATCACATCAGAACCCAAACCAATCCAACGCAACCACGCCAATCAGTTCGAATCGAACCGGGGCTCACCTTGCAGAGCGCGTGGTACTCCTTCTGGAGGCGCTTCAAGCAGCCCTTGTCGGCCATGGCAGAAACCCTAGGCGGCCACGGGGGGAGGGGGAAGCGAAGCCACCGAACCCTACCTCTCAATCCCCGCACGCGCCGCTCGGCTGGGGATCCAATCCGGCGCGGGGATCCGACTCGATCGGCCGCTGGGAATCGAATTGGGGGTGAATCTGGGGGAAATTTTGGGGGAATTGGGGATTTGGGCGGGGTTGGGTTGGATCGGGCGGCGGGGCGGAGAAGGGAGGGGAGGGAAGCGCGTGGGGGATGGGGATCGGCGGCCGCGTTCCCCGATGAGAAAAGAGGCCCACGGAAGGAGAGCAGCAACGCACGGCCGCGTTCTTGGCGCTTTTATGGATGGCGAATGATTTGCTTTGAGATTCGCGTGCGCGGCCGTGGCTGGTCACGTGGCGGTAGAACTAAACAATCTTTGAGACTCGCGAGATGCTCCATTAGCGTTCAGTTTGAGCTCCGAACAAATCAAACTCGGGCTTAATTTTGAGCTCACGAGTTTTAATGAATTGTGCTTAAATAACTTACGAATCTCAACGAGATCACTTATACCCTTAGGTCTTTCTTTTTTATATTTTGTTTCTATTAATATATGTATGATATGATGTTGTAAGTTATGATAAATTTTCTATTCTTATCTTATTTAATATTGTTGTATATTAGCTCTTATCAAGTTTATTTAGACCGAGTTTGAGCTTTATTTTTTTATTATTAAAAATTAGTACATATTAAATTATTAACTATTACTGAGCTTATTCGAGCTCGAGCTTAAGCCGTGATGAGATCCAATCCAAATCCTAACTTAAACTCTGTTGAGCCTAGCTTAAGACCGCTCAATTGGGGTTTTTAAGTTGATTTATAGCTGAATCTGTACTGTACCTGATGGTGTATTTTTGGTATAATTAAATCTAAAAAAAAGGTTAGCCCATCACAGGCAAAACAAACGAATACGGAAAAAAAAGATTAGCAAAAAAGCTTAAAAACCAAAAAATTAGAAAAAGATAAAATTTAAAAATAAAAAAAATAAGTTAAAGCTAAAAAGCTCAACTCAAAAAATGAGCTACCCCTTTAAACTTTCTATTGTGCTCGAGTTCAGCTCTTTTACGGTCCTCGACAGCCGGGCGGCGGGTAGTTGGGGCACACGCGTCGTGTTTTTTTCCGGTATGCATTCTCTTTTTTGTTTTCTTTTTTTAAGAAAAAAGAGAGCTTTATTGATTAATAAGCGACAAGATTACATTCTTGAGCAATTAGAAGCTCAACATAAACTAAAGATTGCGCCCTCTGCACTGCGGAGTGTTTTGCGCGTTTAGCTAGTTGTGCAAGCTCATGATGAGCTACAACATTTTTGCTCTCTTCTCACATGCTTCAAGACGAACTCACGGAGTTAACAAGTCATCTCAACCGCCTCCTGGATCACAATGCCATGTTTTGAGCAATTTACATAGATCACCATGTTGTTTTGTGTACCGTCGCTTTTCCGACATTGAGCAATTTATCGAAATACCCCTCTGCCGACCTTTTCTTGCCCTGAAGCATCGTTTATACTTTGTCATCTTTCATATAGCCCTAATAAATTACCGTTAAGTCTCTTACGCGTCTAGATCCACTGAACTATTTTTGCTTGCAAACAGGTCCAAATCACTTAACGCACTATATGCCTTACCATTCCCCATGACCACACCCAAGTTCCCTGACCATTATGGATCTCATCTCCTCCTAAGCTTAGTCCTGGTTCACCATGCCATTGTCCGTCATATCTACCACTAAGCAAACCTTGGTCATCTTTTAGTGGCACCTTAATTGTTATGGACCTTAGTTAGGGCTATGCAATCGGTTTTTTCGGTTTAATCTGTTCGATATATACGGTATATACGATAAATACAGTGTTAATAGTTCGGATATATACAATATTTTTAGAGCTACGGTTCGGTTTCGGTAAATCCCAATTTATTTTGGCGTGGTATCGGTAATTACCATATTTACTAAAGTTAACGCAAATTGCTAACGATATAGCGACTAGCGAGACGAGTAGACGATAATACATATACTACAGGTGATAGAATTAGAATTTTAGAAACACTCCAATGAAGTATGGAGATTCGACGGCATAGGCATAAAAGTAATAATGCATAATAATTAATGATGTGCTCTGCCCATTAGAAATATTTGCCCATTAAAATTTTATAACTTGAAGTATAGAACACCGAGCTTTTATGTATATATTTAATATATATATTAAGTTGAACAACATAGCTAGCTTAGTTCAGTTGGTATAGATAGCATAGGGGCTTTAGAATTTGTAGTCATGGGTTTGAAACTCATTGACGGCATAATATTTTTGGTATTTTCGGTTTATTCGGTTTTTTAGTCGGTTTTTCTCGAAAAAACCGAACTAAAAAAATCCAAAAAATGAAAACCGAACCGAATACCGAAAACCGGTCAAATACCAAGTTGACCGGTTCGGTTCGATTTTCTCGGTCCATTTTTTCGGTTTGGTCAAAAAATGCACAGCCCTAACCTTAGCTCCCCTAGTTTAGTCTTGATCCCATAACTGCTCTAGACCTAAACTTTCCTAACTCAGTCTTGGTCCCATCCGCATCACCATGACATAACTCTGGAGTTCTACAATCAACACGGACAAGCAAACCTTCATATAGCATCGCATAACACGTAAAATCATTAATTAACACAATTAATAAGTCAAGAATGCATACCTTCAAAGCTTCACTTCTAGGAGCATCACCAAGCTACAAATCCATCACATAGCTCACAATGCACCATGTGTATCACTTCACCTCAAAGATCTTTGTTTAAACTTTTTCATGCATACTTTTTGTCCATCTTGCATCTTTTTTTGAGTTCAACCATCTCACCTGCCATCTATAACTGTTCTGAACCTTGGTTCTCCTAACCAAGTCTCGTTTCTTCTCACCATTGACCATAGTTGACTTCAAGATATCCGCACAACAATAGACTAATAAGCCATTTTTAAGCATAAGTTCTTCATAACTTTACCTACATTAGTTCAAATATGCAATATGCAATCCATAAGCACCAATCCCAAGCTCCTTAGAACAATCCTCAAATTTTGGTTAAATCCTATCTAGTTTCAGATCTAATTTTCATTTTCAATGACACATAGTGTAAACACATACTCAAATCAGTCTAAATAAGTGTTTGGTGTCTAATTCCCAAAAGCCCATATAACCGGTTTAACCGCTGACACCATACCGATCTGACCGCCATGATGTGGCCGGTCAAACCGCCCTACACAGCTCCTCTAGGACCAATCTGACCGACTTTGCAGAGCGTTTAGACCGTCCTTGCCCAGTGGTTTGTCGGGCCTTACAAATCGATCAGACCGGTTCTAAGTAGACAACAACTCCAAGCAGTAAACTCCTAAAGCCGAACTTAAACTTCAATGGCACATGCAAACCACCGTCGATTACTCATCGACCTCTACGTGATCTCACAGTTTCCTCCAAGCTGGCCTCTAGCTCATGCCACGTTCCTTTCACATATCTGGCTAGTCTCATGCATGCACGCGCAAAGACTCTCGACTGCTCAAGCACATAGCGAGCTTTGCTTAGTTTGTCCGTTTGTATAGTATCATGTGTGATTTAAGTCAAATATGCATCATACGACAAAAGGAAATTAATTAATCCCCGAACAGAGCATTTTAGATCGCTTGATGACCCCAAAAAAACATGTTAGACTGCAAAAGCTCTTCTTCTCTAGTTTAATATCTGACCACCCATGCGCTAAGGGGCACTTGTTTTAGCCATGGTTTCTGATTTTTGGCTGAAATTTCACTGTAACTGATTTAACTTTTTAGACATAATTAATTAAAAAAATGTAAAAATAGAAAAAAACATGTTAACCCATTAGGGACAATACAAAGGAACACAGAAAAAAAAGAAAATACAAAAAAGCCTAAAATATCTAAAAAAATTCAAAAAAAAGATGAAATATTGAATAGTGAAAAAAAGCAGAAGCTAGAAGTAGAAACAAAAAAAAATCGAAACGAGCGATCGTCAAGCAACTTCTTGTTAATTTTCAGAATTATATTGCTATACATCATTCTCAGCAGATCAAGCTTGACAGGCAGGCAGGCAGGTCAATTCTTCTGATCTATAAACATATAACTCTAGTCGCGATACCGAGCTAGTACTAAAAAATTGAACAAGAGCTTGGAACCTGTGTATATTCAAACCGACACATCTATCTACGGTACTTAACCCACACGTTCGTATGAGCACAAACAAACATGCATGTACACAAGCAGCACGGAATAATACTAGTCGTCAACATGCACTAGCTGGTGCACAACACATCACGGTTCCCAACCTTATATTGCACATCTACTTTACAGTTTTTAAAAATTATTTTTTCATAATAACTAGTTTTTAAAATAAATATCTTTTTTAAGATAGAACTATAAATTAATTATAATATACATTATAGTGATTTTATTTATATTGGTCAAAATCGTATGTAAGTTTTTATTACTCCACACTTTCTCATACAAACAGCTCAAAAATTATAAACCATAACAAAAAATTATAGACAAAAAAAAGACATATTCTTCCATATCTATATCCCTAACTATATCCTTCTCACACTCGATCACTCCCCACATACTAGCTCATACTCTCCGCCCGCGATGGCCGCGCTCTCGCCACCCCACCTCGTCCTCCTCCTCCTCCTCACCACTGCCACCACAACCCATTGCCACCGCGACAAGCACCACCGTCACGCCGCCAAGGCCGTTGCCCCGCCGCCGGCCACCGTTCACGCTATCTGCCACACGACCCCGCACCCGGTCTCATGCCTCGCGTCGGCGGCCGCGCACCTCGACGCCGCCGCCGCCCAGTTCACGGCGTCGTCCATCTCCGTCCCCCTCCTCCCGCCGAATATCCTGTCCGTGGCGCTCGCCTCGCTCCGCGGCGCGATCTCCGCGGTCTCGTCCCTCTCCACCGTGCTATCCTCCACGCTCTCGCCCCCGTCGTCGTCCTCCCCTTCGGGCGCGCCGCAGCTGCGCCGCGGCGCGGCGCAGGACTGCCTCGAGCTCCACGCCGCGACGCTCGGCTCCCTCTCGAGCTCTGCCTTGCTCCTCACGTCCCCCGGCGAGGGCCTCCCCGCCGTGCACGCGCACCTCGCGGCGGCGCTCACCAACAAGGCCACCTGCCTCGACGGGCTGGCCGGCGCGTCCGGCCCGCGGATGGACGGCCTACTCGCCTCCCTCGACGACGCATACGAGCACGTCTCCAACTCGCTCTCCCTCGTCGCCCGCCGCCGCGGCGGCGGGTCGGAAGCTAGCTTTGCTGCCGCCGTGGCCAAGATTATTCACCACAACCGGCGGCTGCTCCAGGACGACGACGGCGACGACAACAGCGGTAATGGCGACGACAACGGAAACGGGGATGACAGCGGCAATGGTGATGACCAGCAGGTGATCACGGTGGCGAAGGACGGGACGGGGAACTTCCGGACGGTGGGGGAGGCGGTGGCGGCGGCGCCGAACAACAGCGCCGCGAGGACGGTGATCCGGGTGAAGGCCGGGACGTACGAGGAGAACGTGGATGTGCCGCCGTACAAGACGAACATCGCGCTGGTCGGGGAGGGCCGCGACGCGACGGTCATCACAGGCAGCCGCAGCGTCGCCGACGGCTGGACCACCTTCCGCACGGCCACCGTCGGTAATTAATCAATTAACATCTCTCTCTACGTTGTTAATCTTTTACCCAATACTGCGTGATGCATTCACCTGCACTCACCTCGCAAAGTGTGAAGCATCGATCTCTTGCTAGTTGGTAGCTACCACTGGAGCACATAGTAGTGGCTGTCAGAATGTCAGGCCGGTCGCTACATTGCTCTATCCCGTGAGCTTTGTTGCCATGCACGTCTGACGCATGCGCGATGCAGCGTGCGAGCGCGTCTCGATGCATGGCGGCCGTGTCACTGCGTCAGTGACGACGTGTATCTTCAGACCGTCAGAGCAGGTGATACTAGTAAAATATAGAAATAACTTCATATGACACTCTAAATTTTACTTCATAATCCGTTTAGTATCTCGAATTATAAAATTAGATATTTGATCATTTAAAATTTACAATTCGATTTAAATAATATCATGTTCCGGCTCTGTATAGTGGTATTTCTCATGTGGCGTGATGAATAGACGATTTTGTCGTGTAAGATAACACGCTGGTCATGTTGAATCAATGATATATGGAGCCCACAAGGGCTTCTCCCCCATCGAGCTCTTAGTTATGCTTTTATAGCCACCGCTTCTTGTAGTTCGCTCTCTCTATGTTTCGATTAGGGAGAGAAGACCATGCAAGTCTCATCTGTTATTCACACAAACTTAATTAGTATGTTATCCTACGTAGTAAAATCGTCTACTTATCGCGCTAGGCAAGCAATACCATCATCCAAAAACTAGGTTAGAGTGTTATTTGAAATGGATTGCAAAATTTAAAGATCAAATATCTGGTTTTATGGTTTAAGATATTAGATGAACTTTCGAATAAAGTTTAGGTGTTGTATGGGCTTTTTTCTAAAATACAACACATCATGCATGGATAATGACCAGATTAGGAACGTGAGATCATCTTAATTGGTGTGCCGGAGATTTCAATTTACTGTGGGAGCATGGCTGCATGTATGCAGGGGTCCAGACTCCAGAGTAGACTCGAGAGGTGTGAGTCATATATTTCGCCTGCTGATCGATCACGTGCATCTGCATGTGCTCCAATCTATCCATCTTCGTCGGTTGGCACTAAGGTCTGAAACGTGCTCATGGACCTGCACAGCTTTTAGCCTAGATCGTCATGGCTGTCACTTGTCAGAATGTGAATGTTTGGCTGGTCTTAGCCGACTGCCTAGCTAGCTTATCTTGCCAATTCGACAAGCACTCACTGACAAAACACCTCTTCTTTTCGCCACGAGCTGTAGGACCTACCTCTCGTCGTCTGTCGATCTTGCGGTCTATACCGGATAGCAATCGGTGATCATTGCAAATTTAACGGCTAGGATTAATTGATCAGACGTGCAATAACCCTCCCATGCATGCAGGCGTGTCCGGCGAGGGGTTCCTGGCTCGCGACATCACGTTCCGCAACACGGCGGGCGCGGCCAAGGGGCAGGCGGTGGCGCTGCGCGTCAACGCGGACCTGGCGGCCGCCTACCGCTGCGGCGTCGACGGCCACCAGGACGCGCTCTACGCGCACTCGTTCCGCCAGTTCTACCGCGAGTGCGCCGTCTCCGGCACCGTGGACCTCGTCTTCGGCAACGCCGCCGCCGTGCTCCAGGCCTGCGCCCTCGTCGCCAGGGACCCGCTCCCGGGCCAGTACAACGTGCTCACGGCGCAGGCCCGCGACGACCCCAACGAGGACACCGGCTTCTCCGTGCACAACTGCACGGTGGCCGCCGCGCCGGAGCTGCTCGCCAGCAACGTCAGCACGCGCACCTTCCTCGGCCGCCCCTGGGGCGCGTACGCGCGGGCGGTGGTGATGGAGTCATACCTGGGCCCTCTCGTGGACCGGGCTGGGTGGGCCGAGTGGCCCGGCGCGGAGGCCGGCCGTGGCGACACGGTGTACTTCGGCGAGTACGGGAACGTCGGGTTGGGCGCCGGCACGGACGGGCGCGTGGGCTGGGCCGGCGTCCACGAGATGGGCTACGACGAGGCGGTCCAGTTCTCCGTGGACAACTTCATCTCCGGCGACGAGTGGCTCGCCGCCACCTCCTTCCCCTACGACGACGGCATCTGATCTGATCTGATTTGTTGTGATCTCAGTGTGCAAGTGTCTGATACGTTGTATTACTTTGTTTAAATCTCATCAATGCAGCTGTTAATTACTAGTTACTGCGTTTCAGGGAGGTGTTCAATTACGTGCTTGCACTGTGTAGCTATGTACGCCCAGTGTCAGTGAGCTTTGTTTGTGCCGGGACCTAATGGAATCAGAACAGCACATGGACATGTATAACATCAGTCAGTTTTATTTGGAACGCAGGATTCTCACCTGAACTAGGTGAATTTCCCGCACAACTACGTAATTCATGTTGTAAATAATACGGTATAAATATATATTTAGATATAATTACAACATAATAAAGCATAATTAAAGAACATTTTCAGCAGTATACAAATGACATAAATTGCATATCAACGTGTAGTTCTACCATGTCTTTTATACAAGATTATATATTCAATGCAAGTACTAACAATACTGCCGAAATAAACATGTGTAGCATTTGCTTGAACCAAGAATTAAATAAACCAGCATGAAGCTCAAGTTTTGAATGGTTAATGCTCCCAGAGTAGAGTTGCTCAAGACTTTTGATCTTTGCCCTCTCATGCTATGCCATTTACTCTCTACTAATTGAAATGATGATCAAAATTCAGAGTATGTGCTCTAAAATTTGCTTTACTGTGCTGTCACAGAAATGAGCTTTCATACATATTACTGTCAGCTCAACAGAATACCAACAATATGACCTCAATCAACAGTCTTCTTAATAGCTTTTAGAGTAGATGATCAACTATTCAACACACGATCTTAGTTCATTTAGAACAGTAAGAACTCTAGTCAAAGAACCGAAAAAAAATATGCTACAAGGTACTGAAAACTAGAGATCACAATAGAATATTAGCCAGCACAACCGACAGTAATCAACCAGGATGCTCAGAATCAAGTGAAAGAAGTAAGCACTAACAATAGAGCACAAATCTAGACTAATCAAATCAATTTCAGTATACGACATATTTCATCATAGAGCATTTAATCCTACAGCCCACAAGCATTGCATGTAAAGTCTCCCAGCACTAGAGCAATTTACAGAATGAAATCAACTAGTATAGCTTACGAAACATTGAAGTGCGCAAAAGAGTAATCGACAATCTTACAGTGCAGATGGCACTCGAAGTCACCAAGAAGATCAGAGAAGGCACACCCGGGGGTGCTGACTCAGAAAACCTAGCACCTCTTTGTGCAGCCGCATGAGAAGAGCGTGGTCGATGAAGATACAATACCCTCCTTTGCCGTTGGGACAACCAAGCCGACAAAGTCGAGGTGAAGGGGGCGTCGCACAAGCATACGGGAAGCACCGACCAAGTGCCTCACCGCCTAGCACCAAGGGTCGTGAAATAAGCACCGACGAGGAAGCCCTAAGGACCAAACCCCAAAGCCAAATCGAGAAGAAGAAGAAGAGGGGATTGAAGAGATAGTGCTCACTGTTCTACTGATGCATCTAACAGAGGAGGCGACCTCCTTTTTATAGTTGAGCAGAGGAGAGGAAAGAAGAGATCGGCGTGACGGCCACCAACGGCTGGAGCCAAGGCTCTTGAGCTGTAGACATCACCATCGCTACCACCTCACCCTACTGAAACCATCACCACCGAAGAAACCAGATCTACCGATGTGAAGTGCCCCACAGAGAGGAGACTTGGTCTCCTCTCCCTTATCTCTTTGGTTTGGCCCATCGACAGGTGGATCGTACTCCCTTTTATTTTTTTTCTCTTTACTCAATTGAAAAATTATGTAAATGTCCTCAGAAATACAATAGTCCCCACCAATTTATCAATTGATAAATGATGCTCAAGGTCTTGTTTAATATACAGCTATTCGACGATGAGTATCTTGCGAGTTTGAACCCAAAACCTAGCAATAAGAACTATGACGCTGCATAGACAAAGGAGGAAGTTCTCTTGATCCAATGCCATGATGTGAGAGTTTTCATCCTAGTTACATTCTGTACTAGACAACAAGCCCTTTTCACTCTTAGGTTGGAACATTATGGTCATGTCCTATATCTAACTCATGAGTACTCAAGAAAGCATACCTTGTCTTTCTTTGATTGTGATCTCACAATCATACTCAAGTAGTTGAATTCTCAAGGAATCCTATAGGACAATTTCTGAAGTCATATAGATATCAAATTCATTAAAAGCTGATGCTCAACCCACCATACAAAGAAAGCACCGTAGCTAATGGGACCCGTTAGATGTATTCTTTAATCCCACACAGTTTGTTGTCCTAGAGCCTAGTTCACGAGATCTTCAATCTTGTAGGTTAGGTTTGTTATGAATATTGACATGATGCCTAAAGAGCCATATATATAGAAGAGTACAAGGGGTATATCATATACAGATAAGGAAACAGAAGCCTACTAGGAATCAAATAACAATCCTATTCTATCTCCTATTCTATCTCTAACACCCCCCCCTCAAACTCATGGTGGATCACACACACTGAGTTTGGAGAGAAAATACAAATGTTGTGCCCGTGTCTGTGGCTTCGTGAAGAAGTCAGCAAGCTGTAACTCAGACGGCACAAACTGAAGAGCAAGTACTCCCTCCTGCACCTGTGAGCGAGTGTATGAAGCATCCACACCAATGTGTTTGGTGAGTTCATACTTCACTGGATCGCGAGCAATACTGATAGCACCTGTACTGTCAGATATAAGGGGCGTAGGTCCCCTCACCGGTACTCCAAAATCTGCAAGTAACCACCTCAACCAAGTTATCTCTCACACATCACTGCTTTGCCAAGCTCTCAATTCACCTCTGCACTCGAGCGAGCTCGCATGCGCTTCTTTGTCTTCTAGGCAATCAAGGAGGAGCCAAGAAAAACACAATAAGCAGAAAGCGAGCGACGATCAGAAGGATCACTAGCCCAAGTCGCATCGGAGTAGGCCTGAAGCTGTAGTGAGGTGGAGCTAGGGAAAAACAAACGACGAGAGATGGTTCCACGCAAATAGCGAGGAACACGAAGAAGGTGGCTGTAGTGAATATGAGTAGGACGAGCCATGAACTGACTCAAGATATGGACAGCATGAGCAATATCAGGACGAGTACTCACAAGATAGACCAGACTCCCAACAAGATGGCGATAACGAGTAGGATCCTCAAGAGGATCGCCATCAAGAGGATCGCCATCAGTAGCACGAAGCTGAAGGGAGAGCTCCATAGGGGTCTCAGTAGTGCGAGTATCAGTCAAACCAGACCGATCAAGAAGATCTTGGACATACTTATGCTGGGAGAGGTAGTAACCGTCAGGCGTGGAAGATACCTCAATCCCAAGAAAGTAAGTAAGCAAACCAAGATCAGACATGAGAAACTGCTCACTAAGATGCTTCTTCACATATGCAATGAAGGAGGAATCGTCACCAGTAATGAGCATATCATCCACATAGAGAAGAAGCAGTGTCCGACCTCGGGGTGAGATATGGACAAATAGGGCAGGATCATGAGTACTAACAGTGAAATCGGCAGCGGTAATCACCGAGGTAAAACGAGCAAACCAGGCACGGGGGGCCTGTTTGAGGCCATAAAGAGCACGACGAAGGCGACAGACATGGCCATCAGGAATAAAATATCCAGGGGGTGGCTGCATGTAAACCTCCTCCTGCAAGACACCATTAAGAAAGGCATTCTTAACATCGAGTTGAGAGATAGACCACCGACGAACAGAGGCAACCGCAATAAGGGTGCGAATAGTGGTCATATGAGCAACGGGGGCAAATGTCTCATCGTAATCGCGACCGTACTCCTGCTGAAAACCACGCGCTACAAGACGAGCTTTGTAGCGCTCAATGGTACCATCAGACCTTGTCTTGATCTTGTACACCCACTTGCATGTGATAGGACGAGCATGCACAGGTGTCGGAACAATGTCCCAAGTCTCCGTACGTCGAAGAGCATCAAGCTCTTCTGCCATAGCGAGCTGCCACTCAGAATGGGAAACAGCATCACGATAGGAAGTGGGCTCATGGACAGAGAGAGCATGAGCTGTCGAGGTAAGTCCAAAACGAGCAGGAGGCCGAAGAGAGGCCCGGTCACGAAGAGCATAACGAGGAGTATCATCAGATGAATCTGATGTCGGTGTCGGCAAGATACCAGGAGATGAGTCTGGTGAGGGCCGAGGACGTCTGGAATAGTGTACCCCCGAGAAACGAGATGACGGTGCTGTAGGAGCAGGAGATGGAGCTGTAGAAGGTAACACAGGAGGTGTAGGTGCAGTGGGAACTGCAGGAGACAAACTAGAAGATGGTGGCGAAGAAGAGGAAATGGGTGACGAGTCAGGGAGAGACAGCATCTCGTGAGATCCTGATCCGGCGAGCAGAAGGATCATAACAGCGATATCCTTTATGCTCAGAGCTGTACCCAAGAAAAACGCATTCAACTGACTGGGTGGATAGTTTGGTGCGCTCATGGTGCTGCAGAAGAACAAAACAGGTGCAACCAAAAACGCGAAGATGACTGTAGTGGGGAGCTTGAGAGTAGAGACGCTCTATAGGGATCGCACCGAGACGCTCTATAGGGATCGCACCTTTAAGAGCAGTGGAGGGCTGCATATTGATAAGATATGCAGCTGTACAAACAGTCTCAGCCCAGAATTGTGGTGGTACATGGGAGGCAAGAAGAAGAGTGCGAGCGGTCTCAAGCAGATGGCGATACTTGTGTTCAGCAACCCCATTTTGGGCATGGGCACCACGACAAGAAGATTGATAGAGTGCCCTTCTCAGAAAGGAATTGACGGAAAGCACCAGAACAATATTCACCAGCAGAGTCACATCGAAAAGTACGAATGGAGCTCTCGAACTGAGTACGAACCATCGTGGCAAAGCTACGGTAGATCGCAAGAAACTGGCCACGAGTAGACATAGGGAAAAGCCAAGTAAAACGGGAATAATCATCAATGAAAAGAACATATTATTTATGCCCGCCTTTGGAGATAATAGGAGCAGGTCCCCATACATCTGAATGAATCAAATCAAACGGTCGAGCTGACACAGAATCACTAGAATGAAAAGGAAGTTGTAGCTGCTTGCCCAACTTACAACCTCGACAAGACATAGATGTGTCTACAGTAACACGGCCAAGAACTCCCTGACGGACTAATGAAGAAAAACGGGACCCACATAGGTGACCTAAACGGTGATGCCATTGCGCAAAATCTCCAGAGGTGGTGGCAGCAGTGGCGGTGAAAGTAGACGTGGTAGGAGCAGCTTGAGAGGATGGAAGGTGAAGACGGTCAAGGATGTAGAGGCCCTGCTGATCCTTACGACGGTGGCCAGTACCAAGAATTGTCCCTGTCTGTCGATCCTGAACAAAACAGGTGTGAGAGTCAAAACCAACCCTACAACCAAGATCAGTGAGCTGGCCTACCAAAATAAGCTGCATAGTAAGTTGAGGAATATAGGAAATAGCCGGAACAAAAAAATCGGTAGACAAAAGCGTGCCTTGACATCTGACCGGTAAGGAAGTGCCGTTAGCTGTTTGAACATTGATAGAAAAGGAGGAGATCCAACTGAAGTAAGAGATGTGGAGTCTGGTGTCATGTGAAAAGAGGCACCAGAATTCAGGACCCAAGATGTACCTGGAGGAGATGTCTGAGCTAGACTGGTAGAACCCGCAGAGTTGTGAGAGAGTTGCTGAAGTAGAGCCTGGCAGAGCTGCTGGACAGAGTGATCTCGCTGAGTAGTGCCTGATGAGCTAGTTTGTCCTCCTGTGAAGGAAGGGCCTCCCTGCCCCCCTTTTGTCGTCCACCTGGGCGCACCTTGTTCCGTCTTTTCCGCACCATACAACTTTGGTAGTCATGTCCGAAGTTCTTGCAGTAGGTGCACTGAACTCCAGTAGGTGCAAAAGCAGGAGCAGAAACTTGTACCGGAGGAGCTGTAGTAGAAAGCGTCGGTGTAGTCGAAGAAGGAGCAGCAAGCACAGTCGGAACTGCCTGGGCTGCTAATCCGAGGCGAATCTCCTCAGCCCGAAGCGTTGAAAGAGCTTCGGTGACGGTCGGTCGTGGCGAGCGGCTCAGCAGTTGAGCCCTAACAGGCTCAAACTCTAGGCGAAGACGACAGACAAAATCATAAAGGCGAAGGCGATCATGATCCGCCTTCTGCACTTTATGACACTCCTGACAAAGTGGAGAGGCCAACTCATCCAGCTGGGGCCAGAGACTGGCGAGGGCTCGGTAGAAGTCGACGACGGAAGAATCCCCCTGGCGAAGCATCTCCAACTCACGCTGAAGCAAAAAGAACTGGGCATCACTGCTCTGCTGATAGCGCTCACGTAAATATTCCCAGATTTGTCGAGTAGACCGTAGACCGACAATATCTGGCTGGATGGAGTCGTCAACGTTGACCACGAGGATGGCACGGACCCGGGCCTCATTTGCACACCAGCGCTCGAAAGTATCAGTGGCATGCTGAAAGGCCTCATCAGCAGCAGCAGTAGTCTCCTCGGCTTTCTTCTTGGCAACCTCATCATCTGCAGGAGGTGCAGGCATAGGCTTCATGGGAGGAGGTTGAACCGGTGGTGGCGGAGACGGTCGTGCACCGGTAACATGTCCCCAGAGGCGGAGACCATCGAGCGTGATCTCCATGAGAGAAGACCACATCCTGTAGTTTGTTCCATGGAACTTTGTTCCCAAGACTGGGATCGCAGCTGATGGAACGGAAGACATTGGTAGGCGGCGCTGGACGGCGTGGCGACCAATGGAACGACGTCTAACAGGCGGCGCTAGACGACGCGGAGGTTAGATCGACGTTTTTTTTCCTTTCTTTCTTTTTTTCTTTTTTTTCTTTCTTCTTTTTTTGGCTTAGCTTCTAAAGGAAGCTATCTTCTGATAGATGCAGAGGAGCAACGTGCCTGAAGGGGCAGCGCGCCTGGAGGAGGCGGCGCTCCAGAGGGTCGGCGCGCCCGGTGGAGGTAGCGGCCGCGCCGCGTCTGGAGGGGCGGCGCGATCGGGCGCGCCGGCGGCGCGATCGGCCAGCGCGCTGGAGGGGCGCGCGCCCGGTGGAAGTAGCGGCCGGCGCGGATGGGCGCGCGCCACGGCCTCGGTCGGGCTCGCCAAGAAGAGCGCGATCGTTCGGAGGAGAGGCGGCGGCAAGAGACGGAGCGCGAGAAAATCGCAACGGCCGGCAAGAGGCGGCTGGCGCAGTCGGACCGGGAAGAGACGGAGCGGACGGTCGGCGGGATGCGCAGGCAGCCTAGATCGGGTGATGCGCCCAGAGGTGACGCGAGATGGAGGCGTCGTCGGATCGGTCGGGCCGATGGTCAGGGGAGGAGCGTCGTCGGCTGGACTCCCCCTCACCGGCGAGGTGCCGGCGGCGATTCTCGGATCAGAGAAGAAGACGACGGTCTGGACAGCGGCGGCGGCTTGAGCCGTGGCGGCGGCCAGAACGACATTGGCAGCGGAAGAACAGGTTAGAGCCTAAAGCTCTGATACCATGTTATGAATATTGTGTGTATTGATATGAGGCCTAAAGAGCTATATATATATAAGAGTACAAGGGGTATGTCATATACAGATAAGGAAATAGAAGCCTACTAGGAATCAAATAACAATCATATTCTATCTCCTATTCTATCTCTAACAAGGTTACCATAAATGTGAGCCTTTACATGGGTATGAGCCCCATTCCCCTAGACACTGCAAGGAAGGTCTTCCGTGCTAATCCTTCAGTGAAAGGATCTGTTAAGTTCCTTTTAGACTGGATGTATATTATGGAAATAACACCTGTCTCTCTGACATGCCTGATCGATTTAAGTCGTCACTTTATATATTTTGAGGACTTCATGTTGTCCTTCCTACTCTTTGCCTTAACCAGAACAGTTTGATTATCGCAGTAGGTCAATATGGATGGCATTGGTTTTTCAGTACCGGTAAGTCAGAAATGAGTTCTCCAATCTATTCTGCCTCTATAGCAGCTGAATCAAGCACTACTAACTCAACCTCTATGGTGGACTACGTAAAGATAATTTGTTTTGAAGATTTTCATGAAACGGCCCCACCTGCTAGAGTGAACACGTAGTCACTCGTAGCTTTCATATCATCCGAGTCACTGATCCAGTTAAAATCATTGAATCCCTCCAAGACTGCCAGATAATCACAATAATGTATTCCTAAATTTGAGGTCCCATTTAGATATCTGAGTACTCTCTCTAGTGCTACCTCATGATAATCTCCTGGATTGGACGCATAACGACTCAATCTGCTTACAACGTATAAAATTTCTGGCCTCATTGCACTAATTAGGTACATCAGAGATCCGATGATTTGAGAATATTTAAGCTGGTTCTTTTATGTCCAGTGTTTTTATGAAACTTAGCATTTGGATCATAGAGTGTGGCAGCTGGCTTGCAGTCCGTAAATCTAAATTTGGTTAGGATCTTGTCCACATAATAGGATTTTCATAAAGTAATCCCATTCTCACCTTTTATAACCTTGATGTTTAAAATAACATCATCTTTACCCAGATCTTTCATATCAAAATTATAGGAGAATAAATACTTTATTGTATTGATTACATCCATGTTGGTCCCAAAAAGCAATATGTCATTTACATATAGACATAGAATGACATCTTCGCCCCCTCTGAACCGATAGCAGACACATTTATTGGCTTTGTTTACACAAAAGCCGACTGAGGTCATTGTACTATCGAATTCTCGTGCCATTGCTTTAGGGCATATAAGGATTTAATCAATCAACAAACTTTTTTCTTGCCTCTTAACCACAAAACCACCGAGTTATTGCATATAAATCTCCTCATCCAACTTTCTATTTAGGAAAGCGGTTTTTACATCCATTTGATGTACTTTGGAATTTATATGCGGCAACTAGTGCTAAAAGCACCTGAATTGTAGGTTAGCGAGCTACAGAAGAGTATGTATAAAAATAGTCTTCTCTTTCCTTTTGTGTAAAACCCTTAGCCACTAAACGGGCCTTATACTTTTTAATAGTACCATCAGATCTATGTTTCCTCTTAAAGATCCATTTGCAGCCCACTGTTTTACATCCAGGTGGAAGATCTGTAATTTTCTATGTTCTATTAGCTATGATGGAATCCATCTCACTACGGACTATCTTCTTCCAGTAATCCACATCCGGAGATGCATATGCCTCTGAAAGGGTTAGTGGTTCATCATCAACAACATAGATGGTATAGTCATCGCCAAGTGACTTTTCAGTCTTTTGTCTCATACTCTTCTTCAACTCCAACTCTGGAGCAGTCTCATCCACACTAGGAATAATAGCATATTCATCTAAATCAGTATGGTCAGTGACTTTATCTGGTCTCATAGAAAATACATGCTCAAAAAATATCACATTACGAGACTCCATCACTATACTTGTAGTAATGTCGCTCACCTTAGATTTGATCACTAGAAATCTATAAGTCGTGCTATTAGTAGCATACTCTATAAAAAGACAATCAACGATCTTCGGATCAACCTTTCTTTTCTTCGGTAACGACATATGCACCTTTGCAAGGCATCCTCATATCTGAAGAAATGACAAGTTATGTTTTCTCCCTTTCATCCTTCATAAGTGTTTCCTCCTAATTTCGAGGTGAAACCCTATTCAAAACATAATTAGCTGTGAAAACTGCTTCACCCAACCAATAGTGCGGTACACCTGAACTCTGTAATATGGTATTAACCAAGTCACAAAGAGTTCGGTTCTTTCTTTCAGCTATTCCATTTGATTGGGGTAAGTATAGTGGAGTAATCTCATGAATTATTCCACTTTCTTCATAGAATTGAGTGAATTCATTTGAAACGTATTCACCGCCTCGATCCAATCTCAACCATTTGATTTTCTTTTCTAGCTTATTTTCAACTTCAACTTTACAAATTTTAAAGTGTTCATCTTTCAGCTTAAGTAAATAAATGTAGCAATACTTAGTCGCATCATCTATGAGAGTCAAAAAGTGTCGTTTGTCACATTTAGTTAATATTTCATTCATCTCACAAAGATCAGAATAGATTAGTTCAAGTGAAGAAGTGCTCTACCTTTCAACGCTATGAAAATATTTTTGGGTTGCTTTGCTTGCAAGTGAAGAAGTGCTCCACCCTTCAACGCTATGAAAATATTTTTGGGGTTGCTTTGCTTGCATACACACTTCACATTTTGAACCCTTATCATAATTATAGTTTGGAATTAAATTCATTCTGCTCAACCGCACAATAGCTTCAAAGTTAACATGACATAATTGTGAATGCCAAATATCATGATTTTTGTTGCAATGAGAAACATTAAAGATATTTATGTTATTTAAATCAAGAATAAATAAGCGAAATATACCTCCGTAATCATAGCCTTTGCCCATAAAATTAACAAACTTGATCAACACGATCTTATTAGACGGAAATACAAGCTTTATTCCTTATCTACACAATATTGACCCACTCAACAAATTGCGAGTCATGTCAGACACATACAATATGTCCTTGAGGATGAGTGTTTTACTTTAGATAACCTTCAGGCAAACTTTTCCAATCCCACGTACTGTCGCAATGGCTCTGTTCCCCATTAGGACAGATCCATTGTTGGCCCAGCTTCCCTGCAATACACACAAACGAATAATAGATGGACTCACACGCGCACTAGTTTTTTGAAAACTAGTGGAAACAAGAGCACACACGCATGCTAACAAACTCAAAATAAATACTAAATCAAGATTATTTTCTAACAATCTCCCCCTAATCTTGACAGCTTCATAGCAACGCCAGTTCATCGTCGGCGTTCGTCTCGATGAGAAGTGCTTGCTCCTCCTTCTTCTTGCGGCATTCGGAAGCAAAATGCCCATAGTCATTGCAGTTGTAGCATCTTACTCTAGCCTTATCAAATTTGCGATACCTACGGCTTTGGCTACCATTGTCGTCGGAACTGCCGCCTTCACGCTTCGACAATCGGGCCTCCCACTCGGCCCGTGTGAAGAGAAGTTGTTCATCGTCGTTGTTGTCACCCGGAATGCGTAGATGCTCCTCATACGCCTTGAGGCGGCCGATCGCTTCTTCTACAGTCATCTTTTTCAAGTCCCCATATTGCTCAATAGTTGAGACAATCTGCAGGTACTTATTCGGGACGGCGCGGAGAAGCTTCTTCATGACGTAGCTTTCCTCCATTTTATCGCCAAGACCGCGGATCTGGTTGACGAGTGTCGTCAATCTCATGGCGAAGTCGTCCATCGACTCTGTTTCCTTCATGCGCAAACCCTCGAATTCACTCCTAAGTGTTTGCACGCGCGCTTCCTTCGGTCGACGCCGACGTACATCGTTTTGAGCGTGTCCCACGCAGCTTTCGTCGTCTCCTTTTCGGCGAGTAGGAGGAGGGTCTCCTTTGGGACTCCTTGGAAGATGGCCGCAAGTGCCATCTGATCTTTGCGCTCATCAACGTCGTCGGCCACCACAGCTTCCCAAATGTCTTGGGCCTTCATGAATACCTTCATCTTAATTGCCCACGCAGCGTAGTTGGTCTTGTTCAGCATGGGGTATTGAAGAGAGACGCTGCTTTCTCTTCCCGGTACCTTCGACGGACCACCGTCGGTGACGATGGCGCGACCCAACGACGACATTGATCTTGTCCTCGGCATGACTCTGATACCAAATGTTGGCCTAGCTTCCCTGCAATACACACAAACGAATAATAGATGGACTCACACGCGCACTAGTTTTCTGAAAACTAGTGGAAACAAGAGCACACACGCATGCTAACAAACTCAAAATAAATACTAAATCAAGATTATTTTCCAACATCCATCACCTTCACCTTGAAATGAAGAGAAACAAGATTGGTCAACACATATATGTCAGTAGCACCTGTATCAATCCGCCAATGAATTGATGAACTTACCATAAAGGCTGCTGCCACAGAAGAAACTGGATCTGCCAGTGTGAAGCGCCGTACGGAGAGGAGACTCCTCCCCTTATCTCTTCGGTTTGGCCCCCCGACAGGTGGACCCCACTCCCTTTTATTTTTCCCTCTTTACTCAATTGAGAAATTATGTAAATGTCATCGGAAATACAACAATTTATGCGTCCAAACAGGTATATAACTGTTTATAAAGCCTAGTACAGTTTGTTCCTGAATCTTATAATTTATGATGACATGGTATGAAAAGAGGATACTGAGACTCTGGATGTCTCCAATGATGCCGACCTACACAGAATCTCCAGCTTCAGACCTACATGGGCACACGAAAGAGCTTCGTTAATTAATTAATTAATGATGGGCGAAAATCTGTTGATCGTTAGTCAAAATTGAACACATCTCTTAACTAATTTGCCAAGCATTTCCATGAGAAATGTCATTGCCAACTGAAGCTCTGGTGCAATATTTGTTATTCCCGGTCCGATGAGAATCAGACGATCAGAGCTTAGAAATCACACATTGCAATGGATTGCAAATCAAATCAGATATTCAGATCTCTTTTGCTCTCTTTTCAGCGGCAAAAGTAGTATAAACAGTCTCACCCTTTCGGAAGTGCTTATGTATAAACAAGTTCACCATCTTACAAGTGCTTCTTTGTTACAAAGAAACAGAAGTACTTTGGATGAAACACAGGGTGCTGAACTGAAAATTAACCATACTTTGTACAGAGTACAGTACTACAGCCGTAACTATACCAAAATTCTCAGACAAAACAGGAGGAACTAAACTATACGGGTAGTTAAGCGCAGCACTTCACATACATGCTGTGCTTGCAATTATTCTTACACAAGAGCAGCCTAGACATTACACAACTACCCTTGCATGATCAATTCCTTGTTCAGAGCTGCCTCTTCTGATAATTCCTGAACTGAAGAACATCGGCATCTTCGAAGACCCGAAGCGTCGCCAGCTGGATGAAATCGGTGACCTGAACTCCCACAGGCCTATTTCACAACACAAAGGAAGTTCGATCACACAATAGAATTTTCGTCAGGAAATTTCCTGTTCTTTCTCCTGCCAACATACAAAGAAAATATTCAGATTATTCTTCTTACCATGGAAAGCAGGCCTTCTCCGGCAACCGCATTCCGAGCCTCGGGCCTTCGTCGTACCCTTCGCAGACCAGCTCTCCATTCTCATCTCTGTAGCACACGATCCCTCTCAATTGGTCTTCGAACACCTAGCAATTAGGATAGGAGAGTCAGTCCAGATACCGCCTTGGATCATGCACACATGCAAGTGTATATCAGTACATGTACCTTCTTGTTAGCTGTTGCAGCGAAGGAGAGGTGTGATGAATTGCAGCCATATGCAGAAGTGCTGAATTTTACGGTTGCCTTCTTTGTGCCAAATCTTGGGGTGATGGCCATGGAGGAAGAAGGGTGATGGCAAGAGCCCCTGACTGCCATTTGATGTCTGGTGAGAAGCCTGGTGTTCAGCAAAGGGCCTTGCTATTATGCTAAATGGAATTCTTGGAAATGGAAAGGTAATCGAAAGTCTCACATAGATACAAAATATTAGACTCTCAAGGGAAGGTGTAGACAATTGGTACCAGTAGCATAGTAGTAGATGAAAGAGTAGGGTGGGGGATGCTAATCATAGGAAGGAGCAAAGCTTTTCAATAAGGAGAGTTTGAGGCCTCGCTCGTTTCAGCTTTTGTTTCTAGTTTCTGCTTTTTTTTTCTTCACTATTCAGTATTTCGTCTTTTTCTGATTTTTTTAGATATTTTAGGCTTTTTTGTATTTTTCTTTTTTTCCCGTGTTCCTTTGTATTGTTCTTAATGGGTTAACATATTTTTTTCTATTTTCATATTTTTTAAAAAAATTAATTATGCCTAAAAAGCCAAATCAGCTACAGTAAAAAAGCCAACTACAGTAAAATTTCAGCCAAAAACCAGAAACTATCGCTAAAACGAGCACCCCCTGAGTGGAAGCTCATCGCCAATCATTGTAGGAAGAAAATTCTCTAGGGGAAGACCTAGAACCCTTCACTTAAAGCACTTCTCTGGATTTTGCCACGTGACATTGCACAAATCTTGAAAATTCATCTTCTCCTCCTTGCCCCACGCACATTGTCCACATCACCGGAGATGAAGTGCCACCACCTCCCACCACCTATCCTCCTCCTCCTCCTCTCCCTGCCCCCTTCTTCCACCGCCTCCTCCTTCTACCCCAACCCCCAACTCCTCCTACCACCCGCCATGCCCAAGAGCAACCTCGCCGCTCGGTGCTTCCCGACCTACGCCATGCAACAGTGGCGTATTCCTCGGCTCCAGCCGTGGTGTGCACAACCTCGTCATCCCCCTCATCTCCGATGGACTCCATCAGCCCTAGGACAATGCAGCGGATCCGGTGGCCATGGGCACGGGCCTTGCCCCGCAGCCCCCTGCCCAGTGACCTCGGCCTCACCAATGACCCCCCACCCGTACCCTGTCACGCCGCCCTCCCCCCTCGTCGTCGGCATCCTCGCTGATCACGCCAACCCTTACATGTGCGTGGGTGCAATTTAAGTTTTTAAACGGTACATTTTTTTTAAGATGGGATCAATAGGAAAATTATAGTAAAAATGTATTGAATTCAGCTGTATCGGCTAAAATTACATGTGCTTATTTTCTTCTACGTACTGTCTCTCACAAACAAATTGAATTCAAATATTTAAGTTATAAGTCATCAGTCTAAAAAAAGACCAACTCTAATAAATGAATGCTCAAGCGCTTTTATAATAACGGAGATGGTTGGTTGATTAGAATACACGTGATTTACCGGTCGCAATTTTTCTAATTGAAATGCCGTAATTCGACGCCATTATTTTCCACGGCATTATTGTCTTGTGATTTCAGGTATGTCTTTCTCATGCTTGCTAATCGTGTTTTTTTTTGTAGTCATTGGGTGCTAGATGCTAGGAGTAGCCGTGACAGCAGGGCGATTTGAGTGGAGGCAAAGAGGCGTGCCTGGAACGGATCGTGACTGTTGGGTTGGGTGACGACTGACGAGTCATATCACGTCACACTTGTTTGGCGTATCGTACTAACCACTTCAAGCTCGCAACCGCTTCAGTTATCGGTTTGCCTCCTCTCAAAAAGAACAAAAAAAAAGAACGATTCGATTGCCAAGATAGACTAATCATCATGTTCAGGCATTAAAAGATCCATTGATGAAACGCAATTCAGTTGATTTTAGTATTCTACTGCTAGTAATAAGTAGAATAGTTACTGGCATAAGTCTGTCTTCCCCCTCTCTCTATCATGCTAGTGGTAATAAGTAGAATTGTATTCAATTGCAGTATTCTTTTGCAAATTATTTTGCAATAAAATTGATCAGTATCATGATGTGAAGATAAGGATTTACTTTAGCATATGCGGCAAAGCACCATCATTTTCCAAGTACTGACGAGTGGGAAAATACTAAACGAGTGTACGTTGGTGGGCAACACTAGACGACTGAAACAGCTCGCAGATGGTTACGTCAAACAAACTGACAGCCGCCCAAGAATCCACAGGGAGAAGGAACCCACATGTGGAGCCCATTGTTCTTCCTTTAACAGTACAGATATCATCACTTTCACTTCACCAGTATTAGGCTCTGATCGTTTCGATTTTTTTCGGCTTCAGCTTCTAGCTTCATCTTTTTTTTTCACTATTCACTACACTATCCACTAACTCAGCTACAGTGTTTTTTCAGCTAAAAGCCAAAAGCTATCGCTATTCCGATCACCCCCTTAATATCATCACTCATCACTTCACCAATTGGTCTCACTATTTGTAGTTCACCTGTTTTATGATTGGACTCATGCTACCACATGAGCACCAGCATCAGCTACCAGCACTGCAGATAACTAGATATGTCCAAGCACAGATCTCACATAGCAAAAACTGAATCAGTATAGTACCTTGTATGGACAATAGATAAACCGCATAGATTCTTGTACAATCCAAGGTTCCAAAAAAAACTCCTAGCCAATTAGGATCCTGATGCAACCCAAACAAAAGAATATACATCAACTGATGTACAACAAGTACAGAAAAGCTTTAGGGTTCTTAGGAGCAAATTAGTAGATTAGGCCATAAGCTTGAATTAGTCAGATAACTTCCTATATTTTTTTGCTCTGGGTTGATAACTTCCTATCTTTTTTTGCCCTGGGTTTTAGTTCTCTGATTCTCACAAAATATATTGAGTCTAGTAGATTTCTGCAGCCGTTGAGTTCTTAGTTCTGTCTTCTGCAGTTGTTTCCTCACGCCAATGGGAGGAGCATGTGTTTTCACTTTTCACCTTTCAGGAGGGGTTGCAGCAGCAGCCACGCCTTTCTGGTTGGATATGGCCGAAGCAAGAGCAATAGGCATCAGGCAGAGGCCCTTGTTCTGAAGGTACTGCATTGCGCTGGTGATACTCATTTCCATCAGCTTCACGACTTCTTGCTCGAAGGCGAAGCTATCTTCTGAGTCTGGCATGTCCAGTAGTCCTTGTGAAATGGTTGAAGCTGATAGAGGTGGATTGCTACGGCCCTGAGGTTAGTGTGATAGTGTAACAATGAGTACATGAGCATTTTAGGATTTTACACAAAAGCAAGACTTGGATGAAGTGCGAATTCATCAGACTAGATATCACAAAATTAAATCAAGTTACAGGACCTCAATGAAAACCAGGGCAAACCCAGGCAAATCTAACATAATTGGGACTACAATGCAAGTGGAGCTCTAAGAACTTCGTAATAGGCTATCATGTTATTCTTAAGCTCTTTCTTGGGCCAAAATAAAATAGGAACACTAATATCCTACAGGCCACTCGATACAATCAGGCATGGCCCAAGAAACAGAGAACAAGAGGGAAAAATAAAAGCTACCGCCAAAGCTAGAATGAAGGGTACAACTGCTAATTCTCTTAATTAATTATGATGTCTATGCATTGCAATACCAGACAGGTAATCAAAGTTGCTAAACAACAAGAATGCTATCTAGCTAGTCACTCACTCAAAGACTTACAGCCGCAGCACCACAACAGCAGCAGCAGCAGCAACAGATCGAAAAAACCAAAAACAAGGGCCAACACAAACTGAGTGCTTTACAGACAAAAATGTACGCTCCCCGTAGGACTCATAGCTGAAGTGATTTGATGCATTTAAATAGGCTGTGCTTATGTGCCACTGCAAACAAATAATATGAATTCTAAAGTAGCTACGTCAAGACTCAAGATGAGCAACCGTGGAAACACCAGTTTCAGTTAGTTGTTCTTTTAATCTAAACATAACCTCCATGAAATTTGCAAAAGTCTTATATGGAAAAGTATTGAAGCATAATCAAAAAGCAGTTTTTGACCATAAAAGGTTTGTTCTACTGTAGAAGAGCAAAAATATCAGTGTTCACTTATACACTAGGCGCTAGTCGGACGGTAGACCGACGCCTAGCGCCTAATCACCGCCTAGGCAGCTAGGCGGCCACCTAGGCGGGACAAATCGGCTAGGTGGGCAAGGTGGGAGGGTAGCACCTAGCACCTAGGCAGCTAGGCGGCCGCCTAGGGGATCAATGAAAAATATGTCTTTCTTCATCCTATCTCGAAGCCAATAGTCACAATAATGGGCAACTCAAAAGTAACTTCTCAAACAAAATGAGTTACTAAATGTAAATGTTCATCTATAACCAGGGAAGTATCACGATTATTTTACTGGAGAAATTCATAAGGATTAAAGACCAACGACTTAAGTTTCAGTAGCATAGAAAAAATAGAAGGTGAAGATGTAATGATATGACTTTTTTGTATTTAAATATGCCTGAACAAAGATAGAAGGAAAATAACTTTAACTTGGAGAAAAGGTAATGCTAGATCATTTTTAACATGTAATGACTGAGCACGATCTACATTTATTGGTATATTTCTAAAAAAACCACTCACAACAGAAAAATAGGGTACAATAGAACCATTCTCTCAACAATTTATTGGGAAAAAAGAAATACGAAAGTTTGGCACCTCAGTTTGAGATTCTGTGAGAAGGGGAAGAACTGCTCCAGGAGCTCCTAGCCTACTCATGCTCAAGACCTGGAATTAAGAAATCAGGCAAAGCAACTTATGCTTTTTTATATATATATAATTTGTTCGTTGCCATACCTTGACCTGAAGCTGAAGAAATTTCACATAATCAATTATTTCATCGAGCATTGATGCCTTATCTGCCTGTTCACATCAAAAGGTGATTATTGGTTAGGTATTCCAAATTTTTTATTTTTACTATTTTACTCTAGAGCTGCCCAAGCAATTTGAAAACATCTAATTCATTGAAAGAGACGAAATTTTCGCAATGCTATAAATCAGTCGTATAATAATAAACCTCCAAGACTTTCAAAATGCTGAAACTAAACCAATGGCATAACATGTAATGGCTATATGTTGGCCCCAACAGATCAAAAGTTGAGCATGATGTTATTTGCAGTTTTTAAGTCTCAGAATCCAAATAATTGCTTCTTGCTGTGGTCTCACTAGGTCAACTTCAAACCATACTTCAGTACATATTTCACCCTCATATATTCTTGATTCTTACCATACCTCAATCTGTTGTTCTTTCATTATATACAAGTAACAAAGCTTTAGGTGTACTTACAGATATTTTAGTTGGATGACCAATTCAATAATTATGAATGTGATTGCAACTGCATGCTGCATTTGGGGTATTTTTGGTGGTAACATAAAACACACAAAAAAATACCTTATTGGAATTTGGGACAAGGTCTTGGAGATTTTTCATCCTCTCTGAAATTTTCTCTCTGCGAAGCTGCAGCATAATGGGAAACTCCAGTTAAGACTATATGTTATGGATGCATGCAAAAAAAAAAAAAACAATCCAGATAAATTATACAGCAGTTTCATTTGTTAGAAAGTGAACTGATCTAAAAAACAGAACTTACCCGTTCAGCAATACTATGAGGATCAGTTGCTTGTCCACGACGAGCCCTTACCCGTGGCTTCATGCTGACACTATTCCCTTGAGCTGAATTTGTTTGGGGTTGCACATCAGAAGAATGGCTAATAGGGTACTCACTTTTATTGTCATGGATCAGTTGTGGTATCTGAACGTTTGCAAGCACAGAGCCAACTTGTCAGATATGTATTTAAAGAAAGGCAAAGTAAAACGAACACTGCATATGAGAACAAATGTTTATTTAAAAAAACCTTTGGAGGAGTCAGTGCCGCTTGTGCTTCAGTAACAGCCACCTGTCTACCAGAAATGAATGTAGGGAGAGGTATATTATGCATTGCATTTTGCTCCTGCAATATGAAAGTTGATTTTATTGGTACAGTTTGAATTGAATGAACAGTAAGTTGAGGTTAAAAAATTGTTGTTTAGTGGCACAGTTCCAAAATTTAAACCTGTTGTTGAGCCTTCAAACAACCAGTAGCTAGTTGTGCTTGCTGGACGGTAGCAAAAGAGGAGATGCTACCATTGATAAACTCTTTGCTATCCTATATTACCAAAAGAACAAAAAATTACTTGAATGTAATAGATACAGTAGCAGGCTAGCAGCTATATCTATGTAGTGAGAATTACATGCAGTGATGCCAAGGTAGCATTATCAAATACTGAGAGACTCCCATTTGGATCGCTTGTTTTGCTCAACATAGTAGCATTTTGTGCCCCTTGAAAACTGAAAGCTTCTAGGTTTACTGGTTCCATGAAGGAAGAAGCATTTTGGAATGTGGAACACAAAGTCGAGGCCGAAGAAACAGCATGTACATCAGCAAGAAAGGCAGAAATTTCACTACCACTACTATCAATTGAACTGGATAACACATGAGGCAGTTCTGGGAGGCCAGGGGTATCCAACTGTGGATGGAATGTTCCAGGTGTTGAATTGGATTGAAGAATCCCTGGAGGAATTAAATTTCTTTGCAGATTGCCGTTGTTCTGAAGTTGTTGAAGCTCCAGAAGACTGTGAGGAAGCTTATCCTTAGATATAATCTCGCCACACAATAGATCAGTCTGGTTGTTGTACAGCAAGCATCCATTTGTAAGCATAGTGGGGTTCTTTTCATGCTCACTGACTTTCAAATTGCGATCTGATCTAGCTCTCATGAAATTGCCTGAAGGTGGCATGCTTCCTTCTTCTGCATATGATCCCACTGAACCATCCACAAAATTATAGCTCTCAGAAGCAGAATTGGGCCAAGATGAAAAGTAGGAACCACCAGAGTAGTCCATATCAGCACCCCTACAAATTGACTAAACAATCTCTGCTCAAAAGTGTTACAAGAGTGTGGCTTCTAGAAACTGAAAGAGTCAAACAACTGATAATCTTGTCATGCTCCACTGAAAGAGAACGTCGCTTTATTTTTGAAGACAATATTTGATGGCCAGAATTTCCTGTCTTTTGCACACTCTGATGCTGAAAGAAGTTTGTTAACGGATGCCCTCCACAGAACAAACCCTGCGCAGCAAAGAACAGTTGTCAGCTACTCACAGATTGCATGCATGGATCAATCATGAAAAGATTAAATTAAACAAGAAATGTTATATATTACTATAAGATCTCCTTATAAAGTTAGGGACCCCGAAGTAACATATTTTGGATACACGCGTTAACCACTTCAGGAAGACAGTATTAGAATATGTCTAAATTAGTAGAATTCCTTCTTGTTTACTGCATACAGTTGACCAAAGCTCCTCAGTTCAAACACATCGTTGTCATATTCATTTCAGTCAAATATAAGACATTTTCTACAGAAAGGATAACTGAATTCTTCAATTGATGAAATTTGTTTCCCTTACAAACTGCAGAGTTGTGACAGACAGTAAAATTAAGCACCTGCTTCATTACTTGCTGATGGCAAAACCCATAGAAAAGAAGAAAAAAACAGAGGGGGGAAACTACGGATGATATTTTTTTTAGAGAGAGAGCACGGATGGCAGTATATAAAGATACAAAACAGGCTTCCAGTCCGCACCACCCTTTATTATCCCCAAAATAAAACGTACATGAAAATTCATAGGATAACTGGAGTCCTAAATTCACCTGCTTTATTCTGCAGTCAATTCGGCAACTGATTCTCTTAGGAAAAAGTAGTAACTGATTTAGACATTCAGTCATGATTAGATGAACAATATTATCTACCATTTTTTCCATATAAGGAGTCTGACCTCTTAGCTTTATTATGAAATTATTATCCATCCATAATTAAACCCACTAAACACATTCCTCTCTTTAAAGCTAGACGATGAATGTCATAAGCCAACTTATGCTCTCCAACTGTTCAAATGCTACTTCACAGACTGCTACATACTATACTTCTAGTCAGCTCTTTTCCTTGTCTAGGCAGTTGTCCGAAAAGTTATGCCGATACAATAATTATAACTAGTAAATGTCCACCATGTCCAACTTCCACTATCATGGTATCTCTAACACTACTGCACGACATGAAAATTCCAAAATTTCCCATCATAAAACTCAGAACTAAGCTATCAAGAACCAAGCAAAGCAAAGGGAAAGGCAGAAAAACCTCCCTTTCTAGCATTTGTGACTTGCGAGAACAAGAATGGTGCTAGCCAATAAACCAAGACATACAAAAAAGAGCTTCTTATCATATGCGCTCTACAACTAAGATGCCATTCCTATGGATTCTCGCATCTTCATACCTAGAACCATCACATAACACCATTCTTTAGAGACCAAGAAAGTGCCATTTTCCTATCCATTTTCTCCTCTAAGATTTACAAGAAACAAAACAAACCTAAGAATATAATCAATAAAAAAAATCCATCTTTGGCATTTTTGGAATGACAAAAAGAAATCAAGAACCAAATAAAAAACACCCAAAATCGAAACATCACATGCACAT
The DNA here is from genome assembly GCA_036346265.1 of Melocanna baccifera. Taxonomy (NCBI): domain Eukaryota; kingdom Viridiplantae; phylum Streptophyta; class Magnoliopsida; order Poales; family Poaceae; genus Melocanna; species Melocanna baccifera. Next base: position 15,123,045 of record CM070684.1, on the reverse strand, counting down.
CAATCAAACCCACACGATCGTCCATCTCTGACATTATCCTTGTCCCCTTTCCCTCCCACACAACTAAACACCACCAAGAAACGCCACCACCACACAGCAGTGCGATAATCGAGCGAGAGCAGAAACCCCCTAGCCTCTCGAGGCGCATATGGACGACCAAAAACCCACCAATAACATAGCCAACAACACACAAAGCACGTAGCACGGTTGTAATGAAAAGCTAAAAGGGGAACCAAATTCCGAGCGCTTACCGGAGAGACGGAGATTGGAGGCAGCGGCGGCCAGATGGGAGGCTAGGACTGCGTGCTAGAAGCTAGTGGTGACTGGTGCGGACACGGGAGGAGGAGCAGGAGAGAATGGGAGACGAAGGGGGAGGAGCGAGGAGAGGTGAGGACAGTTTGGGCGGAGAGGAAAAAGGAAGGCCTTTGCTTGCTGGGGGAGGAAGACTGAAGACGCGTTGGACTTGTGGTGTGCACAGCCAGGACCAGGGGGTGCAAATGTAATGCTAGCACAGTTGTTGGTCCTGCACTTTTTGTTTATTAGCACACCACTTTTTGTTTATTTTTGTAGTCCTCTCTCGGTTTTTGGATTAGATGGATGCATCCACCCTGCATCGGGCGGAATAGAACACAGTTTTCTTATGTTTTTCTTTTCTTCTTCCTTTCGTCTTCTTGCACAATAGGACCTACCATAAAATAGTATCATGTTTTTGTGCTCAGTTTTGTTTTCGTTGAGGTTTTTTCTCTTAAAGAAATGTGGCATTTAATAATTGGAGCTAGTTTCCCTTCAGAGGTCCAAAGATTTCTCTGCGAAAAACTAGCAATGTATCATACGATTTGTTTAACTAATTAGAATTGTAATGTATCCAATTTGCACTACGTCGGATTTGGGTAAATGACAATTGTGCTTTCCTAATATAGATAGATGTGTGCTTATGCGATGTTACTTGACACCTATACCGCATCAGGCGCTGGCTGGCAACACGTGCACATGCAATAGCACACGATCACCAAAAAGATAGGTCGTTGTATCCGATGGATATAAAAACCTCAATACATTTGGATATTTAACATTACGGCACACAATAGATAAGGTAGCCTAAAGATAGACACAAAGCAACACAGGCAACACGTAGACGTGCAACTTATTTTACAACTATGACAATAAAGGTTTAGGGACTGCTTAACTTGGTTTTTTTATTTATAGTTTTTTTCACTGTAACTAGTTTATTTTATACTGTAGTTGCTGATAGCTTTTTGGTATAATTAAATTAAAAAATAAAAAAACAAATAGGCCTATTATGGATAATACAAAGGAATACAAGAAAAAAAAGAAAAGACAAAAAAAATCCACAAAGCTAAAAACACAGAAAAATATAAAATTAAAAAATAGTAAATTAAAAGTTAAAAACTGAAACCGAAATGAATAAGATCTTAACTCAAAACTAGAACTATTCTGATTCTAAAAAAAGACTAGATCCGTACGACCATAAGTTCCTGGGATAAACACAAATCACAGAAACATCGAGGGCTAAAGTGATTAAGTGAGATAGCGATCCTGCGTACAAGCAAAATTCACGGAAAGAAAAAAACCAGTTCCCCGTCACGGCGCGAGTTCTGACCAAGTTAGGTTGTGACGTCGCTGCGCAAGTGGGCCCGCGCCAGTATTCCCTCGGCTCCCGGGGCCCCGCATTTGGCAGCACCTCGAGGGGAGGATGTTGTGACCTTACGGCACAGCGACAACGCTAATTTGTTCCCCTCCGCCAAAACAACGCCGTGTACTTTTGCTCCATCATTAAAAACACTCTGTTACCGAATGTGTCATCATTATTAATCTTCAATCCACTCTTGTAGTTTTGCTAATGAGCACATCTTTTTTTCCCAACGAATTCTCCAGGAGAAACGCAGAGGAAATCATATAGAATTAAACCAAGTGACCAAACTGTGCCTGCCAAACGCGACCAAACTGTGTAGCTGGCCGCCCAAAGTTTTGTATCTCATTTGGAGAAGAAGAGATAAAACAAAATGTCAACGGTGACAAGGAGACAGGTCATAGGGCACCCCTGCACTACTTCTCCATGTAAAATACAGGAGAATAAGAGCAACTCTAGCAGGGTCCCTACTTGAGCCCCTAAACTCAGATTTGAGAGTCAGAGCAAAAAATTGAACTACAGCAGAGCCCCTACTTGAGCCCTCAAAAATAGGGACCTCTCAAATGAGGCCTTCAAACCCTCATTCCTAGGGGCCCCCTACTTGAGCCCCTAAACTCAGATTTATTCGTATTTGAATAAATACGTCCCTCATTCGGAACAAATTTGAATTTAAATTTGAATATTCGTATTTGAATTCATAAATTTAAACGTCCCTCATCGTGCTTTCAATTTAAATTCGGAACAAATTTGAATTTAAATTTGAATATTCGTATTTGAATTCATATATTTAATTTCGGAATAAATTTGAATTTAAATTTGAATATTCGTATTTGAATTCATAAATTTAAATTCGGAATAAATTTGAATTTAAATTTGAATATTCGTATTTGAATTCATAAATTTACATATTGTCCCTCATTGTGAAATCATAAATATTTTATTGTGTATTGTGCTTTTGTCCCATATATATGCATATAGTGTGTGAGGAAATAGAGAGAATTGAGAAGTAGGGGCTCTGTTTTGAGGGTTCCTGCTGGAGTGCAGCTCAGAAAACAAGGCCATCAAAATATAGGGGGAGCCCTCAAATGAAAAGTAGGGGCACTGTTTTGAGGGCTACTGCTGGAGTTGCTCTAAGGCAGCGCTCAGAATAGATTTGCGTCCGGCTTCTACTGCCGCTGCAAGCTTTTTTTTATTGTTGCTTTTTTTCTATTTTTTCTATTTTGTGTTTTTCGTATTCCTTTTGTATTCTCCGTGATGGGTTAACATGTTTTTTCTATGTTTAATTTTTTTAAATTTAATTACGCTAAATAAGCTAACTCAGCTACAGTAAAAAAAGCCATAAGCCACTGTCGTTCTGAACACCCCCTTAAGTCTGTCCACATGAGAGACCATATAAAATTCTAGAATATATTTGTGATGAATAATTGATACTTTGGGTTGGTTGAGTTGAATTTAAATTTTGTAAAAGTTTCAGAAAATTTAGATTTTAGATTATGCTATCAGGATTAAGACGATCAAACCGGTTGATGCCTGGCGGTCTGACTACCATTGGGCGAGTGGTCCGACCGACCATAGACTTTTGGAGAAATGAACACCAAACACTTGTGTAGATTTGTTTGGAGATGAATTTGTACTTGATGCCACTAAAATTGAAAACTGGAGCTGAAACTAGATAGAGTTTAACCGAAATTCTACAGAATGTTTTCTGATGATATTAAGCGGTCAGATCGGCCATTAGCTGGCAGTCTGACTGATCTGGTCTGATCGCTATGGGAGTGCTGTCAAACCGGTTGGTGCGGTCAGAGTGTTGGAATACAGGTAGGCTACGTTAGCGTAAATTAAAATTTTTTACGACGTAAATCAGGAAGCCATGCAAGTAAGAAATTATAGAGCGTTACCGCTAGACACGCAGTACAACGGAAGTAGAGTTAAAACGGCCGATTCAATGAAGAGCGCGTTGATGTAGTAGAAGTAGTCGATTGTCCTCTAGCCAACTGTCTCCTCGTGATCGCCCCAATCAGCGCTGCAATCATAGCAGCGTCTCTACCAAGGTTCACACATACAGGGATGGAACACCATGCGTTAGCACGTTAACACCAACGCGCACAGTAGAGATTACGAGATGTGGCAACTAGGGTTTCGATGGGTGTGTTTAGGGATGCCTCCTCAGCCCCCGCACCTTTTCTTATATACCTCCAAACGAATCCTTATCTGCTATAAGTAGAGATCAAATCCTACTCGAAAACTATTATCCGGACTCTTATTGTTCCAACCTATTAAGTGTATGATCTTGTAGGTTCATATATATTTGACCATAGGCCGAAAACTCATTTTCGGTTCAAAAGTTGGTAGCAGTCCCTAACAGGACATAAAAACTCTCAAACATGCATAAAGATCATAAAAACCCATTACTGTTTAACTTGACCTGTTACTGCTTACTGAGAATCCAACAGACATATTTATACCTATTTTGATACCATGAAGCCCATTCTCAACTCTGTTTAGCCTAAATAGACTCCGATAAAAAACCATGAAGCCCATTCTCAACTCTGTTTAGCCTAAATAGACTCCGATAAAACGCAAACCAGGTGACTCTATTACTGTAGCCTAGCCCTATTCACAACCAAAACCGATATTGTTCTAATCTGAAACCAATACTGTCCTAAATCTATCACTATTCATAGAAACCCCCCTGTAACCACTTCGACTATCTCAGGCCTATTTAACCTATTTTCTTTATGTCTTTTTGGTTATTTTATTATTTTTGTTCTCAACTTATATTCTGCAAAGTAAAAATTTATTTGTATTTGTTCTTCTGTGTTAGTGTCTGGATTTGACTAGTTGACCAAAACAATTAGGTGGATGGTGTAAATCTGAAGCCTACAATGAAGTAATCAGAGACTCTGGAGGCAATTCACGTGTTTTTGATCATATTTAACCTACATCTTTTAATTATTTATTTTTTTAGTATTTTCATTATTCCTTATGCACTGTTATTTATTTAAAATAATTATTTAGAATAACATGATAATTTAGCTATGTACTACCATTGGAAAAGCTATGTCTAACTTGATGTCTATATTCACCTTGACAAATCTTAGTAATAATAAATTACAATAAAATATATCACAATAGAGTAAGAACTCAAATGCTTTACACTAATAAGAGATTCGATATTTTACCGATAGAATTACAGAATGATACTAGGGTTAAGGATGTACCGTGGAGTCCACAACTTTACCTTAGGAAGAGGGTTTTTGTTGGATTGGTGACAGTATTGTAGTGCACTAGGTTATTGGTTTGTAGATAGTTACCTCATTGGTAAAAAGTAAGAATTTGAATTTTATGATGAATAAAGAATGTATTGACCGTTCAATCATAAATTTTGACTTATCAAACATAGTCTAGTATCTATTCAAATCAATTGAATATCTATAGGTTGTTGGGGTTCTAGATATAGAATAGCCCACGAGATAAAAGGGGTGGTATAAAAATGGTAAAATTATACTTAACAACAGTAGGATTGCACGGAGTCGGGTTGCATGCTTTCCGCATTGGCTAGTAGAATGCCTACAATGTGTGGGCCTAGTCCTTACCGGGTAAATGCTATATAAAGAGGAGAATAGTGAAAGATCTTATTTTCTTAACTCGGTCGTACACTAACTATTGTGTGTCTATTGCATGATATTAAGAGTTTGAGAAATTTTGTGAGTAAATCTAGGCAACTTTGCAGAGTCAAAATTACAAATGGTATTTGAATATGCCGTGCTTGTGTTCCCAGATAATGGAGCTATGTTTCATGGGTATTCCAATAATAAGGCATAAGTAGATTTGGTGAGATTTCAAATTAGCAATTGAGTTTATTAAATCCCTTTCATTTAAGAAGTTAATTTTTGTCCTTTGAAAAATCATTTACAAATAAAATTGTATCCACAAATATAATAATAAAACTAGCACATCCCATCTCTTAAAATACTGGCAATTAGTTAAGTAGTATTTCGCAATGTGGCTTGTTGAGTACCTAGTATACTCAAACTTACTTTATTTTTATCAGAACAGATAATAGAAAAATAAAGGATACATCAGCTAATGTGTTAGGGTTACGACCGTACTCAAGCATTTCTATAGGAATTTCTTCGGATCTTCTGAATATAAGTTAAATTTTGGTCTTAACGTCCATAAGATTGGTGAAGTTAACCGTTAAGTTATATTTTAATTAAACTAATCTTTTTTATAATGTTTATGAGTGATATAATACTTTTTCTATTTACAACTAAACTTCCAGCCTATTACGTAAAGTACGACGGTGCTATTCGCAAAATTGTGGTGTTACAACGGCGGTGGATGCTCTCGAAGACTCGGACTCCTGCCACTAATTCCACACGGCTTTGAAGAAAGCGGTTGCTGCTTGCATGCGCCGTGCGCGACGAAGGAGAACCTCGCGCCAGATTTACCAAGCTACCACGGCGTTCGGTCGCCGAGTTGGCCCGAGCTCATCGTTTCGGCGAGGGTGAAACGGTAAACTCGCAGCGCAGGAAAACCGTTCCCGCGAATTGTGGCTTGGGATTAGCTCGGACGACAGCTGCTGCTAACCACTTTGGCTCAACCGAAGCTTTTGACTTAAGCTGGCGCGTAATAATTGAAAACGGATCCATTCCACTCCGGCGCCGGTTTGTGAGGGAAGTGGCGGCAGGCAGGTTTGGAGTAGGTGTGATGTGGTGTCTAGGGTTGGCAATGGGTATAAACTCGTTGGATTTTGTCGTTCTAAACTCGTGCCCGCGAAAGTTGAATGTGCCCGCTAAAAAATCCATGCCCGTTACGAGTGCAGATTTTTACGTAAACCCATACCCACTAGGGTAACAGATACCCACGGATCGCCCATACCCAGACATATGCCCACTGGCGGCAGGTAGGTTTGGAGCAGGTGTGATGTGGTGTCCTGCATTGCATAGCAAAAATGCCGAAACGGAGCCATCGATCAGCTGCTGGGCACACATCTCAACACGGATCCGTCCTTACATTAATTTAATTCTGCGATTTAGTTCATCAACAACACATATTGATGTTTTGGCTTTTAAAAGTTTCAGCCTTTTTTTCACTATTCACTACACTATCCACTAACTCACTCACATAAAAAAGCCACTCTGATGAAATTTCAACAAAAGCCATCGCTAAAACGATCACCCCGCTCACGATGGCTGTGAGCGGTGGCGTTCGACGGTGGCTCGGCTTTATGAGCACCGTAGCATTTTTGTTTGTTTTCTTTTTTGGTATTTTTATGTATTGTTTTTTTCGTATTCCTTTTGTATTGTTCGTGATAAGTTAACATGTCGCTGTTATTTTTATATTTTTTTAAAAAAATTTAATTATGTCTAATAAGTCAACTCAATTACAGTAAAAAATCAGTCAGTTAAAAGATAGAAATCATCGCTATTTCGAATATCCTCTTATGGTATGAAGCAAAAACGTAGTACGTGGAAATATAGATGTTTTGAGTAGTAGGTCAACGAATCATGCGGGGATTCCGACCAGTCACAACGCGTGCAAGCAAAGCATAGCTTTTCCATCGAAACATTCGTTGGTGTGTTTGGCCGATCAATCAAGTCCTGGCTACGAGTAAATTGTATGATAGCCTATGTGCTTTTCCTTTCATCTATAACAAAGAATCATCAGGTACAGTTGAAAATAACCTAGCCGTCATCTCACCTTCTGGCTTTGGATTCAAGTCACTCGCGTTGATTTGTAATCAACATACAGAAAGTTAGTGCTAGATCAGTTTGCACTCGCCCTCCTGGAGTGCTCAGCTGATACAGCAAAAGATTTGACCCGTAGATTCAGAAAGACATGTAATCCTGTTTTGAACGTAGGATTATGTTTTGTCTGTGATTTGGAGTATGGACTAGTTTCCATGATTCCTGGGGCTCTTTGATTGCTGGGAAATGGTCTTGTGAGTCTTCCATTTTCTGGCCCATAAAAGGCCACATTCCTTCTCTTCTTTAAATGGGCCAAGCTCCCTTTTTCGCTATCAGGCGTGGCTAGAAAAGATGCCATGCCTACGAGTGCACGTTTGGCCCACGTTTGATAGGTACGTACGCAGTACAGTTGTATCTCCGTCGAACGGGCCAGATTGGGTCGCTCAATCCACGGAGCTGGGCCCGCAGGTCCAGCCCGTGCAGCATTACTTAAGTGGAGAGGCCCATAAATGGGGCCGGATGCTGCCATTTTATGTCGCTGTGTGGTGAACGAAATTGTCGAGAAGGATTTTGCATGTTGGCTACAGGTTTATGCAAGAGAGACAATCACAAAACAAAACAAAGAAATGTTTACGAGAGAGAGAGAGAGAGACGAATCAAGTGAGTTACGTAACAGTGTCCCGTTTGATAACCTAACACTACCTATAGTCACTAATAGACAAATTAACGTTATGTTGTTCTGCCCGGAACGGTGGGTTTAGAGTAGAACCCACTGGCTAACACTCCATATTTACGATACTAGTACCTATCCAGCCACTTTTACCATTTTTACTGAAAAGTGAAAACAGTAACGTGAATTGGCTAGTACGTACTGTGACACATCACACATGCATGCCAGCTTCTTTTAGGGGGTGATCGTTTCGGCTTTTTTCGGCTTCAGCTTCTAGCTTCAGCTTTTTTTTCACTATTCACTACACTATCCACTAACTCAATTTCTGATGTTTTTCACCAATTACATGTGATGTTTTTCACCAAAGCCCATCGCTATTCCGATCACCCCCTTAAGTATACCAACCGAAATACCCTCCAGTTCACATGCGAGGAATAGATTGCACGGACCATCCATCGTGCAGTTCTGAATATCTTTTGCCGTCGGGGTGAGTGTCCTCACTGGATTGCGAAAAGCTGAACAGATTTTTGTGATGCACTGCTAAGTGCTAACTAATCCGTCCTTACTTGCTAAACTCACCTCCCTTCCTGAACTAATCTTTCATTGCTATGTCTTAATTAGGAGCCGCTCGGTTCAGTTAAAAGAAGCTAACTTATGATTGAAATTACACTGTAACTAATAATAACTTATTTAATATATTTAATTCTAAAAAAAGTAAAAATAAAAATCAGATTGATCTATACAAACAATACAAACGAATAAAAAATAATCAGAAAAAAACAAAATTTAAAAATAATAAAAATAAACCAAAAACTCAAATCAAAATAAACGTCCCTTAATCAATCTACACGGAGAAAAATGACCTGCCAGCTACCTAGTGCCCACTCTACTATCTAATAAGATAGCGTTTCCCGTCCTGCGATGTCGGCATGTACGGCCATCAGCCCAGCACACTGTCAGTTGTCCTAAGATGCTTTCGGCAAAAAAACGTATCATTTGCGCCGGCCAACGGGTGATCCACGTGACAGGCCTCGACCCCCTACGTCAGGAAATTAATGACAGCTGAGTGCGCCGGTCAGACCATGAGGTCATGGGAGGGCCGCTGTTCCTAGTACAACACGCCACCGTAGAGCCAGTCACCGTCTCCCTGCAGGTATCCGTCGGCGAAAGCTACCAAAACGATCAAACTCCGCGGCCGAACTGGCGAGCCGACAGGTGGCTCGGCGACCGAGCGGGGGGGCGCGGCGGACGGACACACGCGCGCGCCGTGCTCGTGCGCGGCAGAGGGGACGTCGGCGCCGCGGCCCGCGACGTCGGCAGGATCGCAGCGTGGGCGTTCGGTTCGGTGCGACGCGCGCGGTCGATCGCCCCCGTCCGAACCCCGCCCGGTTTGGTTTGGCCTCGGTTCATTGCTTGATTTGATGTGATTTGAGCATGGCCGGTGCTCAAATCACGAACACTATAGACAAAAATGAAGAAAAAAGACAAAAAAAAACTTAAAAATAAAAAAATAAAATTAAAGAATAATGGACTGGAAATAAGAAGAACTGAAGTCGAAAGCGGGGCCAACTCGCTGTACTGTGTTTGGGATGGTAAGTTTGCGGTTTTAACTCTGTTTTTCTTTTACCGCGTGTACTATGTCCCGGCACACACGGTACAAAAAGGGGGCGGCACGGGGTGGACGCGCGATGCGTCGCCGCGCCGACTTCGTCGCGCCCGTGAGCGTGCGGCTTTCCTCCGCCTCCCCTGCCTCGGCCGGTCCCCTCGCCCGCGGTGCCGTGCATGCACCTTCCTTGGAATCACGTGTATCTCGCTCTCAGTCTCGCCGGCTGGCTCTTTCTTTGCCCTTTCTAATAGTTTCTTTCTTCTAGTCCAAGTCCAGGTCCAAGTGTGCCTGCCTGCATAGTGCATCTTGCAAAGGAGAAGAGCCTAGCTACTAGATGGAGAGTTGGATAGATACCGATCCGTCCGTCAGTTTGTCCCCTTGACTGTTCGAAAAGGACGTCGTGTGGAGGCGTGTCGCATTGTGCAAACGTTTTGTCCGCACCCCGGGCAGGTATCCAGATGCATCGTGCGCTAGTCACCTGTGCCACCCTCTTCATGAATTTTACATCAGATGCTACCATGTCGTAGAAATATCTTGCCCAGTCAGCTCAAGATCAACCGGGGGCCCAGCCTGTCGGGAACAATTATTCGAGATTATCTGCATACGGACATGGAAGTGAGCTATTTACAAGATTCTCTATCTTATCGCCGCAAGTTGATGAATAACTAGCATTGGATATGTTCTTTTCAGTTTTTTTAAACGATTTTTGATTTTTCTATATATCTAATTTTTAAATAAAATATTTTTTTAAGAGAAAGTCTATAAGTTAATTATAGTACACATTAAAAGTCCAATTCTATACCATCCAAAATCGCAAGCAAATATCTTTCTTCGTAACCTCTACCGTAAACAGCTAAAATTTAAAAATTTCAATAAAAAATTAAAAGTTACAGTAAAAAAGAACAGATCCACTGCTGGTTGCATCAAGGGTGCTGGTCTCTGTACGAATTGTTTCTTGGCTGGAAAATGCCACGTCGAAAGTTGTACAACTTGAGAAGCGGATGGCACGGCTATTTTTTTCCCCTCTTTTTGGTGAGCAAAATTCACAAAAAAGACTCAAAGTTGGTTGCCCTCTGCAAATCAACCCAGCTGTTACAACTAACACATCACCAAATTGTATTTAAGGGCGCGCTCAAGTGAGTTGTGCGATGGGCGATGCGATCAAAATATTGTAGTGCACTGTAGCATTTTTATTTTTTGTTTTTTTTTGTGTTTTGTTTTTTTTCTCGTATTCATTTATATTGTCCGTGATAGATTAGCGTACTGTTTTTATTTTTATATTTTTTAAAATTTAATTATGCCTAATAAACCAACTCAGCTACAGTAAAAAATAAATCAGTTACAGTAAAATTTTAACAAAAACTAAAAATCATCGCTATTTCGAATGCTACCTAACTTTGGCTAGTGTGCAGTACTTATCTTACACAATGCATAATGCACCAAGCAATTTTTTCTTTTATTTGGACTAAAACTAATGCAGAGAATATATCGACGCTAGTCTGCCGCCGAAGTTTGCCAATTGGCATACACTTTGCCCATTTGACATGTTGTGGAAAATGCTGACTTTGTAAAGACGCACGGTCGATCGGAGGACAAGAATAAGGAAGCCTGCGCGGGCGCGCCTCGCTTCAGCTTTTTCTTAGCATTCAGCTTCCGTGTTTTTTACTATACAACGTTTGATTTACTGTTATTTTTGTCCTTTTATGTTTTTTGTTTTTGGTATTTTTGCGTTTTATTTTTTTCTTGTATTCTTTTACATTATCCGTGATATATTAGCATATCGCTTTTATTTTTAATTTTTTTTAAATTTAATTATACCCAATAAGCTAACTCAGTTACAGTAAAAAAATAAACCAATTACAATAAAATTTCAATCAAAAATTAGAAGTCATCGTTATTCCGAACGCACTCTAAAAACCAAGCCTGTGAAGGTTTGTTGTACCTCTACACGCCAACATCAACGGGAGAAGGTCTTCGTAAACATGGTCTAGTTGTGGATTCGCGTGGAAAAATGAGGGAGAAGCGGCGATATAGGAGAATCCCCTAATAAAATTTATTTTTGTCAAGCATATAGTCTAAGATCTATGTATTCATAGTAGCATGGATGAGTTATATGGTCAGAAAACTACTTCGTATTTTGCCAAATTCAACTTTTCTTAACACGTCTCATTTGCAAACCGAACGGAAAAAATTTCGAAGTAATTAACTGAGATTTATCCTTGGCTTGAACTTATCTAACTAGGACCTGTAACTCAAGCGAGGTCAAGCATCTCTGCCGGGCAATCGCTGCTCTGCTCAATTAAATGGCTTAAACCTAATGTCTAGTATCATTACATTTTTTTAGACAGTGCAAAATTACAAATGCATTCCTGAAAAAAAAAGTAAGATCTTTGAGACATCTCTTGGCCGAAGGTGATTGTTGCAGTGACATCCCTGCATAAGTACTAGAGTTGCCTTGCAAATGCTATTGTATGTGTTGAACACATGCCGAGTTGACCTCGTTTTCTCGATGGTCGTCATAGGCTTTTCGAAGCTGAAGAAAAATTGGCTACTGTCACAGCTTTGACCAGTCTTTTCTAGGAAAAGAATCTAGTACTACTAATCTTGTTAGCAGTATAAAAATTGAATCAAATTTGAATCAACGGCCTATCTAAGCCAAGATTTTGGTTGAAAATTTTAAATTCTGAAACATTCGCGAGTCACATATGATTTTAGTTGGTATAGTTGAGTTTGTTGCAATTTGTACTATAATCTACTTGTAAACCTCATATTAAAAAGCATACCATTTAAAAGTAGTTACTATAGCAAATAAAAACCAAAGACAAGACAAGTCCTCCTGAATCCACTCAAGCAGATGTCTAAACAAAAAAAAACATATTGCTAGTTCGCTACAGTCTACAAATGGTACCATGACGTTGGCAGAACTACATACATAACCTACTTTCATGAAAATAAAAAAAACAGACGGTTGCGATGTCGATCCAGTGAGAAATTATCATTGATTCACAAGAAATTCATGTCTAGCCTTGATGAGGATATTTGGCTAGGTATATATTTTAAGTTAAGAAAAATCAAAATAGAATTTTGTTTAGAGCCCTCTTAAAGGCCCACCTACATTAAACAGGGCCATTTAACCTGGTTACACTTCTAACTAGAGAAAGATATAAGCTTTATTTAACATAACTGGTCGATCAGTTACACTCATTGATGACAAGTAAGGGATAATAATCAACTTCCCCAACTAGGGACTACATGTATAACTGGTCGGAGTCACTACGATTTACCACGTGAAAGTTTAATTGAACACGTGAGAGCAGTTAACAATTGTCACGACAAGGCTCAATGGTTGATAAAGGACATAATGGTTTAAGGCACAAGGAAGATATATGCATGAAGCGAGGAGACGCTTATTATAACATTAATTGCCACCCCTTAAAAAGATATAAATTAGGGGGCTTGCGTGCCTCCAAGGACATAACATTCTTTTCCACACATCTTGTGAATTTATTGCTCACGTCAATAAAGGCTCTAGGTGTGTTTTTGTTTCCTTTGTTATTTTCGCAAGTTCGATAGAGGGCGTTGAGTCTTATGCATCGACAGTTGGCGCTATCTGTGGGGATTGTTGTCATCCAAAGATCTTCGTCATGATGTTCTCAAGCCATCATGTATGGACGAGGAGAACTACTTCGACCCTGTCGACTATACCGACCTCATGGAGGAGGACTACATCCCTGAGGAGACGTGCAAGTACGACTTCTATCTCGAGTACGTTTCCAAGGGAGAATCTTCATTATCCTTAGCCAAACCCGTTGGGACTGAGGTGACGAAGACGCCACCACCGCCCTCAAGCAGCTCCAAGGGTAGTATGTTCCCGAACCTGTCTCAACTGGAGAGGCAGGTGACAACCGTTCTGGTATCGTGGCGTCCACTGATGATATCGCTAACAATGTCCATGATAAGATTCTGGTAGAGTCATCTGTAGAAAATCTAATATGGAATCTTGAGTACTATCCGTTCTCCAATGAGGATGGAACATTCTCACCCTCCATCTGCTCGAAGTTTCACGATTACGTAGCCATTGGTGCAGGCGAGACCCCAGAACAATAGGTAGAACATGAATGACGCAAGGCCTAGGACCAAGCAACATGTGCGGAGCAGGAGCGGTGCAACAATGGGGTACTTGTCACCAAACAGAAGGCAATGGAGGGGCTCGCCAAAAATACCGTTCTAGCATGCAGGGGACATCCAGGAGGCCCAACATCAACATCAATGACGATCACCAATAGTCACTAGCCGCACCTCAAGTCATCCCGCGGAGCGTCGGTAGGAGATTTAAATATTGTACCTTCTCCCTCGTAGGAAGAAAGTCTGGTGGATCATGTTCGCATATTAGCAAATGCTATTGCCAATCATCTGGAAGGGGGTAAACAATGAACATGATCTACCGTGCCAAAAGGTTGTTGCAAAAGTCAAAGCTTGTCACAATCTGTAAGATCTCAAATTGGTTCCAGTAACCACAACGACGACCACCGTGCTTATCAAGCAAATGATCCGCCTTGGTGGAATGTATTCGACAAGCTAGTTCTAGGTGAATGGACTTACTATCGTTTATCAGGAAATAGACGACCACGTTCCCGAATTGGTCGTGATAATAGTCCTAACATGTGATAAAGACTTGGACCTTATAGAGGATGCAAGACATTCTCTCCTGGACTCAAAGATGTCACCTAGTCGAAGAAAGTTCAAGCCAAGCAATTTGGAAAGCTTTTATGGTTGATAAGGATACAATGGTTCAAGGCAGAAAAAAGATACGTGCGTAAATCCTGGAGACGTTTATTATAGTATTAGCTATCACCCCTTAGAACGATATAAAATAGGGGGCATGCGTGCCTCCAAGGACACAAATTCATTTCTGTACTTTTTGTAAATTTATTGTCCACAACAATAAAGTCACCGAGTGTGTTTTTGTACTCTTTATTATTTTCATAGTCTCAATAGAGGGGTCTGGAGTCTTGTGCTGTTTAGGGCTGTAAACAAGTTGAGATTGAGCGAGTCTGAGTTGGGGTCCGAGCCTGTACCTCGGCTCGAATAAGCTCGATAACAATTAAAAAAATTTAACATGCACTAATTTTCAACAATAAAAAAGTTCGGGTTTGAGCTTGGCTAGAGGAAACTCGATAATAGTAAAAAAAACAATTCAACATATATTGATTTTCAACAATAGAAAAGCTCAAACTTGGTTAGAGTAAGTTTGGTAAGAATTAATATACATCAATATTCAAGTTCGAATTGAACTCTAACGAACTATTCGAGCTCGGCTCGTTGAAACTCGCAAACTCAGAATCAAGCTCGAGCTCAACTTGTTTAGAGTTTGAACCGAGTTCGAGTCGAGTTTAGAGCCAAGTTTGAGTATCTCACAAGTTTCAGGGTTTTTTTATAACCCTAGTGCTGGTGTGCATCAACATGCCAAAATAAGTTTAAGCCGAACTCGAATCGAATTTAGAGCGGAGCTAAAGCTCATAAACCTCGGGTTTTTTCTATAACCCTAAGGGGGCGATCATTTTAGCGATGGTTTTTAGTTTTTAGCTGAAATTTTACTGTAACTAGCTTTTTTTACTGTAACTGAGTTAGTAGATAATGTAGTAAATAGTGAAAAAAAACTAAAATTAAAAGTTGAAGCTTTTAAAAATCAAAACGATCACGGTCTAAAGCTGTTGTGCATCAACAAGCCTGTCGTTTAACATCATTGGTGATCTGAACCGTTAACATGCAGCAGCCTTGCTCCGTCACTTGACCAATTATCCACGCACACATGTCACCTCGCTGAATCTTCGAGTCCTGACACACGCACACATATAACTACTAGTAAGGTACCCGTGCGTTGCAACGAAAAACCAAATAAGGAAAAACCCTTATACCAGTCTACAACATACTGACTGACGGATTTCTCCGCCCCACCGAACCTGTGCGCTCCTCCCCTCTTAATTCCTCCGCCCCACCGAACCCGTGCAATCCTCCCTCTTAATTTCTCCGCCCTCCTCCCTCTCTCCTTCTCCGCCACCTACCCATACGCTAGTCACTTTGTGGTGTAAGATAATTGGAATAATCTCAGACAACCGAACCTGGCCAACATACAAGAGAGTCCGTAGCTACTTTAGGGAAAAATTTTGACAATGAATTCTCAACCTCAACTCCATGACTCAAAGCTCTCAATTGTCTCCTTTGAGACTCATGTACAGATGCAGAGGTCTCAGTGCTTCCATATAAGCTTTTGCAAGTTCAATTGGTGAAGAACCAACATCATGCACCTAGCATGCCAATGAAAAGTATGAGATCGGATCAACAACAAATCGGGCATGGGAGGAAGGAATAATTTGGTGCTTCTTAAATATTGTGCATAAATTTTGCTCCTGCACTATAGCAATATGTTATTACACCAAAAGGCGATAAAATTGTTGTTTGTTGCAAATTAAATTGCAATAATTTTCACAATTGCAACATAACTCAGAAACTATTATATACTTACACACATAATTGAATTTCAAAAGCATATAGTGAATTCACATCCCATACAAATAACAAGGGCGATAGCTTTGACAGTGTTCAAGAACACCATTTGTACAAATTAATAATCAAGAGTTTATACATTTGATGATGATTTTCTTACATTTGATTTGCAAAGATATTGGTCCCCAAAGATGAACAAAGATCAACTGGTTTTGCAGGGGTTGACAATTTATCTAAAAATGGTGTGGCACCAAAACCTTTTGCTGGGGGCGGAGGTGGTGAGGGCGGAGGAGGAGGAGGCGAGGGCGGCGTGGCGTCGGAGGAGGGAGAGGGGTGGGGGGAGTAGAGGCGGCGGTGCGGGACTGCGAAGCGCACGGGTGTGAGAGAGGGGGGCGCGGGGTGGGAGGGCGGGACTGCGAGACAGACGGCTGGATTTTATCTTATAATCAGATCGAATGGTTAAGAAAAAATAAGAAAAGACTCATCAACCACCAACTCCTTCTTTTAAAGTAGTAAAGATATAAGCCCCAGACGAGCCATTTCCTTCTCACTCTGTAACAAGCAAAGTAAGCTCGATTCGCAGACCACACACCGAGCCGTCTCGTTGTCTCGTTCGCGCAAAGTTTCTTTCGCTCTTGCCGTCGTCCCACAGGTCAGCAAGTAGCCATGTGCGGCGGAGCCATCCTCTCCAGCATCATCCCGACGCCGCGGCGGGTCACCGCCGGTCACCTCTGGACGGAGAAGAAGAAGCCGAGGAGGGCCGGCGCGGGGAGGAGGCGGCCCTGTCGGGTGCCCGAGGAGGAGTTCGAGGAGGAGTTCGAGGCCGACTTCGAGGAGTCCGGGGAGTCGGAGGTGGAGTTGTCCGACGAGGTCAAGCCCTTCCCTGCCCTCAGGAGCGGCTTCGTCAGAGGTAAAGCCGTAAATGATTTGGGGTGCTTCGGTTGGTTTCTTAGGGCGAAAGATTGGAGATTTCTTGGGTCTGTCCGTATAAAGATCGGATTTTTGTGTCACTGGTTTGGGGATTCGTAGAATTGTTAGGTTTGTTTGGGATTTGGGAGGTAGATTTGGGTTCTTAGGTGGGTTGATGGTCGGATTGGGGGAGAGAAGCGATGTCTTTTTGGGCTTGGTTGGTCCAATATTTTCGTTTGCTCTTGTAGCTGTTCTTTGCTGTTCAATAGATGGATTGGGAGAAGAAAGATAATTTTTCATTCTTCTTGCGCTTTAGGTTTGTTTTGGGAGGGATCTAATGTTGTGGCCTATGGGGGCACAAATGGTACTTGGAAGTTTTAGAGGTGAAAGATTCATCCGATTGGACTGGAAACGTTCTTGTAGTATATTGATTTCTTCGGTAGGAAGTTTAATAGTCTTTATTGTCATGAAAGATTGGTGCTGTATCGATAGGAAGTTTAATAGTCTTTATTGTCATGAAAGATTGGTGCTGTATCGATTCTTAGCTTAGCATGACATTCCTAATTATTATCCCTATTTTAGTAATAATGTCTGTTATGATACCGTGTTGAGTACTACTATTGGTTCATAGATGGTGCTTCCATAGAGCACGGTTAGGAGTTGGCCTGCTTCTAAGAATTTGCCCAGACTACGTCAGATCTAGCCTTTATATTGAAATTGATTTGGCCTGATTTCATGTCTAAACATACCTTTTGTCCTATGACGGGGAAAATCTTGGGATGCAACACTGGGTGCAGAAAAGATAGATATTTCTGGATGAAGATAGGGTGCTGTAGCTGTAGATTGTTCTGAAGAATTTGTATCTCCCTTTACCTCGTGATTGGACTGGACGTTTGTTTTCTGCAAACTTTTGTGTGTGTGTGTGTGGGGAGGTTATCTTCCATTCTGAAATGTTCATTTGGTGGAAACTTCTTACACTATCATATGCGTCATTAATGCTTACATTCTAAGTCCATGCTAATGGTTCAAAGGAAGCAACACTATCATATTGCATACTTATATGGAGTGGTGGATGTCTTACATTGATCTTACTCTCGCTTCAGATGGATTAAATGCAACTGCTGCTGGTTTTGATGGCCCTGCAGCGAGGTCAGCAAAAAGGAAGAGAAAGAATCAATTCAGGGGCATCCGCCAGCGTCCTTGGGGTAAATGGGCTGCTGAAATTAGAGATCCTCGCAAGGGTGTCCGCGTCTGGCTTGGCACTTTCAACTCTGCTGAGGAAGCTGCCAGGGCTTATGATGCTGAAGCACGTAGGATTCGTGGCAAGAAGGCCAAGGTCAATTTCCCAGATGAGGCTCCGGTGGGATCTCAGAAGCGCTGTGCTGAGCCTTCCTTTGTGAAGGTGCCCAAGTTAAACACTGAAGAGAAGCCGACTATCAAGCCGGCAGTCAGCAACATGGCCAACACAACTGTGTATTCCTACCCTGTTGTTGACTACACCTCACATGAACAATTTATGCAGACGCAGAACATGTCCTTTGTTCCTGCAATGAATGCAGTTGAGGATCCTTTCATGAATATGTCCTCTGATCAAGGGAGCAACCCTTTTAGTTGCTCGGACTTAAGCTGGGAGAATGACACCAAGACCCCTGACATAACATCTGTGCTTGCACCCATTCTCACGTTGACAGAGGTTGATGAGTCTGCATTCCTCCAGAACAATGCCAGTAATGTTGTGGTACCTCCTGTTATGGGGAATGCTAGTGTTGATCTCACTGACTTGGAACCATACATGAAGTTTCTGATGGACGGTGGTTCGGATGAGTCAATTGACACCATTCTGAGCTGTGATGGATCTCAAGATGTGGTTAGCAACATGGACCTTTGGAGCTTCGATAACATGCCCATGTCTGCTAGTTTCTACTGAGGGATTTGTGGTGTAGCAATTGGTGCCTGTACATAGGGACAAAGGCTAAGCACCTCAAATTGTGGAAATGAGTTCTTTGTGACAATTGATTTCCATTTCTGTAATTATATTTTTCTCCTTGTTTCAGGAATAAATATTCTGGACATCAAGGAGCGCTTGTTCCAGGCGCCTCTAGTTGCGCCGTAGATGTTAGTATATGCTTATGTAGTTGAGACTAGCTTAGATGCTCAGGTTGGTCTCTGAAGTACTATTTGGCAATGGACCTGTACCTTATTTCACTATCTATGACAACTATTATGAGGCCGGAACAGCTTGTTTTTTCTACCTTTCTGTTAGCTATAATGGCTGTGAACATTGTTTGTAGTGTTGTGTTTGGTACTTGGTTTGCTATTAATTCATCCTTTGCTGCAAAGCTAGCAATGCTGAAAGTTCACTGGAGTATTATTTTGCTTTTGTTGTTGGGGATAAGCACCATCAATTATGACATGATATCGTGTGGGTACACACCTAGGATTTCAGATTGGACCAGCATGCTTTTCCAAAATATCTCAAGGTAAAGTTGTATTAGTCATGATGTTATATCACAAGTCGCAAAGGTTGGCACAGGAAACAGCTTCTAATCTAAGTGGTGCTGTACTAGTTTGCTGTCGTATTCCAAGACAACTTGTGTTCAAAACGACAAAACGAAAATGGGGAAGACAAGTAATCATTCAGCTGCACCAAACTCTTGACATTGTTGTGAGCTTATACCTTCTCCATTGTCAGGCATACTCCGGTGGTTTCTCAATTACTTTGTGCTGGTTTGTGGTAGGTGAATTTTTGGTCACACTAGCTTTTGATCTAGAGACTCACGCTTGTGTTTCTGACTGGTACATAAACAAATTGAGTGATTGACCGACCTCGAAATATTTCAATTGTTCTTTTCCAATTTCAGTCTGGCGAAATGTTCACTTCCTTTAATATTAGAGAAATGAATGCCTCTAAAACGATGCATCAATGAGAATTATCAGTATATCAAAGTGGAGGGACGGGACCCAACTGTGTCCACGTGCCATTTTGGGCGAAAAAACCCTCATGTTTTTTATAATTATGTACAAATCATCGGTTCTTATAAAAAGGTTCTTGATTTTTTTTTGCGAAAAAGCCTATCCGCTATTCTTTTACTAGATAACGTTCCACAGTTTTAAGTAATTACGTACAGACTCTTGGTTCTTTCGAAAAGGCCTTGGTTTTTTTTTTGAAAAAACCCCTCCGCCCTCCTTTTGTTGCGAAAAGACCCTCGGTTTTTTTTGCAAAAAACCCCTCCGTTTTTCTTTTACTGCGAATTTTTATCTCTTTTACTTCAGTCTATATGGTAGCTAGCGCGGTATGGTGCCGCGCTTACGTTGCTAGTTATCATCCATATGACACTAGTTTGCCATACACAAACCATATCCGCAGGCTTGTTTTGCTGATTGTACCAATTTATTTAGCTATGCTACTTCATTTGGTTAGCCGAATGCATATACAGACCGCGATGCTGTCTTCGTGTCCCTAGGTTGTGCGATGCTGTTAATCAACAATCAAGAACACCGCGAAAACACGCAGCATTCAAGCTAGCACATCACATATTTTCACTAAAACCATGTAACATAAGTATAAGAAAACGCAAGGAATGCAAGTATGAGATTAGATAACATGTTTACCCAGTGGCGTGAGAGATGTCGGCTGATAGGACAGAGATTGTCTGCCTGTAGCTGAAAGGCAAGTACCTGAAGTGCTCAGTTCAGATCTGTATTGCTGCATTCTCCAATGCCTCCACTCCTAGGCCTACTACGTGCACTAGAAGATAAATGTTGCACGATCTTGGTGGCATTACAAACAAAACCTCAAATCAGCGCGCATGAATGGTCGGATGGCATGGCGAATCATCAATTCATCATCATGTGTCACCTCTCGTATCTCCCCCTCAAAAGTTGGTCTCGGCTTTCTCTGAAATGTAGAGGCAGGCATGAGGGATCCCTTTTCCCCATTTATAAGAAGAGTAGATGGAAATGCGATTGATTTGGTGTGTTATGACTTGCAACTACCTTGGATCAGCTTATTTCATTGTACTGTCGATATGGGGATTGGGGTTCAAATGGTCATTGACTCACAGTTGTACTAAAGTGCACAATGTTTTCTGAATTTTTTTGACAGAGTTGCTGAAGAGGTTCCTTCAGGCTGTAATTTATCTGCTATGTGGGTAGCTCGTTATATCATATTGAAACTTATGGTGAGAATATCTAGCCTAAAATGGAACTGCCGCACTAAGCTATCAAATTATCTCATGTGAAGACTTGTCTCCATGTACAATTACTCTAACCACAACTGTTTTCTGGTACTTGTTTTGATAAGTGTATGCATTGAACACGGCTGTATAGATTCTCAAACAGGTAAGAAAATTTTTTTGGACTAGGTTGTTGTTGAATGCAAAGGCAACATGTGTTCAAGAGGAAAATGGATAATCTTTCCTTCAGTTCACCAAACTCTTTACATAATTTTCTCATTTCACACCACCTCCATGGTCACACAAGGGCTGCTCCGGCTGTTTTTTATTGCTTGGTGCTGGTTTTTGGTAGGTGAAATTTTGGTCACTATGGAATTTTACTAGAGATTCATGCTTATATTCCTGACTTGCATAAAAAAATTGCATGTTTAACTGAAGCTCAGAGCTCAAAATATCTCAGTTGTTCTTTGACCTTGAGGAGGTTTCATTCTTAGCCATCCCCAACTTGTTTGGGACAAAAAGACTTTGTTGTTGTTGTTGTTCTTTTCCATTTCCAGCGCTATCTGATTTTCCGATGCAGCATCCTATAGTTCATATTAATAACCAGCAATTCATAATACATCCACCAACATCATGCAAAAATAGCATAGAAAAGAAAGCATAGAGGTATTAAGTTACAACATGTTTACCTAGTGCATGAAGATTGTCAGCTGCCGCATAATCAATTGATGCTGAAAGTTACCGCACATGCCGGAAGCATTGCCCTCATGCTCGTGCTGCTGCATTCTCCGATGCTTCCCAGTCCTAGTCCTACTAAGAAGATAATGGTTAAAAGATTTCGATGGCATGCATTAGAAGATATCCCTCAATTCAACTTGCATGGATGTTGGATGGCATGGCATTTCGTCAGCAAGTATCTCCTATCCCTGCTCCCCTCAAAGTCAGTCGGCTCTCTGGAATGCAGAGGCAGCGTGAGGCATCGCTTCTACCCATTTATAAGGAGAGCAACGGACGTGTTCTTAATTCGATGTATTATAACTAGCATGGCAATATGAAGGATCACACTGTCCGCGGGGAAAATCCATGTCAGAATCCGACAGAGCTTGAAAGCAAAAACGCAGGTGGGCTCTGTTAACCACGATGGCGCATCAACTTGCTGCTGCTTCTCCAAACGCTCGGGTACCGTGCGACCAAAACTCTAGGCTACCCTAAAGTGCAGCGATTTGTATGTGCATCAATCTATATATCTACAAATAACAGGTGATATACTGATATTCAAGTTACCTGCTTGGCTTTGAAGGTCTAGAAATTACCACAATAATCCTTAAATTAGAAAAAAGCTAAAATTCTCTCATTAATTAAGAGAAAAAAGAGAAGATTTATACCATTTATTTTAGTGAGATCAGATTATAGCAGTGTAGATTAATTATATATATATATATATTACAACTATTATAATTGTATAACAACTAATACTATATTTTTTAAAACAATAAAGTTATATAATAAATATAATACATTATAATATTTAGCCGCACGGTAAATTCCGCTAGTTTGAGATGAATAGCTAGGCACATATTAGACATGGGCTGCTAAAAGGGCACGTATATGAAGTGTTCAACTTGGAGACTTCATACTGCTGGATTCTCCGATGCCTCAAAAGTCCTAGACCTACTACATGCTCCAGAAGATTGTGCTTGTAAGATTTGGGTGACGTTATAAATGAAACCACAAATCAACTCTCATGGATGATTGGATGGCATGGCACATCATCATCATGTATCTCGCCTCTCGTTCCCCCTCAGAGTTGGTCGGCTTTCGGCAGGCATTGTTGAAATATCTGTATTTTTGTTATCATATCTGTAATCCTGCTGTAATTGATCTCGTATCTGTCTAGAGTGAGATGTTAGGATCTAGTGCCTATTTAGAGACGGTTCAGAGTGATTCTCGGCCTTCTGTTAGGGCATCTCCAATGGTCCTAACTAAGTACTATCTATAAGCATTCCACATCATCTATAGAGTACACACTAAAAGCTAGCATTCTAAAGGACTATCTATAAGGATAGCTATTTGATGCTTACATGTAGTCATGCACACACAGTCATCTATAGATGTTACCTCGTTTTGCGTTATAGACTAGAGACAAAATAGTAGCTAGCTGTTTGTGTTTTGCATACTCTCTTTCCTCCACATAGGATATATGCTGATGTGTACATGCAAATAGCTAGCTGACTCAGCACCATTGGAGATGCCCTTATGTTTAGCCGGAGTTTTCGGATCTGCTACAGTCATCCAAAAACCATCATATAAAGTAATACAAACTGCACGGGTGTGCGATTCCTACCATATACTTGTGTCTTCTTTCTTGAATTTTTCATGGTATCAGAGCCACACCATATAGAAAATAATCATGTCCATGTCTAGCAGTATTGCTAATTCCTCATCTCCGGCCATTGCTTCCTCCATGGCTGGTCTGCTTCCGATGCTGACTCCCTCCTTCAACTCTCTCATTACTGTCCGGCTCACAAACACAAATTATCTCCTGTGGAAGGCTCAGATTATGCCTTACCTGAGGAGCCAGCAATTGCTTGGCTATGTCGATGGTATCATACCACGACCAATTGCCACCATTACCCAGACCTCGACTGATGGTGCTATGCAAGTCCCGAATCTTGCGTACCAACAATGATTGATTCAAGATCAACTAGTTTTGAGTACTCTACTCTCTTCTCTACAAGAAGACATTCTTGGTCGGGTTATTCTCCTCAATACCTCGGCTGAAGTCTGGAGCGCCTTGGAGGGGATGTTTCATTGGGATTCAGAGCCTGCACTATGCAAATCTAGATGCAACTCACTACCATGAAGAAAGGTGACTTGTCTATGTCTGAGTATTTCAATAAAATTAAAACTCTTGTAGATACATTGGCCTCCATAGGACAGCCACTTCGTGATGAAGAAGTGGTATCCTATATGCTTGCCGGCATAGGATAAGATTATGATCCTCTGGTCACTTCCATCACTATAAGAACTGAGCCAATCTCTCTTTCTGAGCTCTATGCACACATGCTGGGCGCTGAGATGTGAAGAGAGCATAACAATAACACTTTTCAAATCTCAGCCAACACTATTGTGTGCAATGATCGGGGAGGACGAACTGGCTTTCAAGACAGAGGTCGTGGGGGTCACAATGGAGGCATTGGTGGGGGTCATGGCAAAGTCCATGACAATTACAACAATCAAGCTATAACTCGGCCTACCAATTACCTGTAATGCCAAATCTGTGGCAAGATAGGCCATATAGCACTGAAGTGCTATAATCGCTTTAGTCATTCTTATCAGGTTGAAGAATCTCATGTAGCAGCACTAGAAGTGGCGACACCAACCTACAATATTGATCCAAACTGGTATACAGATTCAGGTGCAATGGACCGCATCACCTCCGAGCTTGATAAACTCTCTGTTCGTGAGAAGTATCATGGAAAGGAGCAAGTGCAGACAGCCAACTGCGCAGGTATGACAATTTCACACATTAGTCAATCTCAAATTTCCACAAACAATCAGACTTTGAAGTTGAATAATATTCTTCATGTTCCTAATGCATAAAGAAACCTTATCTTTGTGCATCATCTTACATCCGACAATAACTTTTATCTCGAGTTTCATCCAGATTATTTTCTTGTCAAGGATCGAGTCACAAAGAGACTTCTTTTTCAAGGCAGATGTCAGGACTACCCCTCGTTTATGGCATTGTCGGCTGGGTCACCCCTCTTCTCCTATTGTTCAACTAGTGCTTCATACAAAAAATCTTCCTGTAACTCCTGATGAAGATAAACAACATGTTTGTAATGCGTGTCAGGAGGGAAAGAGTCATTAGCTTCCATTTCATCTTTCAAATAATGTATCCAATGCTCCCCTAGATCTCATATTCACTGATGTTTGGGGACCTGCTTGTAACTCAGTAGGAGGCTTTCATTACTATGTCAGTTTCATAGATGATTTTAGTAAATTTTTGTGGTTTTATCCAATAAAACACAAATATGAGGTTGCTACTGTATTTACTCAATTTCAAACTCATGTTGAAAGAATACTTCATAACAAGATTCTTGCTGTTCAGTCAGATGGTGGGGGGGGGGGATTCAAGTTCCTACACAAACTTTCTCAGCACAATGGCATTAAACATCTTCTCTCTTGTCCTCATACACATCAGCAAAACACTTTGTTGAGCGAAAACATTGACATATTGTTGATATTGTTGATGTAGGTCTTACCCTCCTTGCTCAAGCCTCAATGCCACTGAAATTCTGGGATGATGCATTCACTTCTGCTTGCTTTCTTATAAATAGAATGCCCAACCGTGTTCTTAGGTTCTGTACCCCAATGGAAAAATTGTTCCATGTTAAACCTGATTACACTCTTTTGAAAACTTATGGTTGTGCATGTTGGCCTAACTTACTACCATATAATAGACATAAGCTTTCTATTCGATCTAAAATATGTGTATTCATTGGTTATAGCAATTTTCACAAGGGGTACGAATGTCTAGACCGACAAACTGGGCGTGTTTATATTTCTTGGGATGTTATCTTTGATGAATCCATTTTTCCCTTCACAGAAGAAACAAATCGCATCACTCCTTTGCAATCTCAAGCAACTCTGTTGCCTCTTCATCTAAACACTACAACCACATCTTCCCAATTGGACAGAGACCATGTGCCTGATATTGTCAATCCTTTGTCTAGTGCATCTATCACTAACTCTAAAGGGTCTGAAGAAATTGAGCATGCTATCGTGCTTGCTATGATGGAAGAAGTGTCTACACCTCAGGAGCAACTTGGTGTGAGGACCATGCTACAATGTGTCATTCACAATCCTAAACAATTTCTTGATGGCACTATTCGGTACACAACCAACAGGGGAAGAGTTACCTTTAATACTGTGGTTGCAGCTGACAGATTGAGCCATCCTGCTATAAGTTGGCAATGCAAGATATACATTGCTAAAAGAACTAGGCATTTTTCAGGAGAGACTGCCATCTCTATGGTGCGACAACCTGGGAGCTACCTATTTGTTGGCAAACCCTGTGTTCCATGCTCGTACTAAGCACATTGAAGTAGATTTTCACTTTGTGAGAGAACGGGTTGCAAGGAAGCTGTTGGATGTACAATTCATTGCATCGCAGGACCAAACAACAGATAAATTTACAAAGCCTCTTCCTGTGCAGAGTTTTAGCTATTTCAGAAGCAATCTTAATCTGTACTAGATGTGAAGATTGAGGTAGGGTGTTGAAATATCCGTATTTCTGTTATCATATATGTAATCCTGGTGTAATTGATCTTGTATCTGTCTAGAGCAAGATGTTAGGATCTAGCGCCAATTCAGAAAAGGTTCAGAGTGATTCTTGGCCTTCCTGTTATGTATAGCCCGAGTTTTTGGATTTGCTATAGTCATCCGAAAACCATCATATAAAGCAATATAAACTGAACGGTTGGGTGTGCGATTCTTGCCATATACTTATGTCTTCTTTCTTGAATTTTTTAGGCATGAGGCACCCCTTCTCTCCATTTATAAGGAGAGTAGATGGAAATGTGCTTGATTTGGTGTGTTGTAACTTGCAACTACCATGCATTAACTTATTTCATCGTACTATTGTCGATATGGGGATCATATGGTCATTGACCACTAGTTGTACTGAAGTTGTTTTCTGAATTGACAGAGTTGCTGAAGAGGCTCCTTCAGACTGCAATTTATCCGTTATGTATGTAGCTCATTATATCATATTGAAACTCATGGTGAGCAAAACTAACCTAAAAAAAGGAATTGTACACCGTGTTATGAAATTATCTCATGTGGAATTACTTTAACCACAACTGTTTGCAGGTACTTGTTTTGGTCAAGTGGCTGCATTGAACACGGTTGTATAAATTCTCAAACAGGTAAGACGATTTTTGGACTAGGTTGCTATTGAATGCAAAGACAACTTGTGTCCAAGAAGAAAATGGATAATCCTTCCTTCGGTTTACCACACTCTTAACGTCATCTTCTCATTTCACACCACCTTCATGGTCACAAACCTTTCCCAAATATAGGACCTGTTCTTTTCAACTTATAGCTTATAATATATGGTTTTCTCCGAACAAACAAACATGATGTCTTTTCTATCGACTTATCGGAATAGTTTTTTCAAAACAATTTATCAGCATTCGGTTCATTCGAATAAGCATTTGCTCTAGAGGCAAAAGCCATTAGCCGTAGTCGAAAAGAATGGACCCAATGTGTTGCAACCACCATGGAGATATAAAGGATCACATGGTCCTTTTTTTGCGAGGGAGGATCACATGGTCATTGACTCACAATTGTATTGTGTTATGAAATTGTCTCATGTGAAGGCTTGTCTTTATGTAACCACAACGGTTGGCAGGGACTTGTTTTGATCAAGTGCTTGCATTGAACATGGTCGTATAAATTCTCAAACAAGTACTTGTTTTGATCAAGCGCCTGCATTCAAGACGTTTGTATAACTTCTCATACCGGTAAGAAGAGTTCCGATCGGTAAAGCACTCCCTCCTCACTACTCATTTTCTTTCTTGATCAGTAAAAATTGTGTGCGTGACTGATCTCAAAATATTTCCGTTGTTCTTTTCTATTTCCATTGCGTTTAAGTGCTCAATTCCTTTTCATATTAGAAAAGTTAATCTACCACGAAAACATGCAACAATATCTGATGCATGGATAGGGAAGAGCCGACTCTGTGTCAGACACGGACACGTCTCCGACACGGCTCGGATACGTATTTTCAGTGTATCTAAAAATTATCCTGCAAAAAAATGAATTTATATACAGAATATGTATCAAACAATTAGTAGACATGTATGGGCTCTTTTGCTGACACGACCCACTTTAGTTGGGCCAGGCTACAGCCAAGGGCGTACCTGTATAGGGTTATGCATGTTCAGCTAAACACCTAATTTTTTATTTTTGTAAAATATCAAATATATAATAGATGTATTAGATATATATATATTGTTAGTTGAGCTCAAACTATATATTTGTGCCCGCAAATAAATTCAGCCCGCATTTCCCGTATCTCGTGTGGCCATATAACACATTAAACAAGTTTTTCTTCTCACCTTAGCCTTCCTCATATAGGCCCAAAAAGGTAAAGATACAACCAAAATCTAACATATGTTCTCTCTCTCATCCTATGGCTCTCTACGTAGGAGGTGGCTGTGGCCTTCGAGTGGCAAGCGGAGGGAGGCGCAAGCTGCGGTGGCAAGCGATGATTGGTAGACACGGGTTGTGAAGGCGAGTGACAACCGGTGGACGCAACGCTGCGATGTGATGGCAATCATGCATGAGGCAGCGCGGGGCACAAGGCGAGCGTGCAGCAGCGTGGGCGAGCAGAGAAGCATCGCGGGCAAGTCAGCGGCGGCACAATGAGTAGGGAGGTAGGGAGCGGGCAGCGGAAAGCGAGTAGAGCAGCGCCCGGGATGGAGCGCGGAATCAGGAAGGGAGTAGCATCTCCAACGGCCAGCGAGGGAGGCGGCAACCAACGGCCAGCGAGCAGCGACTGCGGCCGGCGGCAAGCAGGGTCTGGCGATCCAAATATTTGGGGCCTCTGCAGCAGCTCATACTGGTATAAAATCTTCATATGTGATGTTCAAGTTCTGAGCTTATTGTTCCATTCTTGATCCTGCGGCTAAAATCAGTTTGGTCACCATGGTTTTTTCCAGATTCGTTTTTTCAAGTTGTGAATTTGACATCTTTAATTCTTGGGTAGAAATTGGTTCTCTTCTTATGCTATACAGTTATACTGCAACTTATGAGCTCTTTCATTCCATGCTGACTTGTATCCATATTCCTCATTCTTTCATGGTTATTCATTGGAGCTAACATTGCTAATTCACTGTTAATAAAAGACGGCGTTAAAACCTAACTCATGCTTGTAACAAAGTTCACTTTCACACAATTTACATGCTAGTCCAGTTTCTGCTATAGTTTGTTTTGTGAAGACTGAAGATCATATAGTTTGTTCTCTAGCATTTCTTTTTTTTTTTGGCAAATTGAGATGGACTTTGGGTTAACTTGCCCCGCTTATTTTGGCTTAAAACCAGATTCTGCTTTTGACTTTTGTTTTTTTCACTATTCAGTAATTTCGTCTTTTTTCTGGTTTTTTAAGATTTTTGGGCTTTTTTGCCTTTTCTTTTTTTTTCTCGTATTCCTTTGTATTGTCTGTGATGGACTAACATGTTTTTTCTATTTTTAATTTTTTTTAAATTTAATTATGCCAAATAAACCAACTCAGCTACAGTAAAAATAAGCCAGTAAAAAAGCCACAAGCCAACGCTATTCTGAACGCCCAAAAGCTGAGTAGATTATGATTGCATATGCTAATATGCTTTGCATCTCAAGTTCAATAGAGAAATGAGGATGAATTGCTCTTGCTTCCACATTTCTATTTAGCATTGCTGATGTTCTCCCATGTATCAGAAAATTCAAAATACTATATTTTTTCAGATCCATAGAATTAACCTTTCCCCATGTTTGTATTAGATCTAAAACTGTCTTGTCTTGTTTGTGGCATTTTTTTTGATGATGGAAACTGGTTGTTCAAGTGCTTCAGCAAACGACCAGCAAAACATCAAAGCTCCATTGTGGAAGCATGTGGAATCTCCGGAGACGACCAGCCAGCAGAAGCCAGAAGGTACTATGTTTCCTCCAAAGTATTTTTTATTGTGTAGTAGCCTAGTTGGTTGATATGCACAATAAACCTGAATTTTTAACGCATTTTGATTCAGTTGGGTTGCATACTTGCATCTAGACCATGGTTTAAGTTTGATATTATGCATCTTAAAACAAACAAAAACTCTTGTTTCACAAAACTAGAAATAGACAATAGTGCCTGGCTTGGCTTGGCTTCATTGTGTTTACATTTACATGCTGGATTCTTGTATTGTTATGATTGTGCTTATACTAGGGTTATGAATCGTTGAAAGCACAGATTTGTTCATCAACTTTGTTCATAGTTGTGTATTTGAATTTACTAGTGATTTGCTCAATTTTGCTTCATGAGAAGCGTTTATATAAGACTGTTCTAGTTTTTCTTATTAAGATTAGTCCGATAGACTTTCAAGGTATAAGTTTTTTTGAAGAATTACTTTGAGAATATTTTCATATTTCGGCTACAAGAGCAAATTTGTCTCAAGGTGAAGATTGTTAAAGTGTGATCCAAATTCATCGTCATGTCTGTGTCAGACAATGCGCTAAACATGGCGATGAGGAGTGCATACACTAAGTCATATCAAATGTGGAAATGGCTAACGCATCCGACTTTGATTTAGTTTCTCTCTGTTAGAGACTTTTGTTCCCTAGCTTATATATGTATCTCTGTAGTTCATAGGAAGAGTAAGAGTGTTATTGTAAACATCTCCTTGTATAATAAATTCTGTCTTTGCACATCTGTGGGTTTTTTTCATAAGGGTTTTCTATGTTAAATCCTTATCTCCCGTTCTTTTGATCTTCTATTTCTACCGTGCATTTTATAACAAACATCATCTAACAAATAGAAGAGAGGTATGGTACAGGAGCTTGAAATATGCACTACTAGAATATGCACTACTAGATATGGCCTTCAAGTTTCACTTGCATTATCAGATAAGCTTCAGATTAGCCTATGCACACATGGTATAGTATGTTAGTATGCATCTATCCATCCCTCAACCTTCACCCCCTTTCTCCCCTTCTGTGAATTGCTTCTCCTGAAATTTTGAAGCATCTCTCTACTATCTTCTGTATTTAAAGAAGAGCGAGTGGTTGTGCCCTTAATTCGGTCTGGTGGCAACTATACAAAGACAAGCTGCAGATGCAATCACATGGTTGGTAATTGAACGACTGAGCCAGATGCTGCATTATAACTCAGACCAACTCGATCCTGAAGCCGTCCTACCAAATCGCTACTTCATTATATTTTTACCTGGCAAGTAGGCCCAAAAGTCCATAGCTGTCATAAGGATAAGTGCATGATCGTTGTTCTACTAGAGCATGCAATTTGCAACGTTTGTTGAACTATTTGATCATATTGATCAAAGTTTCACTCATGTTGATGGTGGATCAATGACCAAGACATAAGAACAAACATTCAGCAAGTTTGAGGTTTATGGCTTTGGGCCAGCGTCCCTTAATGAGTGATCATTCAGAGTAACAAAGTGAAAAGGGTACAAGGCAATCTTTAAGTAGCATGGTTTATTTGAGGCAGCATATGACATCTTTCAGAAACCAGCTAAAAATCGCAAAATAAGACATCTATTTGAGGCAGCATATGGCATCTTTCAGAAACAAGCTAAAAAATCACAAAATAAGACTTCTTTCAGAAACAGATAAGCTTGAATATCAAACGTCCACAGCAAATTGTTACAAACGCATTTTCAGCTAATTAATTAACCGTTGTAATACGGACTGTTATATATTTTATCCGAGTTGACAAATGCTTTTAATTGTCACTTGATTAATTGTATTTCTCAATTCGGTGTATTCAGATTGTATTAACTCAGCGATGAAATTTCCAAATGCATTCTATGTATTTACCGCTCTTTAGGTTTGCAATGACTTGATGCATGAGAAAAGCTTAAGTTACCTCACAATTGTTTTATTAGTTATTTAATTAATCTTGTTTAGTTTCATAACTCATCACTTTGGGTTAATCGAAAACGCAGGGCGTTACAACCTTCATCTGAGCCGCTCTTTCCTCGATCCGATGGCGCTTTTCATGTGCAATCATCAAGCTGTAGTCACTATTTAATAACTTGGGTACACACTAAGTTTGTTGAACTTTTTGGATGAATTGGTAAAGCAACTCGTCTAGCAGAGCAAGTACACATCCTGTGATGTTAATTCAAGCAACCAATTTGTGATGAGTTAGAAAGTTAATAGAAAAATTCGCCTATCTTGACCACTGCTCACTTTGACATTTCATGAAAACAACTGATTATATTGATATTTGACTTCATGCCCGTTTTATCAACAGCTTAATTAGCTCTTTACTATCTCATACATGTTGAAAGGATTTCTACGCACACATGCATATTTCAAATTTTGTTGCTGGGGTTGAAATTTGAAGTTCTGAGCTCCTTAAGTAATTCCTAGGCAGCATTAAGAAGCAACATCAGCTGAAAGAGCATTTTGTCGCAGCAAGTCGATTTGAAACTGTAATACAAGCAATGAATATATGAAATGTTATCCCAACAATTTCCCAAATGGAACCAAAAATTGTCCCTTGATATGCACTTATCCAAATGAAGATATGCATACCTGTCTTGCTACAGGCAAAGATGGTAACCAGTACCTCCAATCAGAACTTCCTCTGCTACCAAAAACCAGGCACAACCAAATAAGTCCCAATTGTTTGCAGAGAAGGAATGGCACACATGAGAAAAGTATGGAATAAGAGCCCGAAATTACCCTTCAGATCCTTTGGGGAAGACGAAGCCACCCTAGCGCATCGCCTTGATGTGCCGAGGAGTATATTTACTCCTTGCGTTGCTGCATGTCCTGATACCTCCCAATCCTAGTCTTGCAATTTGCACCACCATGCAGTGGCCAACAGGTTTCACTTGCACTACAAAAGACACTTCAGTGTAACTTGTGCGCTACTAGTGTACTTACTATATGTTGATATGTATATTTGTGTTCTACATTCTCCTACTCCCCTCAAGAGAATTGGTTCCTTTGAAATCTTCTAGTATCTGTTTTCTCTTCTCTCCACTGACTTATAAAGATGGGTGTGTAGCGCCTTTAGTTCCAGCTGCACCTGGTGCAGCTGCAATGCAAAGGCAGCAGCCACATGGTTGGCATTTGGTGTATTGATCCAACCAAGGACTGCATTAAACTTCAGACCAACTCATTCCTGAAG
Source organism: Melocanna baccifera (assembly GCA_036346265.1). Lineage (NCBI taxonomy): Eukaryota > Viridiplantae > Streptophyta > Magnoliopsida > Poales > Poaceae > Melocanna > Melocanna baccifera. The sequence goes on along the minus strand of CM070684.1, from coordinate 15,089,929 downwards.
CCGTCCTAACAAATTGCTGAGCTAGTATCCTGAGTACCTGACGTGGAATCAAAGCACAGATAGTCAGAGACTGACACAAGACACAGGCGACAAAGCACCATGACCACATGATCTACTGACTACTAGGGAGTGCATTGCTTGTGCAACTTTCTGATCGAATTGATGAAAGTTTCACTCCTATTAGTGTTCATGACTAAGACACCGAACTTCAAGGACAGATACACACAGCAGGTTCCAACTTCCAAGTTCATGGGTTCAGTCTCCTTTAATAGGGGTGATCATTCAGCTTTACAGACCGAGGCAACAAAACCATTGCATTGAAAATGTGATATATGAAAGATAAACACCAAAGAGGCATTTATTTGAGGTAACATATGCAGCTAGTAGCTAGGAACCAGCAATCACATCCCAAAATCTCACAAAAACCTGAAGTGCTGATACATCAAGCACACATCCAGATGATTGGCATGACCGAGAAATGTGAAGGACCAAACTAAGGATGAACAACTAGACTGCAGGAAATACTTCTACCATGGCCAACGATTCTTTTCCGGAACTACTTCTACAGTATCGTCATAGACAATCAACAGAATGGTTCCCTGCTGGGCACTTAGCAATGAAATATATTTGCCCTTAGGAGGCAATTAGATAACTTTATCTTGCAGCTGCTTATTAGCCCATGTGCTGAAATCATGGACTGTACACTGTGAAATAAGCAATCGAACGCTATTTAAGGGCAAATTGCAATTCTTTGGCATAAATAACAATTTATCTAGGTTCTTGAAACTCTGTGTTCTTGTCTTCATCAAATGGCAGGGGAAGAGAAGACCGCCTTCCTTCATATGGCTCCAGCACAAGAGATGTTTGATTTGGTGACATGACAATATTTCCCAATGCCTCTCAATCGTAGACCTTCAACTTGCACTTCTAGATAGTGGCCTTCAGGTTTCACTTGCACTATGTAACAAGCTTCAGGTTAACCTATGCACTCTATCTAACCTTCACCTCCTTCCTCCCCTCCGGTGAGTTGGTTTTCCTCCTGAAAATTTTGAAGCACCTCCGTTCTATCCTCTGAGAAGAGTGAGGAGTTGTGCCCTTAATTCGGTCTGGTCCAACAACCATGGCTGCAACCACATGGTTGGCAATTCAACTGAACCAGCTGCTGCACTAACTCCATTCTGAAGTTTTCTTGCCAAATTGCAAGTATCTTGTCCTCAAGTGCCTGACGTGGACCTGAATTCTAGAGCTGTCATATATAACGCCGAGCACATGGTCATTGCTCTGCTGGTTGTCTGGAGCGTTCAATCTTGGTTGAACCTGTTGCAAATAACGCACAGAATAATAGAGACAAGAGACACGAATTTTTACGTGGAAAACCCTTGCGGGAAAAAACCACGAGCGCTCGAAGGCAAATCACTATATTGTGGAGAGATTACAATGGAGAGACTCTCTCTTGGCTTGTTCATCCTATAGACTACTGGGGTGCTTATATAGTATTGGGGATAGAGTCCCACATGGAAAGTAAATAAAATAAAAGTCCTACACGGACACGAATCCGAATTCGGATCACTTTCCAACAATCTCCACCTTGAGCCGAATTCGGATCACTTTTCAACAATAATCTCCACCTTGAGCCGAATTCCCTCCAGTAGTCGAAGAATATTATGAACTCCTCCAACAAAATCAGCATGTACACCTTGAGCGCCGAAAGTCCAAAGGACTAGTGAGTAATACCAACTAAGTCTGAGCAAAACTCAAACTTAGATGTAGAAACTGGCTTTGTCAACATATCAGCTGGATTATCATGAGTACTTATCTTGCAGACTTTAATATCACCTTGAGTAATTACACCTCGAATGTAGTGATACCTGATATCAATGTGCTTTGTTCTCTTATGAAACATTTGATCTTTTGTAAGGCAAATAGCACTTTGACTGTCACAAAATATTGTAGTGCAAGATGTACTTCCACAAAGCTCAGTAAATAAACCTCTCAACCAAATAGCTTCTTTGCAAGCTTCAGATATAGCCATATACTCAGCTTCTGTAGTAGACAAGGCAACGGTAGCTTGTAAACTTGCTTTCCAACTTACGGCACACCCTCCAACAGTGAACACATAACCAGTGAGAGACCTTCTTTTATCCAAGTCTCCAAAGAAAATCAGAATCCACATAACCAACAAGTCCATCTTTAATCCTTCCAAACTGTAAAGAAACATTAGATGTGCCCATGAGATATCCGAAAATCCATTGAACTGCTTTCCAATGCTCTTTTCGGGATTAGCCATGTATCTACTAACCACACTTAATGATTGAGATAAATCGGGGCGAGAACATACCATGGCATACATAAGTGAACCAACTGCACTTGCATATGGGACTTTAGACATGTACTCTACTTCATCATTAGATTTTGGACATGATCTTTGAAGAAAGTTTGAAATATCTTTGCTAAGGGAGTATTCACGAGTTTAGCCTCATGCATGTTGAAACGACGAAGAACTTTATCAATGTACCCTTTTGATTTAGATATAATTTACCAAGTTTTCTGTCTCTAATGATTTCCATACCAAGAATCTTCTTAGCTGCACCGAGATCTTTCATCTCAAACTCATCGCTTAATTGAGCCTTCAACTTTGAAATTTCAACCTTGTCTTTGCAGCAATCAACATATCATCAACATATATGAGCAAATAAATAGCTGAACCATTAACAATCTTGAAATAAACACAGCTATCATAATTTGATCTTTTAAAATCCTGAGATATCATAAAAGAGTCAAATCTCTTATACCATTGTCTAGGTGACTGTTTCAAACCATAAAGAGATTTCTTCAATTTGCAAGCAAAATTCTCCTTTCCGGGAACGACAAAACCTTCCGGTTGCTCCATATAAATGTCTTCTTCTAATTCCTCATGTAAGAATGCAGTTTTCACATCCATTTGTTCAAGCTCAAAATCATGCATAACCACAATACTAAGCAAAGTGCGAATAGAACTATGCTTCACAACAGGGGAAAAGACATCTGTGAAATCAATACCTGGAATTTGACTGTATCCTTTAGCAACTAACCTTGCTTTATACCTAACCTCTTCGGTTGGTGAAACGTCTTCCTTTTTCTTGCAAATCCATTTGCAGCGAATAGGTTTCTTCTCAATTGGCAACTTGATCAGCTCCCAAGTACCATTCTTGTCAAGAGATTCCATCTCATCATGCATGGCAGCCATCCACCTTTCTGAATCACTAGAAGAGATAGCTTCTGAATAAGATGAAGGTTCTGCAGTACCTTCAATTTCTTACGCCACATTTAGACAATAAGCCGCAGTTGGCTTCTTCAATAAATCTCTTAGGAGGTGAATGTTCCTCCTTTCTCTATTAGCTGCAATGGAATGTTGTGTTGGTGGCACAACAATAGGAACTTCTGGAGTATTTTCCTTGTTGATTTCTGGTGTAGATCCTGAATCAATAATATGCTCCACCTGCACGCTTGATTGCTTCTCAACGGGAACATCAACAGATGGTTTATCATGCAACATAGCAGACTCATCAAAAGTAACATCTCTACTAATAACCACCTTTTTAGTTTCAGGATTCCACAACTTATATCCTTTCACACCAATTTTATAGCCAAGGAAAATGCACTTAACTGCTCTAGGTTCTAATTTACCATTGTTGACACGAGCATAAGCAGGACAGCCAAATATTCTCAAATTTGAATAATCTGCTGGAGAGCCAGACCATACCTCAATTGGAGTCTTCTTATCAATAGCCAAATTTGGTGACCGATTAATCAAATAACAAGCGATGGAAGCGGTTTATTAAAAACTCTTTGATAATCCGAGTTTGATAACATGCAACGTACCTTCTCCATGATGGTTCTGTTCATGCGTTCTGCAACACCGTTTTGTTGAGGAGTGCCAGGAACGGTGTAATGTCTCACAATACCTTCTGATTTGCATAAAGCTTCAAATTCTCCTGAACAAAACTCCAAACCATTGTCAGTACGAAGCTTCTTGACATGCTTACCAGTTTGTCTCTCGATCATAGTCTTCCACTCCTTGAATGTGCTGAATACATCCGATTTCTGCTTGATGAAGTATGCCCAAACTTTTCTTGAATAATCATCAATAATTGTCAACATATAGCTTGCACCTCCAAGTGATGGAACGCGGGATTCTCCCCACAAATCGGAGTGAATATAATCCAATATGCCTTTTGTAGAGTGAGTCGCAGTGCTGAATTTCACCCTCTTTTGCTTGCCAAAGACACAATGTTCACAAAACTTCAACTTATCGATATTTTTACCATCAAGAAATCCTCTTTTGCACAATTCCGTCATCCTAGCTTGGCTCATATGCCCCAGACGCATATGCCAAAGATTAGTAGCATCAGAATCAAATGATTTATTTGAAACAACAGCAACATTACCTGAAATAGTAGTGCCTTGCAGATGATATAAGTTGGCAGCCTTCATATCACCTTTCATCACAACAAGAGAACCTTTGGTAACCTTCAGAACTCCACCTCCACCGGAATACTTGTACCCTTTAGCATCAAGAGTACTCAATGAGATAAGATTTCTCTTTAAATCCGGAATATGACGAACATCTGACAAAGTCCTGATGGTGCCATCAAACATCTTGATCTGAATAGAACCAATGCCTGCAACCTTGCATGGTGTATTATCACCCATCAACACGGATCTACTTGGCGTAGCTTCATAGGTAACGAACCAATCACGGTTCGGGCTCATGTGGAAAGTGCAGGCGGAATCAAGAATCCATTCATCGTCGGTTTTGCAATTACCGGCAAAGGCAACGAGAACATCTCCATCAGAACCTTCTTTGGTGACAATGGTGGCTCTAGCTTCATCCTCTTGTTGATCTTTCTTGAAATTATTATTCCTCTTCTCCTTGTTCTGCAACTTCCAGCACTCGGATATGTCATGTCCATCTTTCTTGCAATACCTGCAAGACTTCCTGCTTCTGGATTTAGATCTGCCTCTGAATCTGCTTTTGCTTCTGCCTCTTGAATTGTCGTATGAACTCTTCTCATATTGCCTGCCGTGGACAGACAAACCTTCTGCATGTGTACTTGAACTCCCACCGGGAACCATAAGTTTCATCTTTTCTTTAGCATGCAGAGCTTCATAAACTTCACTGAGAGTAAGAGTATCTCGACTATATAGAATAGTATCTCTAAAAGTAGAGTACGAACTAGGCAGAGAGCATAGCAAAATAAGACCCAAATCTTCATCATCATATTTTACCTCCATAGACTCGAGGTCAGAAACAACTTCCTTGAAAGTTATCAGGTGATTCAACAATGAGGCTCCCTCCGCCATCTTGTGTGAATAAAGTTTTTGCTTCAGATGCAACTTACTGGTCAAATCCTTAGTCATGCAGATCTGCTCCAGCTTCAGCCATAATGCGGCGGCGGATGTCTCCTTCATAACCTCCTGTAGAATATTATTTGATAGATGAAGATGAATTTGGGATAAGGCCTTACGATCTTTACGTTTCTTCTCATCGGCGGACAGTGTCGCTGGCATCTTGTCGATCCCCAAAAGAGCATCATCCAAATCAAGTTGTGATAAAACAGCCCGCATCTTGACTTGCCATAGAGAAAATCTCGTGTCGCGATCCAGCAGCGGAAGATCATATTTCATAGTAGCCATACGGAAGAAAAACCAAAAAAAAAATTGCAAGCAAAAAATTTCTGGTACGCTTCCTGTGTGCACTTAGCAATTGGTTTGACAAAAGCAATAGAAAAATAAAAAATATGGGAGCATGCAAACCAGGCTTTCTTGCGTGTCCTTTTGCTTCTTGGCTGCTAGCAATTGATTTGCTATTGTATCTCTCTCTCCTGTGAACAGATTGCTTTTTTCTTTTGCTCGGTTTCCGTGCGGCTTTATTGTCAGTTGCCTCCCGTTTTCTCTGGCCTGCTGTCGCTCATGGTTGATGAGATTGCTTTTCCTCTCCTACTGTGATGTACAGACCGGAGGAAGCGAGGATGACCGCTGCTTCTTTTCTTTTGGCTCTACGCGGGACTTCTTCTTTTCTTGCGCTCTCGAGACACACGCGGGACAGAGGACAGGATTCTTCGCTTCCTTCGTACGCGTAGACCGAGGAGAGGAGGCGTTGCAGATCTTCGGCTCTGCGATGAAATCAACTCGGAGACGAAAACTCCGTGCGCGAGACGAAGCGTCGATTTGATCTGATTTTTTTTTTCGTGAATCTCTCGAACCTAATCTCCTGTGCTCTGATACCACTTGTTGCAAATAACGCACAGAATAATAGAGACAAGAGACACGAATTTTTACGTGGAAAACCCTTGCGGGAAAAAACCACGGACGCTCGAAGGCAAATCACTATATTGTGGAGAGATTACAATGGAGAGACTCTCTCTTGGCTTGTTCATCCTATAGACTACTGGGGTGCTTATATAGTATTGGGGATAGAGTCCCACATGGAAAGTAAATAAAATAAAAGTCCTACACGGACACGAATCCGAATTCGGATCACTTTCCAACAGAACCATTGATCAAGTTGAGCAAAATTAGCAGGTCAATGACTAAAGCATAAGGACAAAGGTACACACAGGTTTCAGGCTTATGGATTTGGGCCAACCTCTTATAATGAGTGATCATTTAGAGTAACAGGTTTTAATTTTAGCTTTTTGACGGGAAACAGTAGGGGGCACAATTAAATCTTAAAAGATAGCACTAGAAACAAGGGTTTATTTCAGGCAGCACAACTGCACAAGTAGATACTACAGAGTACTGTAGTGGCAACCGGCAAACACCTCACAAAATAACACAACTTTCATAGGATATAAACAGAGCCAGCCATCCTGTCACAAGTGGGAAAGGATAGAACTTTATGGGTATTTTGTTCAAGTGAATGCAAGAACAAAAGGGGCTTAAATCCCACATTAGATCATGTAATCAAATTATAGATTTCTCCCTGTCCACATGAATTAATGCGCTCACACATACTGAAGTTCAATTAGCAACTTCCTTGTTTCAAAAAAAGATGCGAGCAACTTCGCAACGTAACATCATTTGCACCACGCGATTGCCATGACGAATCCACATCTCGAATCTTGTAATCTGCTACCAACGGATCACTTTCAGTGTTCAAATGAGCCCATCGTTTGCTTTCTCTCATCAAGCGACACAAAAGATAAAAGAATGAGCAGCAGCAGCGCAAACTTACATCAGGATCGCTCAGCGGAAGAGGAAGCCGTCTCCAGAGCTCTGTGTGGTGCGGGCCATGGTGTCCCGATGCGTTGCCGCATTTCCCAACACCTTCCATTCCTAGTCTTGCAATGCACACCAAGACACTACTGTATATTTGTTGCTAGGCTTCGGCTGGCATTGCCAAAGAAGAACTGAATGACTTGGCCGGATGCTATGGCACTACTGATATGATCTACCTCCCCTTCACCTCCTTCCTACCGCCTCAAGTGAGTTGATGCCTTTTTGATCTTGAAGAATCCCGATCCATTCATCCCGTATTTAAGGAGACTAATGTCTTTGATCTGATCAGTATCTCGATGTCATCGTCAATGTACTGAGTTACTGACTACTGAGAGGAAGTAGGCCTTGCCAAGTTGCTGAGACTAGATGGCTGAAGTTAATGTCTAATTGGGACCTGATAACTGAAGTCGTCAACAACTGCACACCTTGATATGAGCGGTTGTCTCTCCAATCCAACGGCTCCTCACATGCGCAATCATCAAGCTTCAGTCGCTATTTACTTTTGCTATGCAAAGTTTGGTAAATTTTTTGAGCGCATTGGCCAGAATTTCAATTTTCACCGCAGATCCAACTCTGAATGCTGTGATACAGGCACTGAAAAATATGCAATATCGTCCTAAAAAAATCCCAAATGGAACCCAAAAAGTTTTTACCCTTTACATGCAGATATTGCATACCTGTACTCGTCCAGGCAGCTGTGGTAACCGAGTAGCTCCTATCAGACCGTGCTCTGCTACTCCAAAACCAAACACATCCAATCCTGATAGGTAGAATCATACACCCATAACTCCATCAAGAGGTGGTTTCTATGCACAATGTTTTTTGTATATGTAAATTTAAGTCCGATTTTATGTTGGTGAAATATAGGAATTTGCTGAGTTCTTGTATCAGCATATGTCATCTTTTTTTTTCTCGAACGCGCAGGAGAGCATATGTCATCTTAAAGCTCTTAAAAAAAATGAAAGTCTTAATCGAGAAATCACAGAAAACTTTTCAAACGGGCATTGACGTAAGTAAGTAGACGCAAATTTCTTATATCAAATAAATCCAGAAGGCCAAATTTCAAATCAACAACAACAGCCTTTTTATTTCAAATCAACACTAAAAACCCAATTAAATATAGAAGCCAAATGGAAATTTGATTCCCTAATTTCAAGATCGTACAAATAGCTATTTTTTCAGTTCCTACTCAGCTTTGTGCTATCTTCACGTGAGTTGAGTTCTGCCAATGGTAAATAAATTGCGTCCCAGACCTTTGAAGAATTTGGGAACTGACGCTCTTGCAAAAGAAGAAAGATACAACTACCGTTTTAGGCTGCAATTTTAATTCAGTCAAAACAACAACATTGAACCCTATTTTTTTCAATGTTGGCAACGACTATGTACCTCGAGTTTGAGACTGAAACGACAACGAATTCAACACAACAGCATGTTGATATTGTGTCTGTTGTGGGTCTTAGAGTAAGCCTAATAAAATAGTGCTATATATATAAAGGAATAATATATCTTTATATTTTGTAATTATTAAAGAACAGGATAGAAATTAGGATAGAAAATTTCTATAATGTCTCATATATATATATATATATATATATATATATATATATATATAAAAGAAAATTGGATTAGATCTACGAATTAGGCTAAACACCTCAATTCTACTCCGGGTAGATGAGTACCAACCTTCACAATACGCTGGATCTCTTCACAATCTTCACTTATTCAGAGAGCTACACAAATCACTTATTTGCATGACCTTAAACACATTATATTAATGTAAAAATTATAAGAAATCTAAAGACCCATTACCATGGTCTAAATCCAAGAAAATATCATCAAACAATCTTAGACCATGTCAAAGGATAATACATGACCTTCAATAATTTACAAAATACATTTACAAACTTAGATTATACCACAAGAAGTAGATACATGGGCTTCGACCATTTGCAAAATATAGTCACATGTTGCAAAGATTAGATGCATAAGACTCAATTATTTGCAAAATACATTTGTAAATAATAGCATCATGCCACAGAGAGTTAGAGTAAGTAGGATTGAATTATCAACGCATGATGAGACTCAAGCTATTAGACAAAACCCTTCTTAATAGTACGATAATTCTATACTAGCAATCCGGTCTTTCAATCAAATATCAAGACTGGTAAGAGACTATGAATACATCCTTAACTCTAGCTAGTTATACATTTGCGTTAAACATCCTCTTGAAATTTGATGATGCACATCTTCACCTCAAGTCCAGATCATTGTCTTCATATGTATCAATTTATGATGTATCTTTCAAATACCTTCCATCAATATATGATGGGTCTTTTCTTGACTTGATCAACTTATGATCATCTCCTTTTTAGAATCTTGATGTGCATCAACACATGATGTATCCTCTTGATCAACTAATGATTGTATTATCACCGAACAGTAGCACCGCATGCCTGCTATGGTACTACCGATTTCCCTTTGTCTTGAGCCATGTCGATCTTTCTTAGTTTTGTCATTCATATTTTGGGACTAAGCCTTTTAGACATCTTAACACACATGTTAGTCTCAAACACAAATGATTGAATATAAAGCAATATGAGTACATATGAACTACACAAGTTTTATATACTCAAAGTCAAAGTAAAGATCCCCTATATATGTGAAAAAAGAAACATAAATCAATACTAATAAATTCACAAAACATAGAGGGAACTCCCTCTAAATGTGTGCATATAATAGTGTGTAATAGAAACATATGCACATATTCAAATTAGATTTTCGGTAAAATTCAACCTATATTTTAGATTCAAGGAATCTAACAAAATATAAGAATATGACGTTGAATGCATACCTTCATGATTTTCACCTTTTCATCCAAATGAGACTAAACAATAACATACTCAATAAACGAGTTAGTCACATATTTAGATTTATCATTAATGAATTAGTCACATATTTAGATTTATCATTAATCACTAAAATCAATCTAATTGGAGTTTGACCTTACACTCGCCCCTACGGCTCCATCTCAGCGTCGTCACCGCCACACTGGCCTCCACACGGCCTTCGTCTTCGCTAAGGCACTGCACCGGCCTTCACCCTTGTGGCTCCATCTTAGCGTCGCCACTACCTTCGCCTTAGCACCGGCCTTCACGCCAGGAGCCGCGCCATTTTCCACCTTCTCTACATCGGCCAGGCGCATCGGCGAAGCTAGGTCCCAAATTCGTGGCGTCCTAGCATGTCACCGAAGCTTGCTCCATGCCAGCGAAGCTCACTCCATGCCGGTGAAGACCACCTCGCTCTCTATGCTAGCGAGGTCCTGGTCCAAGTCCACATCGGCCTCCGTGCTGGGCTCAGCCCTGTCTCACCAGACTTCGCACGAACCACACACCGCCTCAACCCCAGCCTCCGTCCTCATCTCTGCATTGACGATCGTGTCTCTGTCTGTGGGTTCGTACTGGTCCTTGCCTCCGCGGCTTTGTCTGTGTCACCTCCACCGTGCTGGCCTCTGCCAAGGCACTGCATCGGCCTTCACCCCTATGGCTCCGTCTCAGCGTCGCCTCCACCACACTGGCCTCCGCATGGCCTCTACCTCCATCGAGGCACTGCGCCAGTCTTCGCCCCCACGGCCCAATCTTAGTGTCACCTCCCCCGTGCTGGCCTCCGCCTCTGTCAAGGCGCTACGCTGACATTCGCCCCAGTGGCCTCATCTCAGTGTCGCCTCTGCCATGCTACACCTCCACCATGCTGGCCTTCACACTGATTTCGCTAAGGTGTTGCGCCAGCCTTCGCCCCCGTGGCCCCTTCTTAGCATCTACTCCATCGTGTTGGCCTTCGCCGAGGCATTACGCCAGCCTTCACCCCCGTGGCCCCGTCTCATCATCGCCTCTGCCGAAGCGCTGCATCGACCTTCGCCCCCACGACTCCATCTTCATGCCGCTGCCATCTTCGCCTTAGAGCTGACCTCTGCTCCAAGCACCGCGCCAACCTCCACCTTCTCCGCCCGGCCTAGCACATTAGTGAAGCCCAGTCCAAAGTCCACATTGGCCTGATGTGTCAACGAAGCCCAGTCCAAGTTTGCATTGGCCTGGCGTATTGTCGAAGCTCGGTCCAAGCCGGTAAAGCTTGCTCCTTGCTGGTGAAGACCACCTCTGTAGCACCCTGAAATTAGGGGAGCACTTCAAAAACCCTTCCTTATCTATCTCTTCCATCAATATCAATCTATTCCCACCTCTCTCTCTATTTCTTTACATATTTATCTCTCTCTCTTATGGGGGCTAGCACAGGGTCCAACGTCAACGGCGGCACGACAGTATATGGCAGCGACAGCGCGGCAACGCGTGGCAGCGTAGGGCAACTGGCAGTGACGCGTAGCAACCCATGGCAGCGAAGGCGGTCGTGCATGGTAGCGGTGGCGGCAACACAAGGCGACGGCGGCCGGCGGTGCAAGCACAGTGGAGGTGGCCACAGGAGGCGGCCCAGCTGCACGACCTTGATGCCGCGGGTGACCGAAGCTGGGCGACGGCAACGGCGACAGTGGCCAAGTGGTCGTTTGCGGTCACGTAGTGCGAACGTAGATTCGCACGGGGGATTTTGTGGAATCACGTAGCAGGACACCATTTGCTTGGCCGAATGTCGTTTGTTCAGCCAAACGACGATTCGCACGGCGAAATTCTAGCGAACGCATTTCCTCCAGCCAACGATCTCTTCCTGTTCATCCTTAATTTTATCTTAACCCTCAGTCGATCCACTTCCGTTCCACCATGTAGGTTCGCACACAGTGGTTGAGAGAGCGTTTGGACAGTTACGCATTTCAGATCCTTCATGCAGCGGTTCCATCGAGCATGCTCAAGACAAGTACCCCACGCCGTAACCTTTCCGTTGCGCATACCACGTGTTCCAGATTACTTGTCACCTTTGCCATTGAGTGCAATTATCATATCACTAAATCTCACCGGTTATTATCACATCACCTAATCTCACTTGTTATTATCATATCATTAAATCTCGCTAGTTATTATCATATCATTAAATCTTATCTGGTCATTATCATATTATTATGCTTGCCTGGTTCTAGACTTCTAATACTATTTTATACCATGATGTTCTAAATTATCTTGTTTAACATGCTTTTATGTTTATTAGGATACTCAGTTATTAGTATTTAGAACTCATGCCTAAATTGTTAATGGGGATAGCGGATGAACATGTTGTAGACTTAGGTTTAAACCACTAGCAATCTCTTAATATCAAAGCTTCTATGTTTTATCTTTCCAATATCATGATGTACTACTGATATAATTTCATATGTGAGTCATGATCGATATATATTAATAATTATTAAGTTAACTAATAATCACTTATCACGTAATAAAACTTAGATGGTTGTCAACTCTTGTGTAAGCTTTGTTATAATATCTCTTGTAGAATAATTCCTAGATCGTTATCACCATGTTATTATTTCGCATCACCATCCATCAAGATCTAGTGCTTCTCCATTTCAAACTTTTAGTGAATCCTTTCACTTATCATAGCCTTATCGTCATCATTTCTTGGTTGCATTAAATTCATATTATTTAACCTGCCTATAATATAATAGTTACTTCATCACCATATTATCATCTCACATCGCCCTATCGGGTGTTACATCTTTTCGTCCCAACCTTAGCAAACCCTTGTACTTATCATAGCCTTATCGTCACCATCTCTTGGTTGCCTTAAATTCATATTATTTAACCTGCCTGTAATGTAATAGTTACCTCATCACCATATTATCATCTCACATCGTCCTATCGGTTATTACGCCTTTCTGTCCCAACCTTAGCAAACTCTTATACTTCTCAGAGCCTTATCGTCACTATCTCTTGGTTGCCTTAAATTCATATTATTTAACCTGCCTATAATGTAACAGTTACCTCATCACTATATTATCATCTCACATCGCCCTATTGGGTATTACACCTTTCCATCCCAACCTTAGCAAACCCTTCTACTTATCATAGTCTCACCTTAGCCTTTCCTTAGTTCTCTTAAATGCATCCCATATAACTCAATAATGAAAACAACGGTTACCTAGCTCAGGGTTACCCACATATAAGGGATATTTTCACCCACCTAGTAACATATGGGAGGCTGTACACTTTTGTTACTTAGAATATTACACCACGTCTGCCGTTATACAGTCGAAGACAAGGATGTGCCTGACTACTCTCGTATGACCGGGTATGTGGGAAGTAATCGCCGGTGCCCTTGCTATAACTTGTTATATCACAATTGACCATTGACATAACTTGTTATATCACAATATACCATTGCCATAACTTACTATATCACAATTACCACTGCCATAACTTGTTATATCATAAATTACCATTGCCATAACTTGCTATATCACAATTACCATTGCTATAACTTGCTATATCACAATTATCAATGCCGTAATTTTCTAAATAATAATCGCCTTTAATTCCACCATTTCTGTTACCTCTATTTTCAATCATTATCAGTGTTTCCGGTAACCTAGTTTCATTGACTTGACCTGTATCGATTACTTGCATTACTTGTCCTTTGCTCACCGTGTTACGATCATTGTTGGGTACTTTCTGATATTTTTAAATCTCACGCTTGCTCTTTTTATTCTCAAGTAAAAGACCAGTGGAGTGATTGCAATATGTATGAGTGGGCGCACTTGAGTTTTCAGCACTATGGCTTGCCGCTATTGATATTTCTTACTTACTTTTTATTTGGTTAGAAGTGGACTAGTCCCATATTTTAATTATTTATTTCAGCTTCCACTGGTTCTTTAATAAAATACTCTTAAAAGTTTTAATTTTCTTGTAATTTCTATTGCTGCTCCTATTGTTCTTCTCTTTGGCGATGACTTTCGTAGTAGTATCTCATATTGGTATGTGAGGTGCTATAGCCTCGTGCTCTGCACCAGTGAAGTCTATTCCAAATCGGCCAAATCCTCTGTGCCGACCTCCGTGCCAGCAAAGGCTGATCCACGCTCCATACCAGGGGCATCCATGCTTTGAGCCGGCAACGACCTCTGGGTTGGAGGCACGGCCTCGACGGGGCAGCCATGTCTTTGTCGTCTGCCTAGTAAGCATCACCTCGGCAAGGTGGCTCTACCTCGTTGACTTCGTTTCTACACGTCGTCCGTCTCAGAGACACGGCCACGACTTCACCGTCTGCCTAGCAGGCATCACCTCGGCAGGGCGGCTATACCTCAACGGCTCCATCTGCTTCCAAGGCGCGACCTTGATAGTACCGCTTTGGCTTCGCCATGGGACTCCGCCTCTTGCCTCGTAGGCATTGCCTTGCCAGGGTGGCTCTACCTTGACGGCTCCACCCTTGCGCGCCTCTCCCTTCGGAGGCATGGCCTCGACAGGGCGGCTCTGGCTTCACTGTAGGGCATTGCCGTCTGGTCTCTATAGGGCTGATTGCATCTCTGCTAGAGGAGGCAAGGCCAGTCCCAGATAGCCTTAGGCATCTAGACCCCTGAAGGGTTGGGAAAGTTAGCTCTGCCAACTCGCCCCTCAGAATCTCGAAGCTTGCTACCAAGAGAGTACTGTTGTAGGGGGCACCCAGCCCTTTGGGCCGTCAAGAGTGTTTGGTGGGTCTTAGAGTAAACTATGGCAAAGTGTTATATGTATAAAGAAATGATATATCCTTACCTTCTAAAATTATTGAGAGATAGGATAGAAAATTTTTATCCTACCGAATTCATGTATATAGACCCAGTGTATGAGAAAAGGAGACTTAACTCATTTTTACTCCCAAAAAAGGCAGAACCTAACCACTGCTATTGGCCACAGCAGCGTACTTTGTTGGGAATTGACTCGCCCCCTAGGAATACGTGGCAACGATACCACACAAAACGGCCATCAGTTCGTATTTGTTTTCACCTTTGCATGTCCTGAAATTCCTTTGCAGTTGACAAAATCTGTCTTCTAAAAGGCGAGTCAAAATATTTAAAAAAAATTGCAGGTTGGTTCGCAATTATCAATGTGTTGCATAGATTTCGTCTGAATTCTTTCTTAGGGACAACTAATTACAAACGGGTATTGCCTGTTCATGATTTGCTAGCGTGGGCATACGGTCTAACCGTCCCGACACCCAAGAGTGTGTTTCCCATTTGAGCTCTAGCAGCAGGAATGGCCAAGTGCTACCTTAGCTACTCCATTAACAAACTGATCAATACCCAACCTTGCCATGTCCATGTGCCACGTCGGATGCGCACGCTTCACCCTGTTCGCTAATCCTTATCCTTTCGGAGCCGTTCGGCCCATCGCCAATAAATTTTGGGTTGGTGTTGCATCCGCAATTATGGGAGAGACCCACCGGTTATACTACTGTCCGGAATTATTTTTCTTTGACATCATCACACTAGCTAGCACCTGTCCATGAACTGATAGCCTGACAGTAACAAACTAACAGTATCTTCTTCTGTTCTATTTCGTAAACACCCAGGTAATGACAACAAAAAACCTGTCGCAATTGCTTTGCTTGTACAATGGTTTCTTTCTCTGGTGATCGGTAGACTCATCATTTGTAAGGTCTTACCCAGGATGGAGTTACTAATATGGAGCTTAAAGAAAGCACCACCGTGTTTCTCAAAAAAATTAAAAAAAAAACGAAGGGAAGAGAAAGAACACCAAAGGCATCACCATCCCAATGGATTTTGCACGTAAGAGCAATGACTTCAAAGGCCTTGGCTCTCTGCAAGTTGGCAATTGGTTTCAGTGAAGCTAAGGATGGTCATGGATGTATTTCTTTTTTTAGAGTACAACTTGGATACACATACACCACACACACACATCCACGTACACAAGTTTAATGCACACACTAAGACAAAATAGAGATCTAAAGCCTCACGGAACACAGAGAGAACATATCGAGTGAGTCATCCACTAGATCCAATCAATCACGCACATCGTGTGCACCCCTTGACCTCTCCACCCTCTTTTGGTCTTCTCTTTCCCAAAATAAATACCATTGTTGTCACCATTAATGGAGGAGAGCCCAATTTCATCGATTTCCAACCAATTCGCTTTCAATTTCTTCACTTTGCAACAGTTCTATTAGAAATTTCCTCATATAGCTGTTGCATACATGGTGCATTTTTTTGAATTTTTGTTCCTTGATTATCTGTTAAATATTACTCCAAGTCTCCAGCACAACATCTACATTATCTAGAATAAAATATTAGACTTTCTTGTAACATCAGTTTCTTTTTTATATAAATATATCAATTAGATCTAAGAGAGATATGTTGAAAAACTATTTGAGGTTATCAATGTCACATGAAATGTTGAATGGTCTGGCCACTTATGCATTAGGAAAGATATATTAGATCAGATTGATGTTAATACTATTATCAATGACTTTGCATCTAGAAATACTATAAGAAATTGTTTTATATGATTATTCTATTCATAACTCGCTCGCTTGTTCAGCAGGTGATAGATGATGACTCATGGCTCTCGCTTAGCGTGCTTTGGCTAATGTAGCCTTTTCCTAAATTATTTTATCCTTAGTAATATGTTATAATTTTGTAAGACTTATTCATAATATTAAAGTGCCAGTGAATTGTCACCAATGAGTACTTTGTATTTTATGATATGCCCCCGCTCGTTTCAGCTTTTTTTCAGCTTCAGCTTTTTTTTCACTATTTAGTAATTCATTTTTCCTGAATTTTTAAAGATTTTTTGGGCTTTTTTGCATTTTTCTTTTTTTCTTGTGTTCCTTTGCATTGTCCATGATGGGCTAACATATTTTTTCTATTTTTATATTTTTTTTAAATTTAATTATGCCTAAAAACCAAATCAGCTACAGTAAAAAAACCATCTACAGTGAAATTTCAGCCAAAAGTCAGAAGTTATTGCTAAAACGAACGCCCCCTTAAGTCTAATGTCGTCAATACGTACTTTATATTCTGTGACGTGTCTAATAGTTACTGTACTAAACTTTAATTTTTGCAATTGATACAAAAGGTATTATTACATATTTATGTTAGAACAAACGGCATTTATTTTTATCATGCCTAGGGCCTCCAAAATGACAGGAACAGCCCAGCCCTGGTCAATGGTGCTATCGATCACATGGCTAACTATGATTAGAAAAGCCATTGCTGTCGTGACTCGTGACTCGTGAACATGTGAGAAACCTGCTACCGTCATACTGCCCCTTTGATTAGGCCATGAGCCAATGTCTGTGAACGGCTCATGGCTTTGATCTTTCGAGTACCGTCTCTGAATTGATTATCTGGTGACCAATATAGACGACTCTTCAGTTAGCGTCCAGCTGAAGCTTGAAAGGACTTGCTCTTCAATCAGTAATTTCAACTCTGAAGTCTTCAACGCTATGGACTGTGTTGCTTTCTGTAACCACTGAGTACAGAAGATGGCTAGCACGCAAGTGTAACCTAAACCAGTACCGAGCTGACATGAGAAACGAAGCAAACAACTGCAAGAAAAGTGACAAGACTAGCATAACAATCTGCGATGTCACAAAATGTTCCAAACACATTTTGACAGGCATAACAGTGCAATGTCACAAAATGTTCACATACATACAAGGGAGGGTTGGGTATGAGAAGAATACAATACACAATAGTATGTCTTCTGTTGCAATGGAAAATACATGTACAGAATGTTTCAAAAGATCCCAGACAAAAAAAAGTTGAGGGAAAAATGGTGCTTTCAAGTCCACCTCAACTCAGAAAAAAGTAAACACTTGGGACATATATATTTACACAATGGAAATGCCTGAACAACGGTACGACTTCAAAAGAATAATATATTGCCTACCTTCTTTCTTTCCTTTTTAAGAAAATAAGAACAATGCCTATCTACTAGCCCCTAGAAGAAATAAACTGGTGAGCAAGCTTAACAAATGAACAGAATAGTACACTTCATAGAGGACTCATGGGATGGTGCAGCCCCGTGAGGTCATGTATCAAAGGAGAATGCAAATGGCAATATCTCATCTCATGCCTCCTTGCAATAGTCTCATAAAGAGTCGGGGATACCATCCTGTAGCTTGGATATAAGTGATAAATCATCTAGCGATCTCAGTACCAAAAAGCCTCTCCCTGATCAACCCACTGCACGAAATGCTCGGATAACCCCTGAGCCTGAATCTCTGCAGCATAATCTTCCTGAAAGTTTCAAATGAAGTGACTGATTTAATTTGTTGGGTGAATCATATCTCCACATGTATATTTCCACCCAAAATGATATAAAAAATCTAATCTGCCAATGTGATAATCATATTCTCTAAAACAAAACTTTGGTCATTTGAAATGAATTACGTCCAGGGTTCACAATTCCAGAAGGAAGCCACTTATATGGTTTATCGGTGAAAGGGAAGTACAGTAATTAACCCAGAATGACGGTGGTCATGTTCTGTTTTTAGTGGAATGTCAATACTTAATACTAATGCTTATACATGATGAAGGGAGCAAGAACTTCAGAAAAAATACGAAGAACAATATTAATAAAATGGCAGGCCAGAAAATAACCAGAAATCTGGATTCTGGCAGTTCTTGCTTCTTGGCTTGGGTCCAGGAAATTAGTATAAAAAAAAAGGTTTTGTGAACCATGATTGCAATGCATAAAATGGGCAAGTAGGGAGTGGTAACGAACTGTTAGATCGATGAATGCACTAACCGTTATCCCAGAGGTTACACCAGTGGCAACATTATCAGTTGAAATATTCACATCAGGAGTACTTACGGCTGTTGACCTGCTCAAGCATAATGTACAACACATATATAGTGAGAAGGTATAGAAACATTCATCTATATATCAATTCTGAATGTGCGGTATCAGTGAGCAGTGTCATGCGCACATCACTATATTTAGGGATTGTAGAATAGAATGCATGGGAAAATACAGCGAGAAAGGATAAAAACATTCATCTAGATCTCAATTCTGAATATGAAGTATCAGTGAGCAGCTCCATGGACATCACTAGACTGAGGGATTGGAGAATACATGGCAACAATACAATTTTTTTAGGTTGTATGTGAACATAAATAAATCTATAGAAGTCTGGTACAAACAAAGGATCTACAGGTTGTGTTAAATAAACCTTTTTTGCGAGCTATGTGCAGAGTTTTTCTTCTTCGACTATAAATGTATAGTAGTTTTTACGGAATTAATAAAAATGATAAACAAATGACTCCTTGTTGCCAATTTTGTGTGTATATGTGCACATGCAGTGAAGAAAAGGCTTGACAAATTGAAAAGAGACATGGATATGATCAAAAAAGGGAAAGCAGGGCAGTGCAAACAACCTTTCATTGTCTGAAGCTGAAAGCCAGTCAAGATCCAGGAAATTTGAATCCCCAGATCCATTGCAATAGTCGAGTTCACAGCTGACATGCTTGATATGAGACACTGTGGGAGTATACCTGCAGTATTTGTCAAGAGAAATGGGAGAATCAATACCGTAAGTGTTCAATGTTAATTTCTGTGAAACACCACACCCATATACCTTAGCATGCATCGCTCTGCTACTAACAGTCTAACAGAATATGAAAAGGTTATGTTTCAGCATCAGAACACAAACCAACCTTAATTTCGACACAGCATTATCAGAGGAGGAAATTTTTTGCACTGAATTAGAACTCCAGTTTGGAGATTGTAGCTCATTTTTGAAACCAGTAAATGCTGAGTTTAACATTCCATTTCCACCGTTGCTGGACATGGATGTGTTGCTTTTACGAAGAATGCTGCCATCTGATCTTGCCCTTTTCATCAATTTACTGTCACAAATATACATCCCAGATAATTGGTAAGATGGATTTGGATGGTTTGTGAAATGTTTGTGCGAATAAAATTTGGATATTTCCTTAAATGAGGTGTTCCTTAGGTGAGTCAGGAAACACTATGCAAAGGTATTTAGTACTCATGTTTTTAAGAATAAAGGCTACTCATTCTGTTTCACAACATAGAATCTAGGAGACTTAATAGGATTAAAGAGGCGTAAAATTAAGCAAAAAAAGAAACAAGATTGGGCCATGCTACCCCTATGAAAAAAGTTGATGAATAAGCACTCGTATTTCTCTGTCCTAAGTTAAAGCCGGAAAATATGCATTGGATACAGTCTTTTGTTTTCTCCTTCGCCCTTAACTGTGGAACAACGCAAGAAAATTTCCCTATATTGTAACAAAATTGGAGCACCATACACATTAAAAGTTTAAACACATTATGGAATCTCATTTAGAAGCATTTGATGTTTTTATTTGAGAACTGAGAAAAGGTAACCATCAAACTCTGCTGGTCAGATACTTGTGAAGTGGGGAACAATGTAGGGCTGGCATCTACTCATGTAGAATTTCTTTGTGATCTCATGCAAACACTACTGGCCTGTTCCTGTTTCCCAGCATCAGAAGCATTGTACTAGTTATGATGTTATCAGTAGGTAAGCCAACAAATATATGCACTTCATGTGTCAGGACTCAGGCCACGATCCACATAGCCCAAATTGACACGAGATAGACAGACAGACAGATAGATAGAGAACGGTACATTGCTCTTGTAGTTTAACCAAAAGGAAATGACTAATATCATGCAGTCTTAAATCACATATGTTCAAATATAGCCATATATTGGTAAGTTTACCTTGCATTCTCATCAAGGACATGCTCCCCAGCAACAGATTCTGGCTCCCATAGTGCAGGCTTGCCCTGCTGCGGTTGGAAGTATCCCAAAAATCTAAAATTTTAAGAAGGCAAAAACACCAAGTGATAACAAACTCAGTACATAATATTTCCTATTCAAAGGATATAAAGGGATCTTTAGTGAAAAATGAGTTTGATCAAACATACAAGTTTATTGCTGCCTGTTTGTAAGCATCCATATAGGCGTTACTGTAGTATCGCTGTAGTGTCCTGAAGAACTCTTGAGACTGAATAGCAAACTTCAAGTGCCCTCTCTTTGCAGAGAATATCTATACATAAAACCACATAGTAAGTTCATCAGACAAGTGCTCAATGAACAAAACAAGAAAAAAAACAACATAAAAAAATGATGAAATGCGCTATACCAACTAGTGATAGATAGTGGTCAAATTCTCAAGGCATAACATTATAATTCTATTCCAGCGATACTTGCCGCATAAAAGTTTTGTAAATCTTACACAAATTCCTACATGCTCTTTTAAAATCCATATTGGATTCCAGACTCATCGATCAGCATAACTTGATGGATGATTACCTTTTTTCAGTCTTCTAACTATGAATCATGCCCAATTTAAGCAACAAATTTTCACATACCATTTAGTCCTCAAAATTACAATTTTTAACTCCAGCTAGGCCTATGGTTTGAATTAATATTTTGGGAATAAATGCACAGTTTTATAGTTATTATCCTGACATAATTGGTTTCGTTTGAAAATTAAAACTTAGAATGGACCAGATACAAAGCCTAAGGAGCAAAAAATAGACTAATCCTAACATAAGTAGTGCATCACAAATTCACAATCACTCCTATTTCAACCCAGAATCTTCCTATGGAAGGAGTGAGGTAACTACAGCTTATCTCACAGATTGAAGCAAGAAGCCACTTGAAAATTTGTTGAAATAGCAAGATTCCAATGCCGTACCTTGTTATGAGCAGCTGAACCACCATACTGTACAGCAAGTGTGTCACCCATTCGCTCATAAAAATGCATCAAATGGCGAGCCAAGGGGGAGTCTAAATCAAGTTCTGGGGATTTTACAGAACCAAGTGCATGCAACTGGTGTCCAAGAGCAGCTAAACCATAGGCATACTGAGCAACATTTGTGCGGTCCAAACAATCTATGCAGTTTGTACGTAAGACACCCCTTTGAAATTTTGGAGTCTTTACTGGGGTAGATCCATTGTCCACAGCTATATCTTCTGCAATTCCATTACCAGAGGTATCAGAACTGCCACAGTTATCTTCTTGGGAGATGTCATCAATATCATCGATACAGTCTGCGTTGTCACCATTGTTGTTGTTGTCACATACGTGAGGACCAAAACCAAAACCATTCTTCCTATAAAGCATCAAATGAAAAATAAGAAAAAACACAACGGAAAAGTTTCGCCTTTGTGACAAGAGCAGTAACGTATTCATGAGGTAAAAGGCAACATGGATTCAAATTAAATAGCAAAGAAACCAGTATAAAATAACAAATACTTACAACGGAGCATGAAAATTAAGGGAACTCTCGGCTGTTTGAGCTGGGGAAACTTGGCAATAAAAGAATTCTGTCAAGTTCAGAGCTTCAAATGCCACTTTCAAAAGCACTTGGAGGGCATTTGTACTTTTGCTGAAATACAATTTGCTTTAGTAATGCACATCAAAAGCATCTAATAAACCATAAGTGAAAGGTTTACAACACAAAGAATAAATACCTTCGAGAGTTCTTATGAAGATCCCAATGTAAAAATCTCAAATGATTTTCCCCCGGTAGACCATTGTTTATAATCTGTATTGCTCTATCAAATTCTCGACGAAGTATAGATTCGCGTGGTCTCCTCTCGCGTGTCTTGCAAAAATAACAACACAAATAAATGTAAGAGCATGAGCCATTAAAGTACTACCCCCAATCACAAAAAAGTGACGGTCTCCAAAACTCAACTTTGACCATCAATTTCTATTGTAATATATCTGTAAAATCTAAAAAAGTTATAACATTAGTAGGTTATTTTTTTAAAATCAAACCTACTCGTATTATTTCATATGGGGAGTCTAAATATTCATAAAGATAGTCAAAAATAAAAATAATTTAATTGCACGTATTCTAAGACATCCTTTTTTTTATTGGAGGAAGTACAGTTTATATATGAAACATCCATTAGAGGTGGTGACCGCATAATAACAGTGTGCAACCTACCTTAATCAAGTTTAAGATGATGATAGGATTTCCATATCTCCTCCTAAGATTTTCAAAATGAAGTCTGGTAGCTTCATAATTATTGTCCTTCGCATGCACTGAAAGAACAAACAAATTAAAGTAATTGAACAATACTGCATGCATCAAAGAAGGATTCTGATGCTTACATATGATATCAGGCTTAAGATTAAGCTTCGATGTCTCCTGGGACCAGAATAGTGGAATTGAACCCCTGTTCTGCACAACAGAGCTTATTTGTCTAGGTCCAAGCATGTCTTCGAAAACAATTTGCTCAGTCTCAACATCATTTGCTACTCTGCCCTCCTCATTCACACCTCTCTTTAAATACCTGTTCAATCAAAATGACAAGATCAGGAAGAAAAGATGCAATGATCCATACGTCCTTTTAAATTACATCAATCCAAACCAAACAAAAAAACTAACAGGGAAAAGTATATGATTACTAAGAGCTTCACAAGTACGAACCTGGTCCCAGCATAATGCCTCGAGCGTCTAGCAATAAGCGTCAACATAATGTCCTTCCCGGATATTGAAAGTTTATCCTTGATATAAATGAAATCAAATAAATATTATTCTAAAATGATGTGACTAAACAGAAGTTGTGATATCCTTGAACAACAGAGAACTTACACAAAAAGGAAGTTCAAAACTTGTCTACTTGATCCTACAGCAAAGGATATTCTGCTAGATCTTCTTTGGTTTTAAGTTTTTCCCACAGGAAGAAACAGCTAAGTAGTACAAAATAAATCAACCAATATATAACTTATAATTGTCTATCAATAGTCTCTCCTCTTTACAATATTTCCATAAGTATCACATGATTTTTACAATTTTTAAATAGGGTGGAAAGCAAGGTTGAAGAACCCACTACTATCACTTGTCTAGCTCAACAAAATAAAAATCATGACTGTGGTTCACTAAAGAGTAAAACAAATCAAGAAAATAAACAGGGAGAATAATTAATGGCCCAACATCCATAAGACCACATGGACAGGAGTAATCCATTTTATGGTTGCAATCTACTATATTCACTAATACTCTTTGGTAATATAACAGCACTACAAGGGATCAAATTCATAGGGGTATATATACCTGTTTAAAAAAACCATAGACTAATGCAACAGTCCAGAGGGTACTTTTCAGAATGTCACGAATCCCTCGTGTTAGAAATTCATTCCATACAAACATTGTGTCATATAGGTCCCATCCCTCCTGTGGATCATTGAAATTCTTCTGGAGACTTCTCATGATATGGTATGAGTGGCTAAAAAAGAAGTCCTTTCTAAGATCTATTGTCTGCAAGAGCTTCTTGTACCTGCATGATTAGTAAAGGTCGGCTTATCAAGAACACACAGTATTACAGTGCAGTAGTTCAGCATAGGAAATAAATATGGAGCTTTGTTGTTAAGTTGTTTTAGAAACAAGAACCAGATGCTCCACAGTTAGAAAATATTACCAGCAATCCAATCATTGTAAGGTAATGTAAAGTCTACGACATCAATGATGTAAAAGATGCAACATACCTGTTCTCATCCTTGGAATTAAGAAATGTTGGCTTCATCTTGGAATTTGATAACTCAATCATTTCAGTCTTAGTAACTTGGTAAACTGAATGGCCAAATACAGCCCCAATTTTTCTCTGCTCGGTGATAATTAACATGTAATAAGGCCCGAGGAACTTAATGAAACCTGTATGGAAAATTTATCATTGGTGCATAGTTATAAAAAATATTGTCATTTGTTTTGCATGAAACTATTATCATAGAAAGATATGATAATTTACCGATGATTCCATAACAATTTGTGACAAATTTTACTCCACCAGTTGACCTATGGTCTTCATCTAAAACTTTTAGCAGATCAAGATATTCACTCTGTGAGTACACAGTAGAACCCTCATCTATACTGAGTTCTGATGGCTCCATTTTATCAATCTTGAGTAATCTCCATAATGTTTTGTCAGTGTTAGTTCCGAGAATATAAAATTTCTGCAAAACAGAATTCATAATTTAAGTATGATGAAAATATTAAACCAGCATATGAACCACAATATTCAATAATGCTTTCGGTAAATTTGTAAGTATCCAAAGACCAAAATGCAGGTGCAGCAATAGAGAAAGTCATGTTATATCTACTGGTGAAAATTTTTTAAAAAGGAATCAGAAAACTCGTTGTGATTTGAACATACTACCAATTTTCACATGTAGCCAATCAATGCTAGTTATAGTCACTACTTGTGTCATAAAGGATGATAACAAGCTAGCATTGGTAGAGTCAAAAGCAAGCATCAATTGCAAACCTGAAGCTGCAGGTACTTCTATGCAATTTGTTCTGCCCGAATCACAACTAGAACACAAATTACATTATTAATAAAACAAGAACGTGTACAAGACCCTAGGGAGCACAAGTCATCACCAAATAGGCCAACATTCAAATTTATATGCAATGCCATACGCAAACAGAGAAAAAAAATCCTCCCGATAATTCAGCTCAGACAAGACAGCAATGCTATCATTTCTAAACAGAAAGGAACACCAAGTAATATAAAAGCCAGTCAAATCAATTAGAAAGACCAAAAAGAAGAAAAAGAGAGAAAATGGGAGCATTTTCACTAGTAGGGCGCAAGAAATTCTTGAGCAACAAAATAACAAGAGCTAAGATACTGATTCAACAGGTCGCACAATCCTAGTAACTAATTTGTAGTTTTGCACACCAAAATGTTAGGAACAAGCACACATGCAGTTGCTAGGCGATGTCAGCACAGATTGCCAATTCATCATTATATCAGCAGGAGGGAAAGAAAAGGAAATACAATTGCTGCAGTCTTGCATGGCAAAGAAAATAACAGCGAGTTAAGGAACATTGAACAGTCTGAAAATCAGTTGGAAGGCTTGAGATTTGTGCTCCATAGGATTTGGTGCCATTGAATCACAGTTCAGCTTTGAAGCTTGAATCGGCTTTGAAGCTTGAGTGGAGACACTTTGGTTACAGCTGCTGCTATATAGACATAGTTTCTTTTGTTACTGCTGTAATCAACTCTAGGTTGCATAAGATCCGCTACTTGTTACCTACCTTACAGAAGAACACAAACTCAAATCAAGTCCCCTAATTTCCTCTGTTCTTCATTTCCCTCCCCTTCCTCCTCAAACCTTAACCTCACCTAAAGCCTGCTATAATCTTCTCAAGTCGTCCTTTTCCTATTGAAATGTCCTGTCAGATTATCTTGTATCGTGACAAAAATACTCGCCAACTTAACCACCAAGGCCACATTACCTCCACCCTACCACATTCCACAGTGAAAAGAGCCAAAGCAACAAAGAATTGTAGGCATCAACAATTTTCGATTGTCAATCACAACAAACGATCGAAGCAAACAAGCACCCAAAATTATCATTGAAAACCTTATAAAATTGTCACATCCCACACCCAAAAAATCCAAATTCCAATCTACAAACACTAGGAAAGCCATGGAAAGACAGCAAGGTTACACACACAAAATTTGCAAGCACAACAATTCCCACAAACCCGCATAACATCACGTATCCGGATTGTGAAAACTCCCTAAGTTCGCCTCGGGAAACCAGCAAATATCCCGCAAATAAAGACAGTTAATCACACAATAGCAGCAGAAGGAAACATAACTTGAAGCTACAGTCACTATAACAAGCACACAAAGCTCCCTCCTTTTAGAATCAAAACTCCAGCAAATTAACCTCCAAAAACATTTGGAAACAAATAAAGCTCACTTCTATTCCTAACCAAAGATCATAGAAACTAATAAGACAAGACACAATTCCCAGATCTACCGCATAGAATGAAACAACAAAAAACAGCTAAAGACTCCCTAAAAATCACTTCCCACCCAAGCACAGCCAAATCACACACGACATGAATGAACAAAAGGGATCATAATAATTCCTAATCTCCGGCGTTCCATGGCACGATCCAAGCAGCCACAACACGTGCCCCCCCCCCCCCCCCCCAAGCCACGACAGAGCCCGCCTCTTCCCGAACTAAACGACCCAAAAAGCTCGACCATTTCCGGAGCCACACGCACACCCAAAGCTCGCACCGTCGCCGGATCAAGCAGAGCAGTAGCACGAACAACGAAGACAAGAAGAGAGTGCAACACAACAAAGCCCGCACGAAGCGGCGGCGCATTGTGATTCGGAAGCGAGGAGCTCACCGACTCGGCCTCGTAGAGCTCGAAGCTCTGGAGGCAGCTCTCCGCCTCCGCTGCCGCCATGGCCGGCCGAATCCCCGGCGCGGGCCGGCTCAATCTCGCATCCGCCACCGACAGATCACAGCCCCGCCGCCGCCCGCCGGAACCCTAAATCCGCGGCCGGCTGCTTGAGGTAGAGCATTCCCCCGGAACCCCGCGCGAATCACAGCGGCGCCCGCAAATCCGAATCCAAAGCCGAGGCTTCCGGCGGACGAATGGTCGCGCCTTCGGATTGGGATTCGGGGAGCTCGGGAGCGATTGCGAACGGTCGGCGAGGTGGAGGAATTGGGGAAATTTCTGGGGAGGAGGAGGCGAGGCCGTGAAGAGGAGATTATTTTCGCCTTTTTTTGGCGTGCTAAATCCGTGAGGCGAGGAGGAGGAGGGCGAGCTCGCCTGTGAGAGAATAAATATACTGGGATCTGTTTGTTTCTCTTTTTTAATTATTTTTCTGCTGAGTTTGCTTATGTTTGTATTTCTACCGGAATTTATGTCTGTGTTTTTATAGGAACTTTCATTTGTGGTATTGTTGTGTTGCCTCTAGTTGTACTTATTTTGTTGTTTCTTTTTTGTGGTTATACTTTGTATTATTAGTTTTTGTTTATTTCCGTCAAGGCTGGGGAAGGCATTTCAATATTTTTAAAATATGAGTTTTTTTTGTCTAACTCTTATTTTCTTCAAAAGAAGTTTGTATCTTTGGCGGAACAACAACTCTTCTGGCAAAAAAAGCCAAAACTGGTTGCACATAGATTGGTAGGTATGGGTGGGTTTTTTATGATTTAAATTTTTGAATTCTAACTATTTGTAAGAGACAGTATCTATAATAAAATAATCGTATACGATTCTGGTTGATAAAACTGAACTTATACACTTTTTACTACAATTTTTCTATTAACCCGTTTTAAAAAAACGTATAATTTAAAAATTAGTTACTATAACATAAACCATAACCTATAAGTTATAAATAGAAAAAAACCAGCTATATTTCAAGTTTCTCCCGTAAAAAAATGCTAGTGTGTGTGCATTATTAACCATTGCAGCAGGGTATATTCTAGAGATCCTGACAAGATGGCGATTGGTGCCAGAAAACCTGGCTGCTAATCGTGCAGCTGCCTTTGCCATGTGTGGCGCGGCCGGGGGGCGAACGGCTGAACCGACCCCGACTCGGACGAGTCGCCACCGCCGATGCCATGGCAGCATCGTCGATTGTTAGGTCTGCGTCTTGCCCAAACTCCGAAGTAACACGGAAGACACAACGTACGGGGCAGCACAATCTGTTGGGCCCCGCGACCAGGTGAGCGATACTAGTAGTAGTATGTCCATTTGTACGGTGCAATGCTTGTAGCACTCGGCAACGTGAAGGCTTTGAGCTTCAAGGTCATCGGTAGCACACAACACACTGCGCATTGACCACGCCTTACACGGTTACTTACACAGTTACACCAAACGATCCACACAGGCAAGGTTTGAAGCCTACAAGATAGTGCATATGTCACATGATTTATAAAATTATGACATAATAAAATATAAATTGTGTTATAATAATTGCTGATATATAATAATAATTGATAGAAGCTGAGATATTTATATTAATTTTAATTTTTATTAGAAATTATAAGACAAAACTAATAGAACAGTCGCTAGAGCTTAAGATTTCTTGCATCGAATCGAGGGAGGAGGAAGCGTTTGTGCTTGTCGGAATGCACAGTCGCGCGTCACCTCGGGATGCGCGGTGGTGGTCGAGCGGCGGGTTGACCGGGGCGAGGCGAGCGACGTCTCCCGCGCTCGGGGTTGGCGTACAGCGCAATGATTGGGGGCAGGGGCGTCGTCGTCTCGTCAAATGGGAGCGCGCCACGCCACCGCGCGGCGGACGTCGTTCGCAGCGCTGTGGCTCGCTGGCACGTCCACGCCAACTCAGGCCGAAAATGCCCTCGCGACGCGTGGCGCAGCATTTAGTACTATTAGTTTTATTTTCTACAGTGCAACTCCTATGTGGCAGTGCATTGCTGAGGAAGCATCTGCCGACCTAAATAAATCATACTTAAGATAGCGCTCAGTTTGTATGTTTATGATTATTTTTACTGTAGCTGATTTAATTTATTTAGTATAATTAAAATTAAAAAATAAAAAATATATTAATCTATCACAGACAATACAAATGAATACATGGGAAAAAGAAAAAGTAAAAAATCTAAAAAATAGAAAAAACGAAATTACTGAATAGTAATAAAAAGCAGAAGTCAGGAGCAGAAGCTGGTTTTAAGCCGTTTTGAGCGGTGCCTAAAAGATATAACTATACTCAAAAGTATGTCTCTATTCTTTTGTATCTTATAGTTACGGCTATTATTTTTATGTATGTTTTTTGAGACGGTACCAAATAATAAGTATGATGATATAAGTGATGCACATAGTTTGAACTCGAAAAGTTATTTGAATAATCTATTTCAAAAAATCATCTTTATTTATTTTAGTTTTTAAAGAAATCACAAATTAAAACCCAAAACAGGCCTTGAGAACAGCTAGCGTATCTTGATAGAACAGCTCGGTGGGATGAGCCGGTGGAGGGGCGCTTATAGGGTGTTCAAATGGCGGTAGTTTATAGCTTTTTTACTGTAGCTGGTTTATTTTTTACTGTAGCCGAGTTAGCTTATTTGGTATAATTAAATTTTAAAAAATTTAAAAATTAAAAAAATATGTTAACCTATCACAAACAATACAAAGGAATGCAAAGAAAAAAGAAAATACAAAAAAATAAAACAAAAAAATCAACAGTAAAAAAAAACCATCGCTGAACGACGAAGCAAAAGCCCAAACCGCAATTAAACCGTCGTAGTGAGATAAATCAACTGCTTTCGCATTATTGAAGGTATGTAGCAGCTTGAGCAAACCGTGATTTCCTCCCAAAGCCAAATGTACCGAGCTTAAGTAGCAGTTTGCACCGACAAATTGTCTCTGTTTCAGCAACATTTGCAGCGGGAGACCAACTACCCAACACACGGTAAAAACTAACAATATATAATGGTGTAATGTTAATTGTCTATAAACCTTACTACGTAGGATATAAGATGATATGAAAAAAAGAGAGGGAGCATACAAAATTGGATCGTTTATTATACAATAGTTGACTATAACATGGTAAACAAGACACATTGTGTTATGAAGAAACTGTCTATAAAGACATATAAAAAGATAATATATTGTGAGTCATCCTTAGTGTTATTTATAGATAATATAAAGAATATTATAAACATCAGTTGTCGATTACCTAAGCTAGCATGAGCATTACCATTACAGCGGATCGATGAGCTGTGCATAGATCGGTCGCCGATTAACTAAGCTAGTACTACCTATTTCACAACATGCTGGGGATGACAAAGGGACAGGCGACTTGTGATTTTTAGGCAGTGAGATACTGAAAAGGAAGCGATAGTAGCTAGGATACATGCCTTTCTGATTCACATGATGCATGGGACAGGAAAGGCAGGGGGGAACAATAAAGCTTACGCAGACGATTCAGAGGAGATCCTTTCCTACCAATCTTCAGAAAATCTCACTCATCATCATAAACTTATCCCCACTGTAATAATGGATGATCCTGCAGCGTTATGATTTTATCTACTTGCTAATAAATAGACTAATTCAACCAGATAACATGAAGACGTCCTATTCCAGAGCTTGAACATTTCTAGGATCATTTCGATTTCCATTTTTTTCATTTCCCTTTGTAATTAGCTCAAACAAAGCCAAAACTTCAGTATGGGGTTGTCGATGCCATGTGCATTGATACGACGGCAGACGTTCATATGCACCCGGGAGTTGCCTGCCTGCTGAGCATCCCAACAGCTGTGCCGGTAGGGCTCTGCATGCACTATTAACAATGACACATTCCTAGCTCCTCCTCCTCCTCCGACGACGACGACGACGACGACGACGACGACGACGAAGAAGAGGAGCAGCCCTAGAGTTTTCTAGAAATCTACAAGGACGGTTCGTGTGATCATAAAATCTCAATGATGGAAGCGATAATCACTAGAATATCCCACGGGGATCGCCGCAACACTTTCCCGCCCGATCACAGTTCTCGAAACAGGGACCCGTTCATCGGCAGCAACTTGCCAAAAGGCATCCGGTAAAGACGGATACACAGCCAGCACACGGCACGCGCTGGAGCCAATCCTCCCTCCCGGATGCGACACCACGGCTCGAGCAGTGCCCACGGGCCGCAGGACACGGGGTGCCACGCCGGCCGGGCCGTCGCCAAGTTGCGGAAGAAGACCGTGCAGATCCGGAGCGCGCGGATAGGCTCGCGAGACCGTTCCAGGAGGGCGCCGCCGCCGAGCGCTGATGCGCGCGCGTGCCTCAGCCGAGGGCCGGAGACCTGGGGCAGAGGCAACCGACCGACGCGTGCGGTGGATGCGATCGACGCACGCGCCCGTCGTGATTAATGGGAGGCTCAATTATTCGTGTGAGTTCCTGACCTGTGGAATCAAGTCGCGCTATCGATGGTTAATGATGGGTTTGTGTGATCTACATCGGGCCGTCAGACGTGGATGCATCATGCGTGATCTTAGATACAGTGACAATTATCTATTCATTACTAAAAACCAATGAGAGGGATGTTTTTGGGTTGCTAAGAAAAAAATATATATATATAAATTCTCATAAAAAGAGAAACATCTGGCTCTTAATTCCGTGCACCCTAAGGCCCCGCATTATTAATTCCGTGGATCTTAATCATAGTTAATAAATCACAACCATTGGATTTTAGATGTCCCCACATTATAATCAAAGAATGTCCGCTGCACTCTGTCCGTCTCTCTCTCTCTCTCTCTCCATCAATTGGAATTTGGAAACATGTGTCTGCCTATCTGTCTCTCTCTCTCTCTCTCTCCCTCAATTGGAAATTGGAAACCCAATACATGACCCAATTAGAAGCTAACGTGGGAGCTGGGAGGGCGAGTACCAGGGAAGGGAATCGGAGGATGGATGCATAGCGCGACACGGCGGTGCGCATCAGTGTTGTCGCGCTCGATCTGGGATCTGTGCAAGTAAGGCGCCAACCAAATTTGCATGTCAGCGCCGACGTGTTGACGAAGGCGCCATCACACAAACAGACTGTAGGCGTCGAGAGGGCTCCAACGGTGGTCGCCGCCGGTGAGGTGAGCTGTAACTGGCGACGGATTTGGTTGTGGGTTGGGAATGGATGGCAAGGGGAGGGGAGCTTGGGAATTGACGGACTGAAGAAGCAGCAGAAAAGGGAGAAGAGATATGGAGAAAGAGAAGTCAGTAATATTACGCCTGAAATGGATTCGAGCCTTCTAACAATTAACCAAGAATTAAGATCATCTTGATTATCTACACTGACTCTAGTAGTTGGTAGAAGTAGCATAAGAACTGATAGGAATATAGGTGCATTCTTTTCGATTGCGGTTGATGGCTTCTGATTTTAGCATTAATGCTCATATGAACGAACTGAATACTACCAAGCTAATAAGTCGCTTCGAAAAAACTGTCCTGATAAATCGCTTCAAAATAGTGACATATAAACTGTCTTTATTTATTTATTTTAAAAAATATAAATTATAAGCTAGAAAAAAAACTAGGCCTATAGGATATAGGATAATTAGAGGGAGACTCTCCCTCTGCTCGATTGGAAACAGACGGACCCCGACCCGAGACGATCCACGTTGGCTTGGCCCCACAAACAGCGGCACAAGTGGCGGCAAGCACAGAGACAGAGCAGACACCACCATGACATGCAGCACCAGACCAGACCACCGTTGCTATTGCAGGAAATGAGACAGAGTAAGAAAGGGAGGGAGGATGAAAAAGATGAGTGGTTTTTTTTTTGCTGTGGTTGATGGATTTTAGTTTTAATATGAGTGTTTGTGTGAACGAATTGAATACCGATAAATTTTTTTTAAAAAATTATCTTAATAAACTGCTTTAAAAGGATGATGGAGAAGATACCTTGTTTATTTGTTCAAAAAAAGTCATAAACTATAGGTCATAGCTTATAAGCTAAAAAGAAGTGACCGATGTTTAATGAATTTTTTTATAACAATGTGGGCCCATCTTAATACCCGCTGCAGCCTTACACATTGCAAAAGATTATAACAAGCTATCTCAACCATATTAAGGCCCACTTTACAAAGAAAAACATGGAAGTTCTCCTTAAAGCATATTTTGCTATTATGTGTTATGATCAAGGGTTATTTTAAAAAAATCAATTTATTTTCCCAGAGACGTAGCTGGTTATCTATATAAAGAAGCTTTTGTTAACAAATCCAATTTTCATCAATGTCGTTTTTTTCGAATGCATGTACAAAAATTTAGCAAATCTACACACGCGAAGTGGCACAGATCATTTTTGTTTTAGAGGTGCTCCTTTACCACCAACTAATTGAGTCTTTTCATGTTACTAGAACATCGGGCGTACTTCGCGCGCTTTGTCATGACTTTAATTGCAAAAATTAATTCACACTTTAATATAGACACTCTAAGCAGATGACAGATAGAGGCTATCGTAGAAATTAATCTCTACTTCAATATAGAATTCCCACTTCAATATAGACATGTCTTTCTTACCATTTTATATGTGATAGGGCATAATTAAAATATAACACATCATTCTAACCATTTTATTTTAATCAAATAATTTGAGCAACTGACATAATGCAAATAGTTTAAATAAATAAATAACCAGGAATTGGTAGGTTCAATATGTTCAAAACATTGTAACTAACAAAACTGTATACCTGCACCAGTGCCAATCTAACATGATTAATGGTAAAACTAAGAACATATTTTAAGTTATCGATGAATGGAGTAGATCGATGAATGGAGTAGACAAAACATTGATCAGTTAGTTCGGACAACATGCTCTATGACTGACCTAACTGGCCACAAGGTTGTCACACTTTGCCTCCTCCACCCATCATGAGATGCACAATTACCGCAATACACTTCTGGTTTTTGAGTTAGTGACTGACTCAATAAGCCAGTACATCCATCGGTCAAGCATTCCTGTATTACACAAGGCAGAAAAGTTGGTATCCGTTTGGTCAGGGGTAATGAACATTGGCATCAGCTTTCTTCCATGCTCAATGAAGGAAAGAAAACCTAAAGCAGTGCCAAATATTCATAATTTTGCAGAATTACAAAGAGCCACAGTAACTATTGTGCCACCATGTAATAACTTGTCTTTTCAAAAACCATATAATAACTCATCTCTTCAAAAAGTTTATGGTCACCAAAGAACAGCTACAGCAGAGAATACTATTGGCTAGCAGATAGATAAGAAATCACCATGCAGTGTAGGTGGTTTAACTTACATATTGCTGCAAAGCTATGCTCCAAACAGCGATAAGAGCTGCGACCAAACCTTTTGCATTCACACTGACATCAGTAACAGTGCAGACTGCAACTCCTATCAGTACAACAATTATGCTCAGTTTTTGTGTCCCTTGAATAATGCACATGATCAAAGACAACCTCCAGAAGACATGATGCACGTATCATGCACAACTTTGCTATCTGAATAAGACAAAAGGATTATGTAAGTGCTAACGATTTAAAGTCACAGAATTTAGCTAATGGAACCTTCACTAACCTGACAAAACCCCACAGAGTTCCACATTAAGCTTACATTCATCCCAACGATCGACAAGTTTGAAAATATCACAAATTTAATCAGATCTGGTAGTGGTAAGTGGGAGGGCTA
The DNA here is from genome assembly GCA_036346265.1 of Melocanna baccifera. Lineage (NCBI taxonomy): Eukaryota > Viridiplantae > Streptophyta > Magnoliopsida > Poales > Poaceae > Melocanna > Melocanna baccifera. The sequence goes on along the minus strand of CM070684.1, from coordinate 15,054,832 downwards.
GCTCAGGCCTAGCCACCAAAACACGATAGTCATCATGGTGGTTGTCACAAAATGAAGGCCAGTTAATGTTGTGGCTGCAAAAAGCAAATCATAATCAATGATATGGTAACCTACTGCTTCTGAAACAAGCCTGCTCATGTCTGGATGCACCGGGCACGGGCTACTCATGGTAACCAAATGCTCTTCCACAGAACCCCATCAAAAACTGTTCCACAAACGCAGCTTCACACCCGCAGCCCTCCTAATCCATCCAAGAACCCATCCCCAAATCGCAGTTGCTCAGCAAAGCACACGCCGATGTCGTGCTTCTAGTGCTCGACCTCCATCTGCATCTGCGCCTGTGAGGCGTCCAGCGCTATTAGTGGGAGCAGCTCCAGGGGCCTACGGCGGTGGCTTGCGGCGGCCGGCCAAGGAGGAGAAAGGAGGCGGCGGCGGGAGGGGAGGAAGAGAAAAGCGAGGAGAGTACAAGCACAGGGAAAGCTCGAGGAAGCTCACCATGCAGTCGGCGAAAGCGGGGAGAGGCCGAGGCGGCCCGGCGGCGTGAACCCATGGCGGCGCGGGGTGGTTGCCGTGGAGGGGGAAGCTCGGGCGTCGAGGAGGCCGGGCGACTGTCAGGGAAGCTCGAGGGCCCCGAGGTGAAGCTCCCACCGCGAGGAATCGGATGGAGATCGGCCGAGGAGGTCGCGGCGGCGGAAATGGCGGCAGTAGCTGGATTTGGGGAAGATTGGCCGTGCGATGTGCTGTGCTCCGCGGAAACCAAATCGGCCGGTGGTGGAGGTCCCTAGGAGGAGGGGCGCTCGGAGAAGTGGGGAGGAGGCGGCGGGGTAGGAATGGGGAGGAGGAGGGCGGCGGCGGGTGAGCGGGGAGACGACGGGGAGTGGGGAGGAGGGGGCGGCGGGGAGGGAGGAGGAGAGGGGAGGCGGCGGGGAGTGGGGAGGAGGGAGGGGAGGATGGGGAGGCGGCGGGAGCGGGAAGGAGGGGGACCGGGGAGGGGCGGCGGGGAGGAGGAGGGGGCGACAAGGGAGGAGGAGGCGGGGTAGGAAGGGGGAGGGAGGGAAGCAGCGGCCGGCGGGTGAGCGGGGGAGACGGCGGGGGAGGAGGGGGCGGCGGGGGAGGGGGGAGGAGGAGGGAGGAGGGGGAGGGGGGAGGAGGAGGCAGTGGGGTAGGAAGGGGGAGGGAGGGAAGCGGCGGTCGGCGGGTGAGCGGGGGAGACGGCGGGGGCGGCGGGGGAGCGGGGGAGCGGGGGGGAGGCGACGGGGGAGGGGCAGCGTAGAGGGGAAGGAGCGAGGTGGGGAGCAGGTGTGCTTTCGCCACGCGTCGCCGCACGAAGGCTCGCGGGGCGCGCCGAACGCTCTCGTGTGAGTAAACCCGAGTGGGTTTTAATAACTCTGATAGGACTCCGGTCTACTGGACGTAAATTTGTATATTCCTATTTGATATCACTGGTTTGAAGAAGTTTGGGATGGATATATTAAACAAAATCTCGAAATATCAACTGAAACCATTTGAACTTATCACAAGTCATTCCACTCACCGATGTATTTTGTTCAAATCGAATAATATGAAATCAAAACTTCATTTGCAAACATTTTGAACGCACTAAAGACGATGTTCGCGCATGTGCGCGGCCACTTCCCTAGTCCTACCAAGTTTCAAAGAAACAAATGCCGGTAGAGTTGACTTTGCAAAAGGGTTACTTTGCGGTTCAAGCTATTTTGTCCTGCCCCCCTGTAAAATTCATGTATAATAAATTCGAGTGCTGTAGATAGTATGGAGAAAAGGGATGGATATCAAAAGAGGCGTGCAGCTAATTAAAGCAGGCAATGGAATGGATTGTCGTAGGGCCAACCGATCTCCGCACGGCAGAGCATCATCAACTCTCGATCCCCTCATGCGTCCAAGGAACAACTTTTGCCATTAAACTAAGACCCGCGACCCCCAATAACTTAATTTGCTCACTCCATCGATCCGATCACACAGTCATATTTAGCAAAAGCACTCTCTCTACTCTTCCAAGACCAAGAGGTTAGCAAAAGGAGTACCAGCAGTTAGCTATGGCCCCGTTAAAAAAAAAAAGCAGTTAGCTATGGCTCGCCCTGGCATGATGAGCCTTGTTGTCACCACCTTTGCACTCCGAGTTTTTTCATCTCATATCATATGATTTATGATTTTTTAATAAATAAATAGAATAATTTTTAACTGCTGTTTTGAAGTTGAAGTGATTTATCATGACAATTTTTCCGAAATAGCTTATTAGCTTATAGCATTTAATCTATCTGTACAAACGCTTATAATAAAAACAAGGATTATCACCTTAGCTAGAAAGAACGCACCGTTGTCGCCGGTGGTTAGCCTGCCTGCCACGTCCGCCCAGCATGCAACATGATCGCGGGCCCGGCAACTGACGCTGACATCTCAAGTACCACCCGTCGCCTGTGGGCAATGGCATGGATGCACAGGCCCAGCGGCGCCCGGCCTGAAGGCTCAGAGGCGGATAGAATCATCGATTGGTATCGGCAATTATTAATCAGTCAGTCATCGATCGATCGAAGGGAGGTGTAGTGACTAGTTTGGTTAACTCTAGCTAGCTCTATTATTGCACCGAAGCATAACATTAGTGGTAGCAGTACTATTTTCGAACGGTTGAGAATCCCTGTTCGTTTGGTTTTTTTTTTCAGTTTTAGTTTTTTTTACTATTTAGTAATTCAGTTTTTTTATTTTTTTAGATATTTTAGGTTTTTTTGTATTTTTTCTTTCCCCTATATTTCTTTGCATTGTCTGTGATGAGCTAATATATTTTTTCTTTCTATTTTTACATTTTTTAATTTTAATTATACCTAATAAGACAACTCAGCTACAGTAAAAAATATCAGTTACGATAAAAAAATCAGTTACAGTAAAATTTCGATCAGAAGTTAGAAACTATCACTGTTCCTAACGCCCCTAATTAACAATTAGCGACAATGCGATGTACGTAATGACGCTGGCTTGGTGGTGGTGGTGGTGGCGGTGTGAAAGCTTTCGACGTGCGCGATTATCGGAGCCGTGCGTGGTGGTGTGGCGAGGTTGGGAAAAGGTACATAAATGGATTGGCATCCTCTGATGGGACTCGGCGGCCGGATGCCGCCGATCGAGCTTGATCGGCTTGGCGTCGGCGCGCGCGGTAAGCGTCGCAACTGGCAGACGGGGGAAAGGACAAGAATATTATTTAGTAATTTCTAACTTATTTTTTTTACTTTGGGCCGGGCAAATAACACATGTAGTACTAGTATGGTGCGACAGGTGATTGCCATGCGCGGCGTCCACGTCCACAGGCAGGCTGAACCGGCGCGCGAACCTCGGCGGCGCCGCTCGCCGCTCCAGCCGGATGTACCTGCAGTCCTCCCGTGACTGGTGGCAGTGCGCGCCGTGACTCGTGGCGAGGCGGTCAAGGACCTACGGGGGGTGGAGCAGGCTGGTCATCGCCGTGTCGAACAGCTCCGTCATGGTTCTCGAGGGATGCTTCGCCGCTTCCTCGTTTGTTTTGGTTTTTTTTCAGGTCGTCGCGCGAGACAACGAGGTGGCGGAGTACAAAGAGAGGGGAAACGAACGTTCGAGAGCGCGGCGTGGTGTCGCGTCCAGAAGCGTCTAGGCACGTGCAACTAGAACAACTGTTTCTGGCAGGAACCTTTTACCGTTTTATGTGTGACCACCGGCGAACTTTGTCCCATGACGAGTTGTCAAGCACAGTGCATCCAAAACAGCGAAACTAGAACAGTGAATTAGCGACGATGGATTTCCTTCATATAGGGGTACTTACAAACAACACATCTCCATTTTCTGTCGAGTCCGGATGCAACAGCAATCATCACGGCTCACGAACAAGAACAGAATTCAGGGAGGGAGCTGGGGGAAAACACAAAGAATTATGGAGAGCTCTTCCGGGAACGGAAAATAGGAAAACGAAACCACGATCACCACCAACGTTCTAGCATGATCTGCCTTACACCATGTTGCTCCGATCACGTCCTGTCTGAGCTCAACCCCGATTCGCCGACGATTCACCTGCCTCCGTGGGGTTTCCCGCTGCAAAAACAGAAGGAAATAAAATTGGGCTCAAATCAACTGTGGCCTAGGACTCGCATGGGCTGGCTGCTTGCACGAGGCCCAGCTGCGTGCAATGCGATTGTGCGGCGTGCGTGCGTGCGTGCGTACCGTCGTCGACGAGGCCCTTCTGGTGCTTCTCCATGACGACGAGGATGTACTTGAAGGCCTCCGTCTCGCAGGGGATGGTGAGCGCGCCGCCGCGGTAGTCGAACCCGAACTCCTCCTCCGCCTTGTCCAGAAGCCGCTGGAACACCGGCATGCCTAGGTACGCCGTCGGCACCACGAACCGCCGCCGCTCCGCGCCAACGTACACCGCGCAGCACCCGCGCGGCACGTCCACCGGGGCGTCCGGGGTCATCGGCGTCATCGGCTCCGACTCCGGATCCATCTCGCCGTCCGGCCGGTTGTCGTCCTTGCTGCCGCTGCTTCCGCCACGCTCCTGCACCATCACCGCCCGCAACCGCCGGTCCGCACATTCCGCCGGCGATGGCAGCTGCAGCGGCTTCTTGTCGTCGTCGTCATATTCGGTGGCGGTGTCCTCGTTCTGTTGATCAGCCGAGGCTTCGGGGTTGCCGCTGGATCTTCTTGCGGTGGCGGCGGCGACGGCGGCGGCGTTGGATTGCCAGCGCTGGAGCATCTGCCGGAGGCCAGAGACCGGTGGCGCCTCCGTCTCGTGAGCACTACTCTCGTCTGCCATAGATCGGCGGCTACAAGGCTTTCATGGTCGCCACGGTTACGGTCGACGTCTGCTGAATTTTTTGTTTGGAACTGACAGGCTTCTAATCGAACGCCCAATGCCCTAAAGAAGTCATTAGCATGTGAATCTTGCGAGCTTCAGAGAGAGGTGAATGGTCATCAACTTTAGAGCATTAGGGATGAGATCATGTCGCCAGCCAGGCAGAGAGAGTGCTTGTCGGAGGAGAGGGAAACTGGAGTTCGCGAAATTCGGGGCAGGCTAGGCAGTGTCTCGTGCATGGTTGCTAAGCTATGTTGGGAAGTCTGTGTTCGGGCAGATCGCCAGCCGGCCATGCATGCATGATCCGTGCTATTGGCGACCTCAGGCGAAGAACCGGCGTGTTTGAAGGCCGTGGCTTTGTCCGTGTTGCAAGGAGGCGCCAACCACGTGCGTACGGTGCACCCATTCTTGGCACAACCCATGAAGAGTTGAAGACCGGCCGGGTGGAAAATGGTTTCTCTGTTCCTGTTTCCGTGTCCTCCTCCGTGTTCTCTCGATCTGGACCGCTCGTTGCGATCAACGAGCGATCCAGATCGATGGAACACGAAGGGGGGACACGGAAACAGGAACAGAGAAGTCATTTTCCACTCGGCTGGGTGGGTGGGGGCAATCCAGGCGAATGGTCGGTGGATAGGGAGGATCTCTTATGAGACTAGAGAATTTCTTTCCGGCTAGGTCTGGGTGTGTGGGGGTGCCACCAAGTTTTCATGTAATTTTTGGCTATATTTTTAATAGTTTTTATCTATATTTTTTGAGACTACAGTGAACGATTAAGAGGTTAATATGGATGACGCATATGATTTTAGATCCGAGAAACCGTTTAGAAAACCGCTTTAAGAATTTGGCCGGTCTGTTTTGACTTTGAAAAACCAAAAGCCAAAAAAATGACCTTTGTCATTTAGGCTGTCTGATAAATACTGTTCCACTCGTCTACGCCGCAATCATTTCTCCTAAAGCTGTGAATTTTCACTACGTCTTCTGTTTTGATTAACTGGCACCGTATTTCTTTTGAGTTACTGCTAATTGTCTGGTGTGTTGTGTATGGTTACTTTCCCTGGTACATGCATGCGCGTATCCTGTTGTGTCTACAATTACGATTATTACCGCTAAGCCTTGAAAAAAAAATACCATTACCGCTCGTTTAGTGCGCCGACCATAGAAAACTTATCTCGAAGCCTGCTACGAGTCACAGGAAAGACGAGAGATAGATCATAGAACAGGAAACCACTTGCTTCCTCTGCGAACTTTGCACACAGCTTTAACCAAGAATGAGCATGGACAAGTTGAACTAACCAACCGAATTACACGACCGCAGGGTTCATATCAACATCCGCATGGATCATGAGCATACGTGGGATAATACTCTACACACAAGCAGAGACGCAGGGAGAGAAGCAAGATGTGCGTTACTTACGTCGTGAGGCGGCCGGAGGACGAGGGGCGACAAGGCGGCGGCAGGGGAGAGAGAGAGAGAGAGAGAGGTGGCGTAGGCGGCGTTTCCCTCTGTGGCGGCGGACGGGGAGGGGGAGGAGGGCGGGTTTCTTCGAGGTTGTAGTGATGGGTAATGGGCTTTTGTCGTACATGCAACTATTTTATGGGCCTATTTCTCTGAGGCCCGCGATTACCGGAGGCGGTGGTGGTTGGAGACTGCACGGCTCAGCCTCCCCACCCCACTCCTCGTCTTCCTCCCCTCTCCTCCTTTCCGCCGTCGTGGAAGCAGACCCGCGGTTCCCACCGCTTCCGGAAGGTTCGTCACCTCGGCTGCTCCATCTTTTCTACCGCCCGACTATCCCTCGCTTCTTCGCGGTGATTTCTCGCGTAGCCCCGCGGTTGTGGTGCTGATTCGTGGTTTCTTGAGTTGTTCTAGGGTTCGGAGGTAGTAGGCTCGGCTGCTGCGATGTTCTCCAGGATCTCTCAGCTCGGGGCGCGGATTCTGCGCGAGACTGGAGCTGGTTTGTATCTTTACCCCCTTCTCTTGCTCCTCTTTTTGATAGCTTTATTATTGGTTATTGTTCAGGAATCAGGTGAAAATTGTTATCTTTGGCCTTATGCTGTTACAGAATGGTTTTAGAATGATCCATTGATAAATACGATGTATGCCCTATGCGTGGAGTAATTTGTGCTTCCACCCAATGCTTAGCATACTTTGCGTGTTGCGGATACCATTACAATTAGATAGATAGTCATTGTCGATGCTAGCTAATTGCTGAGTTGAGAATCATATTTCTTTGAGTACTTGTCTTGAAATGCTCTTTATGTATGGTTAATTTAGTCAAGGTGCAGATTTTGTGCATTCTCATTCATTGATTACTTTTGTGCAGCAGGCAACTTGTCGAGCAATAGAAGCAGTTATTTCCAAGGTCAACTCAGCCGGCATTTCTCCCCAGCGGTTAGTCCTATCGTACCATCATTATTGCGAATCCGAGTGGAGAACTTAGATGAACATGCCCCTTGTATCTGCTGTCACCAAGAATATAACCGAGTCATTGATAAATGTTAGCTGCTTTTCTATACATGATATTTGCATAGTAATTCTTCCTGTTTCAGATTCAGTTCATTTTTTTAAAAAAGGTGCACTATGAGGTGACTTATTAGAAAAGACAAACTTTTCTCGACCTGCACATTGTTTTTCCACCACCTCTTATGTGCAAACACTGCTTTTTGGTGAAAACTGTTCTGTACCTCCAGAAGTGATGATTTATCATTTTTCAAGTTTCTTTACATATAACAAACACTGGTCTATAACTTTTCAGAAGAACATCCTATTCTCCACCGCAACAACTAGTAGTGATCACGTTGAAGGCAGTCAGGACAAGGACAGGTGAGTCTATTCATCTCTTCTTTCATTTTTTTTTCATTTCGCATAAAGCTTTGACACCTAGCTATCTTTTTATATTGGGACTTGGCAGTATCTTAGTCCAGATCCTTTCTAATGTGAATTTTGTGTTACCGTTCTCTCACCTTTTGAGGGGCTTCTCCTTCCCACATCTAGATGAAATAGCTGCCCTGAAACAATAGCTTGATCGGTTTTTACCGAATGGTAGTATTCAGCTTGGAGCCTTTGAGCAATTATTTGATTTTGGGGTAAGGAAATAGTCTTCTGACAAGTGCATTTTTCTCCATACTGCACAGAATATCTGTAACATTTGTCAACAAGGATGGCACAGAGAAGATGATCAGTGTTCCCGTTGGAATGTCCATGTTAGAAGCTGCTCACGAAAATGACATAGAACTTGAAGGTTGCAAGTTTATCGTTGAAACTGCTGATTTCCTTATTTATATGTAACTTCTTTTGCTGCTTGTATTATCCTGTAGTCAGTACTTGCTAGCTGATACAAAAAGCTATTAAAAAAATATGTTTGATCACCTGACAGCCCATCGGCATGTCATTCATTGGCTATTACATGATGTTACTAACTTTCATCTATATAGAGGGCGTTTTATTTTATACATTCTGTCAAACTGATTTTCAATTGTAGTTAATAACCTTGCCTGGTATTTCGGTTACCGCAGGAGCATGTGAAGGCTCACTTGCATGTTCTACTTGTCATGTTATAGTCATGGTATGCTCTAGATATAACCTTTGCAAATTTTATTGCTTTTGTAGATGCTGAAGTACCAGTACCACTGACTAGCACTTTCAATCTTATCCAGGATGTAAATTATTACAACAAGTTAGAAGATCCAGCAGATGAAGAAAACGATATGCTTGATCTTGCATTTGGGCTCACAGAAACGTAAGTGAAGAGCTCCGAAAGGCTTTTTTTTTTCAATTATCCATCTTATTTCATAATCCCTCAATTCTTGCTATCTGAGTACGGTGCAAAGAAGCATATTAAATACCTTAGATCACCCTATGAACTTTGCCCTGGAGTTATTGTCAGAAGCTGTCCCGTAGTTGATGACCAAGGGTGGTGAGTTGAGGAAGAGAACAAAGAATTGGGGCCGGGGAAAGAAGAGAGTGGATACAGGATTCAATTGTTTTCCTAATAGTCGTGATGAGTCTCCAAAACCTATATGCTGCCTTTACGGACTAGATACTGTTACAGTGGCAACTAGTAGGACTGTTAATCGTGTGCATGAAGAACTGAGATTAAACTCAACTTTACTAAGACAATCAAATAGCTAATTGGGCTATAACCATACAGTTATTTTGTAAACGTGTAAATACCACGCTAGCTGTCTATTTTACTCAACAACAAAGTGTTGATTCCAGGTGTAATACATTAATTACGAGAATTTAGTAATTTGTACATAACCTTAAGTCATATGAAAGCTGGACTGTGAGTATTTCATTTATCTAATCTGGAATTAAATGCTTGGACTGCATTCAGGTCTCGTCTTGGCTGCCAAGTAATAGCGAAGCCTGAACTTGATGGCATGCGACTGGCATTACCTGCAGCGACACGGAACTTTGCGGTAGATGGCTACATACCAAAACCACACTAATGACAGTCATAGTTGCGAACACGAATTCTTACAGTGGCATCAATTTTGTAGCTCATAACATGTAACTTAACTATAGCCTCATTACTGAAAGTTCCGGTGTTTTTGGACTTTTTGTTCGGGGGAATTTGTTCATTGATGAGCTCCTCGGTTGCTTACAGAGATCATTGTTTCATCCCTACCATTGCCCCTGGCCACTGGGTGAATAAACATGCTTCTGCTGTATGCATATGTACACAATATATGGTCTTACCATATGTTTTCCCCATTTTGGTCGCACACTTGCACTGGTCAGTTTTCGTAAAAAGTCCATGTGAGGAAATGCTGGTATTTCAGGGGGTACATTTATGCCTCTTTCGTTGTTTTTTTTTTGAAGGAAATGCTGGTATTTCAGGTGGTACAATTTAAGGCTCTTTCCTTTTTTCTTTGTTTATCGAACAAATGTAGTGCACTTTGTTGGATCAAGCACTAGCAGCTTTGTAGAATTTTGAGTTGTCAATGCTCCTTTAATGCAAGTCTATGACAGTTGAGACGAGATTGAGGTTGCAATGGGATGAGGTGGAGTAGAAGGTTGGATGGTTTTATATATCGGGTGGTAATGAGGAATGCCAAATGGTTGTGGCATGTGTTACTTATCGTACGCGTGTAGAGACGGCCTACCAAGTGAGCCCGGATTCTTAAAGCTGGCCTGGCCCAGCGATAAACCCTGGCAAATGGTATGGTGGAGACATTTCACGAATCTGACGTGGCATGGCGAGCGCATTTCGGCCACCAAAAAATGCTGTCATCTTGTCCTCGTCACAGTGATGCTGACATGAGGCATTGATGAGCCCCCCCCAGAACGTACGAGCCGTACGGGCCATCCTGGGCCATGCAGCCCTAGTTAAGAAAACCGGATCGGATCGCCGGTTGAATCGGAAAAAATCGGAACCGGGTAGTGCACCGGTTTGGTTTGGTTCAAAGACCGTTCATGCAGTTGGACCGGAAAAAATCGGGCGAACCGGCCGGTTTTTAAAAGAACCGGTGGACCGGACGGTTTTCTATGAACCGAGCGGTTTTCGCGTAGGACGAAAATACCCCCAGTTATGCTAGGGTTTAAGGGCAAAACTGGAAAAAATGAAAATAAAATCCTCAATGCCCCCGCGACTTCACCCGCATGGGCCGCCGCCTCCTCCTCGCGCCTCCTCCTCGCGCGCCGTCGCCGCAAGCCGCCTTGCCGCCGCGCCGCTTCTGGCCGTCTGCGCGCCTCCTCTCGCGTTGCCCCGCCGCCGCCGCCGCCTTGCCGCCGCCGCTTCTTCTCGCTATGCGCCCTCCTCCTCGCGCCTTTTTTGCCGCCGCCGCCGCTTCTGGCCGTCGCGGCGCGCCTCTCGCGCGGTCACTCGCTGAGCGCCTCGCGGCGTCGCCTCGCGTCGCGGGGCGATGGCGCTGATGCCCGCCTCGCGCCGCCACCGCTTGCTGGCGTGCGCGCGCGCGCCTCCCCTCCATGATCCACATCGCCGCGCCACGCCGGGTGGTTGCCATCGCTGCTCTCGCCTCTGCGCGTCACAATCATCCGGTGATCCATAAACAATGGTAACTACTTGATCCTTCAATTAGCTACGATTTAATTTACATACATATAAAGATATGCTACATCAACGTATCTCTATGTTGACCTCTGGTGGATTCACAATCAACTGCGGTGTTTATATTTAAATCCTAATTTTTGTTCACTTGTTGTTGATTGCTATTTGCATTGATGTGAGAATTTGGTAAGGTTAATAATTTAGCATTAGGATTAATTGGATGTCTTTGCACATTTTTAAATATACATTTGCATGAGTGTATATATCTTCATACATGGGTTCTACACTTCATACATGAGTGTATATACATTGCTATTTGTATGATGTTCTACACTTCTACCGCTCATGTTGAACCGGCGGTTCACCGGTTGAACCGACGGTCAGATCAGTGAACCGGTGAACCGGTGACTTCACCGGTTCGATCTCCGATCCGGTTTCAATAACTTTGCATGCAGCTCATTTTAAGCGCTCATAGCTAGGCACAAGACAAGAAGATGCACTGTGCTTTTTGGCTACAGTTTTTAATTTTTGATTAAAATATTTGAATTTTAGTTATTTTTGATAGAAATTATGGAGAGAGAGATTTACTTATGATTTTGATCGATATAGGTGTTGGACTTTTATTGTATACTATAATTAAGTTGTAGATTATGACTTAAAAAAATTTATTTAAAAATTAGATATTATAGTAAAGTTAAAAGTTAGTTTTAAAAACCGAAAAGTGAAGGGTCAGTAATCTAGCCGATGTCGCAGCGTCAGTGGACGCAGGCCACAGAAAATATCAAATCCTTGTGGGGAATCTCTCGCGTCTGATGCTTCTGTCACAGCATAATCCCTTGCCGGAGACCCGAAGATAGTAAGAGGCACCGGTAGTGCATACTATTCAGTCATCCAGTCAACAACACGTAGTCTAAACTCTTAATCGGTGAACCCTAACATAACGAAACAAATCTTAATGTCTTAGTAACACCTGAATGTTTTCGTTTTCGATGTTTTAGGAAGGGTTAAACACAAAAGAAAACCAGGCGATTGCTGATGCGAGGGCGAAGCTCTGGAACTTAGCGATGGACGTGCGCTTGCCACAACGTTGTGGTCTCGGCCTCAGAACCTCATCCACGCTTCAAGAAACAAACCACGCCGATTAACTCTCAGCTGGGACTGCATTCTGCAGCCGTATGCAGTACTATTTGCCGGGAGAGCCCATCTGCCAACTGAGCAGTCGACGAACCAAGCACAGGGGCGGACCCAGCACAAAAACTGAGTGGAGGCACTCAACCCACGCCGTAGTAGATCTAGACATCGAAGTCGCTCGAGTGGGGCCAAGTACTAAAACATTTGATTACTTCACTACAAATTTAAAATTGAGTGGGGGCCTCGGCCCCCATTTATCCTTCTCTCGGTCCGCCCCTGCAAACCAGCGTCCTCGTCAAATGGTCTCTGTGCGCGACTGCACGTCCCCTGCATCGCCATGCATGGCATGGCATACTTCGTATATTATGAGCAGGGGAGTGCCCGGGTGGTCACCGTACTCACGTGGCGTTTTTTTACAAATAAGGCCCTCACATTTTGGCAATTACATACATACCTTCGATTTTTACAAAAAGATTTTTGATTTTTTGTGAAAAAACTCATCCGCTCTCATTTTACTGGATAACGTCTTACGGTTTTAAGTAATTACGTGCAGACCCTTGGTTCTTTTGAAAAAATCTTCATTTTTTTGCGAAAAACCCCTCCGCTCTCATTTTATTAGATAACGTCTCGTGGTTTCTTTAGAATTACACGTGGGTCCTTAATTTTTTTGGGAGAGGCCTCTGGCACGTTATTTTTTTTCTAATTTTTATTTCTTTTATTTCGATCCATATAATAGTTAATGCGACGTAGCGTTGTGTTTACGTTGCTAGTTTATACCAAATCTAGAGTAGAAGGTCGAGCTGCCAAACATCCAGTAATGTCGCACCCAACCAGACGCCCCCCAGCACACCAACCATCTCTAAATGGCCAAATTACTCGCTGGGCCGTGCGTAGCAGTGGGTGCAACGGACGGATCACACGTCTGAATTCTGGGGCGGCCGAACTACTGGCGCCATCAATCGAACGTACGTCACAGCTCACAAGTGTACCAAGCTCAAGAGTTAGCCTCTTGAACAATTCGGAGTCACGCATTCGGACGAGACATGTGGCGTTTCATGACAACTGACAGGCATAATGTCTTGGTGATTACTCTGGCTACTAGTGAAGTGAAAGGAGGACTCCTGTGTCTGTGTTGAGTTATATGCACTAATTAATTTATATAAAAAGTTAAATTAATAAGAAAAAACGAATAATTTATTTATATTTTAACATATCCTTACGTGTAAGTTTCTATAGATCTAAGACGTAAAATAAAAATGTGTCGTAATTATTATTATTTAATTACACCAATCGGTTCTTAGCTGATGAGAAAATACGAAAAATTCACTTATACTTCAACATTATCCTCACCTATAGGTTCATAGGCTCTTATAGATCCAACATATTGCATAGAAATAGCTTTTAATTTATTAGTTTTTACCATTATTATGTTTTAATTGTGTTAATCGGTTCTTGAACTTAAATTTTTTTTAACTTTGATACTATATTAAGTTATATATATATCAATCAATTTATTTATCTAGTTGATGTGAAAGGACAAATCGCTTACATTTCAACGCTGTGCAAGCTAGCTAGCGAAGTTAAGTGAAGGTGAATCACAAAGGGTGAATTAACTTGCGTGTCAGAGTGAGTGAGTTGGGAGTGTGTGTGGTCACCACGAAACGACATGTTGGAAGCATTCCGTCACCAGCTATCGATAAAAAGATGCTTACCACCGTACTTAAGGTCCTGTTGTTTTGCAATTTTTAAAAGTTATTTTTAGTTTTTTCTATAATAACTAACTTTTAAACAGAGTATTTTTTTAAAATAAAATCTACAAGTTAATTATAATACACGTTAAAAAATTAATATCTGTACTATCAAAAATCGCAAGCGAATATCTCTTTCCGTAATCTCTATCGTAAACAGCCAAAAAACCATCAATCACAGCTAAAAATCATCAACCGCAAAAAAAAAAACAGACCCATCATCTCCCCTAACCTACTACTGGCTACTATTGCCAGTGGTTTGTCTCAGGAACTGACATTTTGCAGTGAATGAAACCGCAGGAGTTGATTTCGCCAAGCAACAATGTTGCAGACTACTGTAATTAAGGCGTCATTAGCATTTGGCAAGAAGCCGAGTTACAAGTGAAGCTGAAGGCAAAAAAAGCGAAATCTTATGCACATATTACAACGGTTTACAGCAACAAAACCATTAGTTTCCCCACCAAAGATTTCCCATTTTTATTGCTCTTTTGGAAGTTCAGAAGGCCGAGATGATGCCGACTCTACCCCTCCGCCGCGGGCTCGCCGCCGCCTTTAAGCCCCCGTCGGTGCCCTGATTCCACAGCCGTACGACGTTGCCGTTGAGCGCCGTCGCGTTCCGGTACCGCCCCATCTCCGCGGTCGCCGTCGCCCTGAGAGGCACAGACCTCACTACCTCCCATTCGAAAGGATCCGTCTCCGACGGCTCGTAGACGCCGTCATCATCTTCCAGATCCTGATCCTCCTCCTCGTCGTCGCCGTCATCATCCACGTCGCAGCACCCAACACAGCCACTGTCGTAGTAGTACGCCGTGTACCTCTCCTTGGGCGAGGGCGCCGGCGACGAGGTCGACTTCGGCGGTCTCTCCAACGATCTCGCCGGCTCCTGTGATGTCTCCGCCAGGGATGGATCCAAATCCAAAGGCTTCGAGGGGGTGCTCATAGTGGCAGGAGTGGAAGAGCGGAGGCGCCAGAGGCCGGCGGCCGCGGCAGCAGCGAGTACCGCGGCGAGGCAGGTCCAGGCGGCAGCTCCAGTGGCGGCCGAGGCCTCCGGGAGGGGGTAGAGGTGGAAGGCTACGGCCTCGAGGGGGTTCTCGAGAAGGTCCATCGATATTGCCGGCGAGGTGGTGGGTTTCGCGGTTGCTCCAGCTCTGTTTGCTCTGGATGGGAGAGGAGTGAGTGGGAAGAAGAGGGAAGCGGTATTACGGTATTTAATGGCGGGGAGGAGGAGGTTGGTGATTAATAAATGTGTGGTAGGTTTTTTTACCTGTGGTTTTGGTTTATGATTTTAAATTTTGATTATTTATAAAAAATATATAGAGAAAAATAATTATATATAATTTTAGTTGGTATAATTGAATTTGATATAGTATCTATTATAATCTATTTATAAATATCATCTTAAAAAAATATAATATTTAAAAGATAATTACTATAATAAAAAATGATAAATCAAAGAAAAAAAACCTAGACCTGGGCCGTTAGATGGTGAGACCAAGGAGAGGATCGGGGGAATATGCTGGGTATCGGTGGGAGCGAGTAGGGAGATGCTGTGATGGATATGCCGAATTTTTCATTTTGTTTTCTTAATTGGATCTTACTATTCCTCCTACTACACTTACAAGGCGGGCCACGCTGGTTTCCGGAGAAATTTGCCAGAGGCACCTGCTCCAGGTGGGTAAAACCAGATTCTTTTTTGCGATTACAAAAGAAGACGCATAAACATATTTCTAAGAGCTCCACTCAATTCGGCTTATATAAATCAGCTTATAATTTTTTTAAACTATAACTGGCTTATTTACACTGTAGCTGTTGGTGACTTTTTGGCATAATTAAGTTTAAAAAAAAATTTAAAAATAAAAAAAAGATTAGCCCATCATAGACAATACAAACGAATACAATGAAAAAGAAAAAGCAAAAAAACCCAAAAAACTAAAAAAAAATAATCAAAAAAGGACGAAATTAAGAAATAATAAATTAGAAAGCAAAAACCAGAAGATGAAACCGAAACAAACAAGGCCTTAACATATATCCAGAAAGATAGAGTTTGGAGATGAATCCGTGATCTCATACAATTTCTACTGAAAATGTATTCACATGTACAGAAAAAGTAAGTACTAAGATTTAAATCTTGGTGAGTCCAGTTATACACCTATAACTCCACCACTCTACCAAGAGGTGGTTCCAATAAATCCAGATTTCAAAAGCGGAAGCGGTTTGTCTAATTGAAGCTTGTATGTTTAGTTATTTTTTCCCCTAAAGTTGCTCAGCCGTTGATTGTGGTAGCATGAAAATAGAAAATCACCATAATATCTCAACGTGCGTCGGTGCGCTGCGTTTGAGCCCGTGGTGCGCCTAGCAAATTCGCCTGCCCGCGAGTCGGTCCGTCCGGTCGGGACGGTGATGGCTTTCGGCCTCGCGGTGGGATGAGGCGCGCGCACACGTCCGGTGACTGACTGCTGTCCAGTGGACGATGGGGCAACTGGGCCACGCACACCGACGCACGGTTAGTCCGGGAACTGGTTAGAGGGTGATCCGAATAACGATGGTTTTAATTTGAAAAATATCGTAGTTGATCAAAAACACCAGAAATGAGTTAGTGAATAGTGAAAAAAGGTGAAGTTAGAGCGCGCTCAAAGCGATCGAGCCCTTAGTCCAGGAACTGGACCCTTCTCTTCCTCTGGAGACACTCGTTTTAACGGTGATTTCAGGTTTTTTAACTAAAATTTTACTGTAATTGGTTTTTTTACTGTAGCTGATTTGGTCTTTTAAGCATAATTAATTTAAAAAAAAATAGAAAAAACATGTTAACCATTAGGGATAATACAAAGGAATACGGGAAAAAAGAAAAAAAATACAAAAAAGTCTAAAATATTTTTAAAAAATTCAGAAAAAGATGAAATACTAAATAGTGAAAAAAAAGCAAAAACTAGAAACAGAAATCGAAAAAAGACCGAAACGAGCAACACCAAATCTCCCGTTGGATTGTCCGGTGCAGTTTCGATAAAAAGAAGGTGAGGCACAACACCGCCAGGTTCAGGTTAGTCAGTGGCAGGGCGTGACCGCGTAGGATCGATGTGCCGTGCACGATACCAACTTCGCGCCTGATGATGCTGCTAACCTTGTATTTATCCGGCAAATTAACCCGAGAGGTCTAGAGGAAACAGCACGATTCCAGTAAACTTTACAGGTGCCGTGTGTGTATACAAGTTTTCCATTGCATAATTGACGTGTACGCCCGGAGATTCTGAGAGCTGCCACTTGTGTAGTCAAAAGGCTCCCTTCTTTACAGTAAATGCCCCGACCGGCTTATACCTTAAGCTTTTGATTTATGATTGGAACTGAATTATAGAAGTTATTACTTTAAAAAAATGAAAAAAAATAGGAAAATAACCGTTATATCGTCACGGATAGTATAAAAGAATAAGAAAAAAAAAATAAAAAACCAAAAAACTAAAAAAACCAAAATAAGTCAAAATTAGAAGCTGATACATTCTGTGTGACTTCTTACTTAAATAAATCAAAAGTCAAAATAAGCTAAAAGCTGAAATCGTTTAGAGTTGGCTATGTCTTACTCAAACAAATAAACATGAAAACTTCGTCGCCTTTTTAAACGGTTTATCGGTATTCGGTACATTTATACAAGTGCTCATACTATGATCAAAAGCTATTGGCCGTAACCATAAACCATCAACCACAATCGAAAAGAACCTATCTAAAGTCTCAGTGTTCATAGCGAGATTAGGATTACGGAAACTCCTCACAGCCAAGTCTCCAATTTTAGAGAATTTTTACGGTATATTTACCACTAGTAAAGGATGATAGTATAAATAAAATATAGCCATTGATTTCTCAAAGGTACTATAAACTTTTTCACATAGATATTAATTTTTTCTATGGGTATTATCAACTTTTTTCATAATATCCTGATGGAAGTTACTTGGTTGGCCATGGGTTTCCTTTGAAACAAAGATGCACGCAGGGCACAAAATCTCGTCGAGCCAGAAATATCCCCGCCACTGGGAATTTGCAAACCAAGAGAATTTGAAAATTTTCAAATTTAAAATTTAAAGTTTGAAATTTGAGTTAGATATGCACTCCACCATTCCCTACATGCATCTCTTTATCTGTTTAGCTCAATAAAACAAAAAAAATGTAAGATATGAACAATATGATAGAATAATGAATCTAACACTCGAATAATATTGGAGTTCAGAATATGAGTGCGCTTCTAATTTGAACTGCTACACAGGAAATTGCGATTGGATGTCCCTTAATCTCGGATTAGATAGTTTTCACGTACATATGTATTAGTAGTGATCAAAGTTTATTGAGGAGTATGTTAAGATTTGCACGCACACAATTGGCACGTAGCATGATTCCTATCTGCATGCATGCAAGAGAAAAAAAATCCGGGGAAAATAGTAAACATTGTTACTAGTTAATTCCAAAATTACGGTTGCATGCGTGGCTCCGTTCGGGCAATTATAATTTTAATCCTCTACTAAGGATTCTACTACTTATACTACTTAAATATGTACAGCTCTTTTACCGTAAAACAACGATGACATAGCATGTGCAGTATAGATAGATACACGTAATATCTGGATCAACTGGGACCAAGAAAAAGAAGGCACCGATCGATATACATCGAACGCCTGCAGGCGCGTACCTTCCTTCAGTATGCGTTGTATATGTTAGAGTATAATATTTAGTAGTGTTAGAGTATAATATATGGTAGGATAAAGTTCAATTGGGATTACAATTTCTTGGATCATCTTACCCTCCAAGTCCTGTACCTCTATATATACTGCTCTAGAGACTCAATGTAATACATCTAATTCCACCTATTACATCTTCCTTCAGTATACGACGACAGAGGTGAAAGGAATAGTTGGCCTGGAACCTAGCTAGCTACCGCGATAACAGTCAATTTAATTAAGGAGCCCCCTCGAGTCGAATCGAGTCTTTCATAGGCTCTGCAGGATCTTGAGCGTCTCGCCGATGTGCTTCTCAGGCTGGAACTGGTTGTTGTAGACGTACTGCACCACGCCGTTCTTGTCCAGCACGTACGTCTGCCGCCCCGGCAGCGTCCCGAACAGGTCCGACGGCACGCCCCACTCCTTGCGCACCGTGTTCCCCTCGTCGCTCAGCAGCGTGAACGGCAGCCTGTACTTCTTCGCGAACGCCTGCGGCCGGCCGGATCGCATTCGCAGATGGTTATAGCTAGGTTGAGCTGATCGGAGTCAGATCGATCACTAGCGAGCTCATACCTTGTGGGAGGCGGCATCATCGCCACTGACGCCAATCACCTCGGCTCCGGCCTTCTTGAACTTCTCGTAGGAATCCCTGAACGCACAGGCCTGCATGCGCAACCACAAACCGGATTGGAGCAACGTTGCAATGTTGCAGCCAATTTTTGCAGGATGCAGCCAAGGAAGGAATTTCATGTTAGGATGGAATACCACATGTTATGACATCCACAAGGCAGAACAATTAAGAATACAAGGCAGAGATTTAACATAAAAAACTCTTACAAGTAAAAAATCATGGATGTACGATGGACGAAATCGCTATATAAGGAGAAGTTATATAACGCTCTTAGCGTATATGTGATTCTGCATCTCTACCAGGTAACTTACAGAGGATATGAATAGCATTGGGAACAACAGTCACAGACGAGACAAGAACGAGGTCCTAATCAGTAACAAAACAAAGACTTACTAGAAATTAGAACAATAACATTCTCGTATATGGGAACAACACCTTGCTTGGAGAATATCAGAACATAACAATGTAGAGTTGCAGTAAAAAACGCTTCGAGTAGTCATGTATGACTCTAGTCAGTGCACGCACCTTAATACACTACGTTGATGTGGGTCAGTGCAGAGTGCATTACAAACTCGAAGATGGTCCCAATCAAAATCTTCGATTAGTTCGCATTACTTTTTTTATCGAATTTTTCAAGCCATCAGAAAAACCAACAGTGGTTAGATCTAATCAGATTTGGATCACAAAATATAATAATCTCTACCTTGACCCAAATTCCTTTTGTAGCAAAAAATCAAATGTCCAAAAGGACTAACGAGTAATACCGACCAAGTCTGAGCAGAGCTCATACTTAGTGGTAAGAATTTGCTGTGTCATCATATTGATTGGATTCTCATGAGTACTAATCTTATAAACTTTGATATAACCTTGTGTAAATAACTGCTCGCATGAAATAATATATGACTTCAATATGATTTGTTCTCTCATGAAACATTTGATCTTTTGTAAGACAAATAACGCTTTGACTATCACAGAAAATATCAGTGTAAGATGTACTTCCACAAAGCTCAGTGTAAAAATCCCTTAACCAAACAACTTTTTTATAGGCTCCTGAAATAGTTATGTATTCGGCTTTAGTGGTCAAAAGAGAATAGTACCTTGTAAATAGGCTTTTCAATTAACAGCACAATCTCCAACCATGAAACATAACCAGTAAGAGATATTCACTTATCCAGATTTCCTATGAAGTTAGAGTCAACATTTCCAATAGTCCAGCACTGGTCTGTCTAAAATACAAATAAGCATTAGAAGTGCCCCTTAAATACCTGAAGATCCACTGAATAGCCCTCTAGTGGTCTTTTCCAAGATTGGCTATATATTTGCTGACTATACTCAAAGCATAAGATAGGTCTGGGCAAGAGCAGATCATGGCGGACATAAGTGATCCGACTGTGTTTGCATATAGAACACTTTACATGCATTCAACATTTTCAATTGTTTGCAGATTTGATGCTAAATAAAGCTTAAAATATACAACTAGTGGTGCAATGGTCGGTTTGTCCTTGTGCATGTTGAAGTGACAAATAACTTTTTCAATATACTCTTTTTAACTCCGGTATAGTTTCCTAAACTACCGATCTCTAATAATTTTGTACCAAGAATCTTCCTTACTACACCGACATTTTTCATCTAAATTCACTATTCAATTGTATCTTTAGCTTTAAAATTTCATACTTATCTTTTGTTGCGATCAACATATCATCGACATAGGAGCATATTAAACCTTTGAGAGATTATAAATGAGTTAAATCTTTTGTACCACTGTCTGGGTGATTGCTTTAAACCATAGATAGACTTCTTTAGCTTGCATGTAAAAGCCTCCTTTTCTGAAATGACAAAACCTTTCGGCTGCACTATATAGATATCTTCTTTCAATTCCCCATATAAGAACGCGGTCTTAACATCTAGTTGCTTAAGCTCAAAATCATGCATAGTCACAATGCTGAGTAGAATACAAATAGAATTATACTTTACTACAGGGGAAAAATATATGTGAAATCATACCTTTGATTTGGCTATATTCCTTTGCAACGAGCTTTGCCTTGTACCTGACCTGGTCAGTCAATGATATGTATTCGTTCTTCTTGTAAATCCACTTGCAGCGTATAAGTTTCATTTCAATCGGGAGCTCGATTAGCTCCTAAGTAGAATTCTTCTTAAGAGATTTTGTCTCCTCGTGCAAAGCAGTTATCCACCTCCCTGACTCATTAGAACAGATGGTTTCTGGATAAGTTGAAAATTTAGCAGTCCCTTCAATGTCTTCTATCACATTTACACAATAGGCCACAACGTTAGCTTCTTCAATTAACCTCTTCGGAGGCTGAATGGTTCTCCTTACTCGACAACTGCAATGGATTATTGGTTTCAACCAGTTTCTGTTAGATGACTATTGGTCAGAGCCTGAACAGGGGCTTCCTATGAATTTTCTCTGTTGGCTTCTAGTGAGAATCCTGAATCAATAACGTGCCCCTTGCAAGCCAGTCTTTTGCTGTTTTTCGGGAGTAACACTGGTCATGTTGTCTTTTGTCATAGTAGACTCACCAAATATAATATTTCTGCTCATGATTACCTTTCTAGTTTTGGAATTCCACAATTTGTAATATCTCACACCAGATTTTTAACCTTGGAAGATGCACTTAGTACCACTTGGTCCTAATTTCTCATTATTGACATGGGCATAAGCGACAACAAAAAATCTTCAAACTCGAGTAGTTGGTGGGAGAACTTGACCACTTCTCAATTGGAGTTTTTCTGTCTATGACAGTGTTCGGTGATCAGTTGATCAAATGACATGCAGAGGAAGCGGCTTCAACCCAAAAAATCCTTAACTGACTTGATATCGACAGCATGCAGCACACCTATCTATTCATGTGCTCAGCCACACCATTCTACTATGGTGTACCCAGAATAATATAGTGCCTCATGATCTCTTCCGATCGGCACAATGCTTCAAATTTTGCTAAGTAAAACTCCAAGTTATTATCTATTCAAAGTTTCTTGACATGATTGTTGGTCTGTTTTTCTATCATAATTTTTCACTTTATGAATGACTTGAACACATCAGACTTGTACCTGATAAAGTATGGCCAAACTCTTCTCGAGTAGTCATCAGTGATGGTCAACATGTAATTTACGCCTCTAAGAGATAGAACGCGAGATTCTTCCTATAAATCGGAGTGAATATAATCCAATATATCTCTTAAAAAATGAGTGTCAGTATTGAAACTTACCCTTTTCTATTTGCCAAATATACAGTATTCACAGAACATCAACTAGTCGACTCCTTGATCACTAAGCAAACTTCTTTTGCACAACTCCTTCATACCAGTTTCACTCATGTATCCTAGACGTATGTGGCATAGATTAGTTTGATCGATATTGGACAATATGGTTGAAGAAACAACAGTGGTTCCGACCAGCATAGTGCCTTGAAGATGATACAAATTTGCTACTTTCCTATCACCTTTCGTCACAACAAGAGCACTTTTAGAGACCTTCAGGACTCCACCTTCACCTGAAAACTTGTACCCTTTGCCATTAAGAGTACTTAGTGAGATAAGGCTCCTTTTCAAGTTTAAAATATGTTGGATTTTCAATAGGGTTCTAATGGTGCTATCAAATATCTTGATCTGGATAGAACCAATACCTGCAATTTTGCATAGAGTATTGCCTTCCATCAACACTGATCCACTCGAGGTCGTTTCATAGTTAATGAACTAATTATGGTTCAGATTCATATGAAAAGTGTAGGTTGAATCAAGAATCTACTCATCGTCGGTTTTAGAATCACTGACAAAGGCAACAAGGACATCTCCTTGAAACATTCTTTAGTAACAAACGTGGCTATGACTTCTATTTTGTTGATCTTTCTTGAAATTATTATTATTTTCTCCTTGTCCTGGAGTTCCGATACTTGGATTTGTCATGGCCATTTTTCTTATAATGATGGCACAACTCTTGTTCTTTGACTGAGACTGGCCTTGAAACTCACTCTTGCTCCTGAAATCCCTAGTTTAAGACTTCTCAGTTTGTCATTTCTCTTCCATAAATAGATAAACTATCTATATGCGAACTAGAGTTTTCACTCAACACCATGGTTTTTAGCTTCTCATTTACATGGAGAGCATCGTAAATCTCCTTGAGGGTGAGAGTATCCCAACTATAAAAAATTGTATTTCTGAACATAGAGAATGAATTGGGCAACAAGTAGAGTACAATAAGACTAAAACCTTCATATTCATATTTGATCTCTAGTGCTTTTAGATCGGTGATGATATCTTTAAAAGCGGTCAAATAGTTCAATATAGATCCGTCTTCTGCCAATCTGAGCGAGAAGATCTTCTACATCACAGGCATCTTGCTGGTTAGATCCTCGGTCATGCAGATCTGCTCTAGCTTTATCTCTAACGCAGCGGTGGTGGCTTCCTTTGTGACCTCCCAGAGAATATTGTTAGAAGGATGAAGATGTATCTAAGGGGGAGCCTCACGACCTCTTCTTTGTTTCTCCTCGGTGGACCATGCAATGAACATCTTGTTGATTCCCAATAATGCATCATTCAAATCGAGCTATGCTAGAATAACTTGCATCTTGATCTACTATAGAGAAAATCTTATGTTTTGGTCGAGTAGTGCAAAATCATACTTCATTGTTGTCATGTTAAAAGTGTCCTAGATTTGATCTAGACAAAGAACATAGTTCTGATACCACTTGTTAGATTCGAATACCACCTGCTACGAAATCGATAAGACATCATGAAACAAATGAAGAACAACTAAGGACATGGGACAGGGATTTAGCTGAAACACCTTTGCGAGGAAACAACCATGGACACACGATTAGCGAAATTACTATATGAGAAGCTACAGAATGCTATCGGCGTATATGTGATTCTTTGCCTCTACTAAGTAGCTTATAGAGGATACAAATAGTCTTAGGAATAAGTGTAGAAATGAAACAGAGTTCTAATCGGCAATAAAACAGAGACTTATTGGAAACTGAAATAGTAACTTTTTTGTAGATGTGAACAACACTCCGTTTGGAGAGTCTCAGAAGATAACGATATAGAGGTGTAGTTGAAAGCGCCTTGAGTAGCCGCGTCTGACTTCAGTTAGCACATGCACCTTAGAGCACCACATTGATGCGAATAGTGTAGAGTCCATTACAAACTTGATTCCAATCAAAAACTCCGACCAGTTTGTATTGCTTTTCTGATCAATTTCTTCAAGCGGTCGGAAAGATAAAAAGTAGTCGGAAAGGCTAAATTGGGATCACAAAATATTACATCCCATAACAATGGCTCAACGTGAATTTCTTGGCATTTCAGCTGGGCTATTATATTTTTTGAAAGAAAAGTTGGGCTATTATATATGGGAACCGCTACTAATTAAACTAATCTAGCTAGTGTTCGCAAGAACAGATCTTTTTACGAACCTATTAGACCATAGCATCGCCTGCTGGAAAAACTAATCACTGACCTGTTTGGTGCAGCCGGGAGTTTCGTCGGCGGGGTAGAAGTAGACGACGACCGGCTTGCCCTTGAACTTGGAGAGCGACACGGGCTTGCCGTTCTGGTCTTTCAGAGTGAAGTTTGGCGGCACGCTGCCTTTGGTCACCTACAAGCCGGAACCCAATCGAGCACCACGAATTCACCACTAACACGTACAAACATACGCCGCTTCTGCGAGCTATATAGCTAGGTACCTTGCCGCAGAGGATGCCCGTGGACGTCGCGCGGCGGCGCGGCGTCGGCACGGCGAATGCCGGCGCCCTGCGGCCGTGGAACGCGGGCCTCGCCGAAGCGGAGGGCCTGCAGAGGAGCGCCTGCGCGCGAGGAGACGGAACGCGCGATGACGCCCGAGGAGTCAGCAGCAGAGAAGGCTTGCAAGCCGTGGAGGCTGCTGCGAACGCCATCGTGGATGGAGAGCCTCAGGAGAGGCCGGCCGGTCCTGGCTGCTGCTGCTCTCTATGGTCTTCTTCCCTTCTCCTTTCTCTGGTTCTCTGGAGAAACCCTCCCGTGACGGTTGGTTGGTGGTAGGGGGTATCAGGATGAGATGAGAGGGGTCTTTTGCGCCGACGTGGCACAACTTGGTGCCCTTTGCTGTTGATAGCGAACCTTTTGGTTCTTTTCCACCCATTTAGCCGTCATTATGAGAGAACCTCATAATGACCTCTGAACAATTAGCGAACCTCTGCTTTCTTAATACAGGTGGTCCATTGGCCTGCAGGTCAATTTCCGACGACCACGGTATAGGCTGTCCATTGGCCGGCAGGCCCTATATAAGAAGTGCATAAAACATAAATTAAGAGACTATATAAGAAGGTTCAGGATTATTTATGATAAAACATTATCAATGTATGTGGAGTTAAAATTCAATTTTATAAAAGATTTGGATTTTCAGTTTGTGGTTCAGCTCTCGACAGTTAGACCGGCTGTGCACAGTCTGAATGGCCCTGCACAACGGTCTAACCGTTTGTCTCTGTAGCTTTGACAGTGTGTTCTAAAATTTGGGAGTTTGGTCAAGGATCAGGTAAATTAGTCCTAGGTTAGTACATTCATATTGCATGAAGTATGTTTGAGCTAATGTGAGTTAAGTTATAAAGAACTTGTGCTCGAAAATAATTTTTTGGTATTTAGAAGTGCACAAAAGTTTGAAGTCAACTATAGCCAATAGTAAGGATCGGGACTACGCCCATAGAGGAGCCGAGGTCTAGAACAGTTAAGGATACTGGGTGAGATGGTTAAGCTTAAGCATATTACAAAGGAATACAAGAAATATTGAAGGAAAGGTTTGAGCAATGAGTTGCATCAAGTGGCTTGGTCGGTCTAAGGGAGACGTGGTCCATGGAACCGAAGCGAGAAAGACTTGTCGATGTGTGGTAAGCCATTGGTGCGTCTATATGTGGCAAGTATGGTGATTGCTTACAAGGAAAAGAGAATATCGGTCAAGGTTAGGGTATTTTGGTAGTTTAATAAATGCTGAAAACTTCATTAGATCAAAACTGCAGCGCTTGAAGCGATGCTTGGGAAAGCGATTTAGGTTAATGAGATGGTGAGAACAAGTAGATCAAATGCTAAAGACTTAGTAGGTTTAGGCTCATGGATTTGAAAAGTGTGCATAAGTTAAGTGTGAGCAAAAAAATTCGTGTTGTATGGGGTTAACAAGTTTTCCTTAATTATGCTAATGGATAGTATCCATTAAGGTTAGATGCGTGCTGGTTGCTTCATCTATTTAGTGGGTTGGAGATAGAGGCTTGCATGCTAATCATTCCAACTATTTCATTCTTGAATTAGGATTAAGATTTGGGAGAGAAGAGTGAGTGTTGTAGTATGCTCTCTTGTCCTTCTTATGAGTGACTGAAAAATCTTTATCTTTAAGTAGCAATATTATTAAGTTTATTCATCTCTCATGAATTCTTATTGTTTTGATTGATTTGCTCTTATTCTTTGTTGGTTCTCTGTCTCTTCTCTCCTATTCTTAATCTTGCTGCGTACTAAGGACGTGTAAGTGGTGAAGATGACTTATATAGATCAAATCCTATCAATCTAGGCACTGTGGTTTACAAGATTTCGATGTTGCCCGGTTCTTCCTTGATTTGGAGCTTACTTGAGAAATCTTGATATAAGGGTTTTGGTTTGGTTGGTTGGTTTTGCTTGCTGTGACATATGGAAATACATTTAGAATTATTTTGGCTGTTCTTATCCCATAAACAAGTTGTTTATCAAGTTTTTGAGATTTACTTGGTTTTGGTGTAACCTTGCATATTTTAAGGAAATATTAGAACTTTGAGCAAGATCCATGTAATCCTTTAATGGAACATGTTCCTAAGACCCTCAACAAGGTGTGTGTGTGCAAAGTTTGATTTCATTTGATCATAGCTTTTAAAGTTTGCACCATAAGTGGCTTTGATCGGACTGATTTTCTGTTTTGAGTACAAGGGAGCAGTTAGACCACTTCTAAACCTGATTAGACTGGCCATTGGTTAGACGACAAGCTTGTAGCCGATCAAATTGTTGGTGTGTGGCCGGTCAGACCGCACCTCCATTGGTGGTCAAACTGGCTAGGTGCTGATTTTTGAGACTTTGTTTGTTTTGGGTAGTGGTTAAGATTTAGGCTATCAAATCTAATTTTCTTAGTTTTCTAGTTCTGGAGTGAAAGATTTCAAAATATTTGGAAGAAAATTTGGAGAAAACATCATTTATCCTCTCTGTTGCCATCGTCGGTCCTACACACACATATGCTATTTACTATGAGCAGGACAACTGTGAGCAGCACCTTGATCAAAGCATAACGATTGTGAGTGGCGCTCTTTGTTATTTTACTGCCATACAATATGATAAGCACTAGAACATTATATATAGTCACATTTTGTAAAATGTTGTATTCGGTTGATTATTAGCAATGTCGAGTGTACGACATTCAATTTGTTAAGTGGTTGTCATTAGGTTACTCCAGAGTCCAAAAGAAATGGACTAATATTACACGAATGACTCCTTAAGGGGTAAGAGCCATTAGTAAATCCTATCCATTGATTGGAGAGGGTTGATTTTGGCTAATAGGAGTAAAATGCTAACCGACTATAACCAGTTGCTCTGTCATAGTCACCAAAGGAATGACTCCAGAAAAGGAATGTCTTAATGGGACCAATCGCCTAGAGAATCAATTAAGACATCTAATGCTACCGGTGTAAACATACTTGGTAATGGAATTTCCAAATCTCAATCTATAAAATGTTTAATGAATTCAAATTAAACCCAAACGTTGCTTGGATTCAAATATAAATTCAACAACCATATACGAATTCCAATCATATTCTATTCACTTTAGATAAGGTGTGGTCTATGAAGAAACATCCAAACACTGAAGAAATTGGTAGTCTTTGTCCGTTCATGCCTTGCAAGGTAAGAGTAATTTACAATCACACCAAGGGAACCACGTCTTAGTGGTACGATTATGGGAGTACGACTCCACCCACCATGGTTTGAATGTTATGCTCATCTTTACGCACATGCGTGTGCATCTCAGTAAGAACTTTATTATATCATGAATTTATCCTCGCCTTCCATATTTCTAGGTGTGCTAAGGGGGCATACTCTAGGTGTGTGTGTGTGATGGTGGTGTGTGTGCATGTGTGTGTTTTCCTTGTAATTGCAAAAAAACAAAATGTTGACAACAACAAAAAAAAACAACTCTGAGAAAAAAAATCATGTTTAGTTTCCATATATAGGATATCCTTTTTCCAAATTCCTCACTTCCTTTGATTCTAAAAGCTGATGGAAATGATAATATCACATATTTAATGGTCAAAGATGACTTAATAAGTCACCATGTTAAAATTTAGCTATTAGATCATGGGAAATGGATGGTCCAAGTATGGATGGGCTTGATGGAAATGGAATCACCCGAGAGCCATCCTTCACTCACGCTGTCATCACCGACCAGAGTGGCCACGGAAGGCGGCGCGCGCTCGACGACGACGGCAGCCTCAGTGCCCTTGCTGTTCTTCTTGCCAAAAGTCAGGAACCTCTTGACCCCTGCCACTGCATCCATCGGTGACTGCACAGCGACAGAAACACTGTTCCTCTGATTGTTCGGCGTCAGCGTGCTCTTGTCGGCGTCGGCGTCCTCATCCCGTTTCTTCCTTAGCCTTGGCCCTTGAGGCGTCCGCTTCCAGCAATTGCTCTGTGGATTGAGCGCTGCTCGAAGATGGGCTGTGGGGCGGAGAATCGGTGGCCGAGGCATCAAGCTCCGAGCTATGGGAGAAAGATGACGGCACATTGGAGTACAGAGATTCAGAGCTCTCCCGTGACGCTGCTTCTGCATCAATCACCGGGCTTTCTCTGACGATCGTGTCAGATGATGCCATGGTATCCTCGAAATTTTCAGTTTCCTTCTCATCTTCAGGCTTTGGTTCAGCATCTGAACCAGGACCAACCAATGCTTGAGAAGACTTCACGGCTTCCTCTTCGTTGTCCTTCTTGATGTAGACATAGCTTGGCTCGGTGTCTGAGTCGCTGATGATCTCTACATCTCCAAGCTTGTCAGAAGATTGTGCAATCTCATCATCACCACCATTGCCTTCATCGATGTTGAAATTCTCTGCTTCAACATCTGAATATTCGGAGCTGTCAACGTTGCTGTCGTTGCCAATTTTATCTAGTCTGGTACAACCATCGACCTGTCTGGGAATCACCAATGGCGGTGAGGTGTGCGCGACGCCAATGCCTGTTCTCCTAAGGTGAGACGGCTCAGAAGCAATAGCCGCAGCCATCTTGATTTCAGCAAGGACAACCTGTTCATCTAGACAGCTCCGCGTCAGGGTAATGGCATCAGCACTCGGCGCAAGAACCGGCGCCCCTTTCAGAACCCCCGCACTGTCGTAGCTGGCCCGCGGGAGCTGCAAGCGCGGTGGCCTCGGGTTATCCCTGACGATGGAGCAGCGGCGCTCCTCGTCCTTGAGCAAGCTCCTGCTCCGTGACAATGTCTTCAGCCTCGGCGTCGCATCAGCAGTGGACGTTGTCGGCATCCTGTTCTCCTTTCGTGGCGTGGTGGGTAGCTCTGCCTGCGGTGGCTCCCGGTGCAACGGTCGCCGGTTGGACAGACTCGGGATGGCCGCCGCCGCCGGTGACGACGACATGCTGCTCCTGGGACGTGCGAGCTTCATGGCCGAACTGCATCTTGGCGTGGCAGGGGAGATTGTTTTCACCTCAAAGTTCAGGGGCTTTTGCTGCAGAGATGTATTAAGGGAGCTCTAGTTAGTAGTATCGTAGTATGCATATGCTTATCTAGAAACACGCTTCTTTCGCTGTTTAAACAAGGAACCACTCTGATCAGTGAATGTTACTGCTGCATCTGGTGAGTGCTAACGCTAAGTTCCTAAGATAATTCCGTTTGGTGCTTATAGAGCCACTTTAATATCTCTGGGGAATATGATCTGACCTTTCCTGGTTTACAGTTTACACACGCAAACTCCCGAACATACACATTGTCCAGTTCAATAGCGCTCACTGTTTGGTAGGAACACCATTGAGCCAAAAAAACAATCGCAACACTGTAACAGTAGAACTGATTGGTGAAAGATGAAACAACTCCAAAAACTTCAAAAGCAAATTTGAAATTTCTTGGATTTTTTTTGTTTGAAGCCCCAAGCCAGCCTTTGCTCTTGCTCTAAGATTCGTGCCCTTCTCCCTCCTTGGCTCTCCGCTTTTTCCCTCTCTTTGGCGCCTAGCCGAATGCCGCTTTCTCCCCCCCCCTTCGCTGTCGCCCTGCCCATGACTCTCGGCCGCGCCCATGCCGCAGCTCCCCCGACACCTGCCTACGTCAACACCTGCCGAGTGGTCCCCCTCACTCCCGCTCGTCACCGCCTCCAACTGCCCCAACCGCTCCCCTCCTCCCTCCGCCCAATGGACGCAGCGGCTCCCCTCCGTGTGGCACACCACTCCGCCCCCCCTCGCACCCTCGCCAGTTCCCGAGCCGTCGCGTCCCCGCCAACTCCGCAGGCGCCGTAGCCCCACCGCCATCGTTGCCCATGCCTCCCCGTAAGGTCCCTTCGTCCTCCTCCTCAGCACATCAACGGCACATAAAATAAAATTGCATGTAGTAAATAAAACCCCATCTCTTTAAGAAGTTTTTTTAATTGTTTTTAACTATTTACAAATAAAACTACATCCACATAAAATAATAGAACCCGTATACCCCTTCCTTGAAAATTTCATGCATACAGTAAATTAAGGTTTACCATTGTGATTTGCTGAGTACTGTTGGTTTAATTCCACCACTTTAGATACCAGATGAAGAAAGCACAATTCAAGTGTTCGTGTTAGGGTTGCGACCGCACCTAAGCTTTCTTGTGGGAATTTTATTCGAATCTTCTGATTGTAAAGTATAATTTGGGTTTGGACGCCCACAAAAATGTTAAAACTGATCATTAGGTCTTATTTCGTCAAACTAATCCTTTTTAAATGTCTGTAAGCAGGCTGGATACTCTTTCTGTCCGCAATAGAACTCCTGGGCTATTGAGGGACGTTTGGCGCCCCTGTTCCCAAAAATGGGCGTTACAGAGTGGTATCAGAGCGGGCTTGGTTGTAGGTTGCAACCCTAAGTATTGATCTGGTTATGCTAAGAATGTGGTTTTGCAAACTCTATATTTAAATGCAAAAGAATTTCGAAAATCACAAGTATTACTGCTATCTCGCCTTCTGGGTCAGGCAATGCATGATTCAACTCTGAATTAGAAACAAAACCTAGCTTCTTCCAGGACGATGTTGCCACGAGACTGAAGTGGCAACCTTTTAGTTTTCAAACACAAACACACGCAAATGGAGCTGATACATTTTTTGTCAAGAAAGGTATCGTGGTAGGATCCTAGGATAAACTTGAGAAAATTTTACGGTGTATTCTACCGACAGTAGAAATGTGGTAGCAGAATTAGAATCCGATCATTGATTTGTGAGGGTATAATCGATTTTTGTTTGTAAATCTTTTTTTCAAAAAGGTATTATGGATAATTTGCATTAACATATTTTGTAAACAACTCATTGCATTGGATCGATGCATTGGTCCCTGCCTACTGTCATCGGCACGGAGGTCGTGGCTGTCGCCAGCTCACCCTTGCCTGTGTCGCTGCCGGCTTGTTAGTGATATGATTTAGAGGCAATTATGCAGATGACTGCCCCACTTCTATGTTTATGAACTTTTAAATAATATATTATTTTGTCACTTGAATAAATATCTTTCATATTTATCTCAACAAGTATGTGACTTGTTTGTGGAACTCTTTAATTATATTTTGATGTTATTCTAAGTTATCTCTGATTTTATATCATTATGTGGGGATAATTATGATTTATAAATTAACACATGTGTTGATTGATGATTATGTTTCATGAATCATTGATTTAGGAATATCAAATGAATAATATGGATATATGTCAGATAATATGGTGTTAGATTGACCTACCATGAGACACTGCGGGAATTGTCATATTCTTAAGTATCATCAGTTGATCTTATACATAGTATATGTAGGATAATTAGACGTGAGATTGTCATAATTTTATATATGTGTAATAGTTTACTAGGGGTTGCCAAACACTGTTCTGTAACTGGGTGGTGATAAAGATAGTTTTCGAGTTTACTATGAAACATACGGAGGAATATGAATAATTAAGATAGAATTTGTCCCTCCTATATAACGGGAAAGATATCTCTGGATCTTTCGATGTGATTAGATTAAGGAAGTGTATGACCATACCGAATGTGTTTGGGAAGTCAATCATAACTGAGTTATCTACTACAGATTCGAGTGAAGGATTGAGCTATCGTACGATGGCACGCTTCTCGTCTTGAGTTTAATATGGTATTATGAGATAAAGAAATTGGTATATAAGTACTATATAGGTTTATCCAATATGATCTTTATGTATATTTGTGAGTCGTTATGTTCTACTAGGGACCACTACCAACTTATGGATCAGAAAGGAGTTTTTGCCTTATGACCAAATATACATGAATTTACAGGGTCACACACTTAATGAGTTGGAATAATAAAGATCTGAATGATAGATTCCGAGTGGAATACGATCTCTATTCGTATTCGATAAAGATCTAGCCTAAGACTTTCTGAGTTGTATACGATATTTAATCGTATTAGATAATGATCCGATTGGAGACTATATAAAGAGAGGTGTGGAGGCTTAAAGAGGCATCCCAAGACACACCCATTGAAACCCTAGCCGTCAACACTGATAATCTCTACCGTGGGCGCTGGTGCTAGCACACCGATGCACGGCGTTTCATCCTTGAACGTGTGAACCTCGGTAGAGGCACTGTTGCGACTGTGGCGCTGATCGAAATAATTGCGAGGAAGAGACGGTTGGTCAGTGGATGATCAACTACTCCCACTACACAGACGCGCGTGTTGTTGAACCGGTCTCTTTAATTCTACTTCCGCACACTGCGTGTCCAATGGTAATAATCTATGATCTCTTACTCGTATGACTTCCTAATTTATGTGGTAGAAAATTTTAATCTGAACTAGTGTAATCCATCCCTTTTTTACCGCTGCATTGCTATACCCTGCACCACCGCCGCACGCCCTTCCCTGCACCGCCACAGAGGTTATGGCCGCCGACGCCGCATTGCTATTCCCTGCTCCCCCGCCTCACCCTTGCCAGTGCTGCTTTGTACGGACGCCGTTGTCTCATCTCGTACACGTTCGTATCGTCATTTTTAGTAGCTGTCAAACCCCGTACGTGCTGTGTTCCCAATCTATCTCGCTTCTTTTCAAGGGAAACAGCCATATTCCAATTCCTAATTGGCAAATTACTCAACTAATCTACATTGTAGTGATGAAATAAAATGCAGATCACAATGATAACCAAATAGCAAGGTCATTATTTTCTTGTTGTTGGCTTACTGCTATGTCCATGGCGCAACTGAGGCCGTTGGTGGAGGGCAGCTGGTTCGATCGGAACTGAACAGGGAGCGCTTCCTTCCGTTCCTTTTTTTAACTAGGAAATTACAAATATACCCCTTGTGTGATTCCTACTATTCATGTTTTCGAGAGAAGTATAACAAAATATTGACTAATCTGATTTGTTGGAGAAAAAAATGAATGGCTTATATTAATAAACTGAGGTACCATAAAAGAGCTCTAAACTAGAACAGCGAAATGAACTTTTGTGCTACCAAACTTTCGGCGCCAAATCAAGGACAGTAATTTTTGCTTAATCATATATCAACACAAAGAAATTCAAAGAAATCAAGGTGAACCACCAAAATAAAGGCCAGAAAAAACGAGAACCGCTGCATTCTAAGGCCCTGTCCTTTACGGCTTTTAAAAGCTGCTTTTAATTTTTGCTACAGTAACTAACTTTTAAATAGAGTATTTTTTTAAGATGAGATCTACAAGTTAATTATAGTACACGTTAAAAAACTAATATCTGTATCATCAAAAATTCCAAGCGAGTATCTCTTTTTCCGCAATCTCTGTTGCAAACAGCCAAAAAACCATCAGTCGTAGCCAAAAGCCATCAGCCGCAGTCAAAAAGAACAGGCCCTAAGACATGTGACGTGTCTCGCCTAAAAGAGTGCTCTGATAGGATAGCTCAACTAAACTGCTCTTAACGAATCACAAGAAAGGTACAAAAGTGTCCCAAGAACGAGATCAACAACAAACAAGAAACGTGAAGCCTGTTGCATCTCCCAAAATACGATGCCTACAGAACATTTTTGACCCAAAGATTGCGCAAGGGCACAAGATTTGATTTTTTAGCTGTTGTTTTCAAACATTAGCCGAAGAGAAATCAAGAATAGTGTGAAAAAAAAGACCATGGAATAACAGTGCAAAAATACTGTACATTTGTACAGTATTCCGTTAGGGCCTAGGGGAGGCATAAGGGAGCAATTACCTCTCTGGCCGGGCTGGCGGTGAGCCCACCGTCGGCGTCTGCGTGGCGGCCGCGCCCAGAGCGCCTTCATCTCGGCCTCCTTGCGCTCCATGCGCGCGCGCCACCCCTGGCGCAGCTTCTCGTCCCTCCTCCGCACGTACGCCTCGTACCTCCTCCCCCTCCCCACCGCCACCTCCTTCCTGTCCTCCTCCTCCTCCTCCGCGCCGCCGCCGCCGCCGCCAGGACGATCATCAGCCGCGACGGCGGCGGCCCTCTTCTCGGCGAGGCGCCGCTTGTAGCCTTCGAACTGCCGCTCCAGCTCGGCCGCCTTCGCCCGCAGGGCACCCGACCTGTCTCCCAGCATGGCGCGCCTCCTCACGGCCGGCAGGCGCGGGCGAGCGTCGCTTGCGTTTGTTCGCGTCGATCGCTGGGCGGGCGCGCACGCGACTACGTACGTACGTGGCTTTTGGCGCGTTTTGACTTGGACGGGGTCGTGGGCGCACGGCCGGCACGGCGCGGCAGCATGCACGGGAGCGCGCGGCCCGGGCCGGGAAAAATATGGACGGGGGAACGAGCTCTCCTTGGTGGGTCGTGTCATTTGGGCCAGCGCCTGCGCCGCGCGGAGACTGTGGGCTGGGCTGGAAAGGCATTGGGCGGATTGCAGTAATTGGGATAGATCTAATGATTTTCTCATGGCCTGGGCAGCGGTTTTGTTGGGTGTTTGTGCGATGAGGAAGCTTGGGTGGGCCCTCATTAGTGCTAGAGTGCCTGTACGGATAAATGGGGTTAAGGCGTGGCTTGGATTGGGCCATGGATATTACCAGAGCTAGCTGCATAGAATTTCCTGCGCCGACGGACTGTGGTGTAACAGCGCAGCAGTGCAGTGCATAGAATTCAGCTTGATACATTTCCATCGACCGTGTGCTCCCAATCTATTCGATGCTACAGCTCTTCCATGCCTCTCCTCCCAATTCCACCACCGCCTTTTCCCTTGCATTCTACCGGCGACCGCATACAAGGCTGCCTCCATGCTGGGAGCACAAAGCTTGCCCAAGGTGCTCTTTCTCTGGATATGGTCGGTGGTATGTTGGCGACGTCACAGTAGGCCACCAGCTTGACGAGGATGCGACTGGTGAGGATAGACAACGTGTAACCTGCGAGATCGACATATGTGGTGTGGCCGCAATAGTGGTCATCTCTGATGTCATGGGCCTCAAATTAGCATGTCACCTTCTCTCTAGTCTACTGCATAGTTGGTGATGGATCCCGGCAAAGCCACGAGGGAGGCAGCGAAGAGTAGATGCAATGCTGATGGCTAAGCTATTGAGATAGAGGATAAACTTGAAAGGCTTAAAATTACTGAAAACTCTATACCTCCCTTAATCCAAGCTGAAACAATGGTTGTAGATGGTTTTTCTTTGGGTGCACATAAGGTGTTTGTTAAAATATGTAGGTGGGATATGCAACACTATTGCATGTTAATTCCTGTGACTTGTGTTGCTTTTCACTTGTTGCACTATCATATTACATGAAATTTTCTCATGCTGTGGTTATTTCCCGATTAGTATCGCTTGCATTGTTATATTACAGGTAGTTGTGGTGTGAATTATGGATGTATGTATAGTAGTTCATATCAACAAGTAATTCGTATGCTAATTACATATCTTGTTCTACTAGATTATTGTATGATTGAACCAGTCACCATTTTTGTGATGTTGAGTTGCTTGATCGGTGTTTGATACATTGGTAATATGCATGCATGCTCGTTCTGTGATAAATGACCATTGTAGTTTAACTTGCCTGATAAAACTTGTTGAATCAAGCTTGATGAAATATCATGAAACACTATAAAATTTAGACATAAAATATTATAGAACTTAGTCAACTTAGTCATGAAATCTCCTGAAATTTTATGAAATTTAATGAAACACCATAAAACTTAGTCATGAAACCTTATAAAACTTAGCCATGAAATATCCTAAAACTTTATGAAACCTCATGAAACTTGGAGTTCAACTTCATGAATTCGCTAAAAAATTTTCAACTTCAAGAATCCGCTATAAAAAACTTTATGAAACCTTATGAAGCATCATGAAATTTAGATATAAAATCTTAGGAAACCTAGTTAATTTAGGTATGAAATATCTTGAAACATTATGAAACTTAATGAAATACCAGAAACTTAGTCATAAAATCTCATGAAACTTAATAATAAAATCCACTGAAACTTCATGAAACCTTATGAAATTTGGAGTTCAACTTCATGAATCTATTACAAAAAACTTTCAACTTCATGAATTTGCTACAAAAAAAAACTTCAA
Organism: Melocanna baccifera; assembly: GCA_036346265.1. Lineage (NCBI taxonomy): Eukaryota > Viridiplantae > Streptophyta > Magnoliopsida > Poales > Poaceae > Melocanna > Melocanna baccifera. The sequence goes on along the minus strand of CM070684.1, from coordinate 15,018,082 downwards.
GTCAGTCTTGATACCCATGAAACTTAGTTATAAAATATTTCAAAACTTAATGAAACTTAGACATGAAACCTCAGTAATTTTTATGAAAACCTAGTCATGAAATCTCATGAAACAAACTGAGACCTCATGAAATCTCATGAAACTTGAGCAATTTACAAAATAAAATATTAAGATTTAGTAATGAAACCTCATAAAACTTAGTACATCGTACATAAATAGTATTCAGAAAATTGCACATTCTAATTCCACTAAAATTACATATTCGTACATCATCATTGACAATATTTTACCAAACATATCATTGAAAAAGCTATATTCTTTATGAATTCCAGCTTGAAAACACAACAAAGTAGAATTGTGTTATATTTCAACTCAACTGCTATAATTTTTGTATGGTTTTTCAACAATCCATGAATCTAGCAAGATTGATGCAGTCGATTCTATTTATGGTGGTTGAAAAGATGATCCAAGTACCAACAACATTAGACAGAAAACCTCAAATGAAACTCTGAAACTTAATATATCAAGTGCTCCAGCGACGCGAGGAAGCGATGACGAGATTTTGTAAGCACTTGAACTTGATGGAAGGAGGGTCAGCAAGCTCCGACCAGCACACTCCATGGACAACAGTGAGGTTTGAGGCTTGCTTTGTTGAGTACATGGACGATGCCACAATGGCAAGGTTCTCCCACTGCTACAGACAGGCCTATCACAGACGGTTCGAATCCGTCATCACAGACGGTTTTTGAACCGTCTGTTTTTATATGTCAATGATAATAGGTGGTTATCACAGACGGCTTGGAAGCCGTCTGTGATAACTTACATTACAGACGGTTTTTACGATAAACCGTCTGTGATAGTCAACTTTCACAGACGGTTTGTTATAAAAAACCATCTATGATAATAGACTATCACAGACGGTTAAAAACAAAGACCGTCTGTGATACACACAATATCACAGACGATTTTTGTTACAAACCGTTTGTGATATTGTGTGTATCACAGACGGTTAGTAACAAGAATCATCTATGATATGTTCATATCACAGTATTACAGACGGTTTTCAACAACGAACCGTCTGTGATAGCAATTGCAACAATAGTTTTATTTGCCGTTTTTTGCTAGCCTCAGGATATGCTAGCCATGCCCTATAAAAGTAAGCAAGAAGATTACAACATATATAGAATCACATACATTGCAGATTACACAGATCTGACAAATGAATCACATACATTGCAACTCAAAGTTACACAGATAAGTTAATTACAACTCAAAGTGAATTACGAATGTAACAAACGGCCAGCAGATCACATACATATATAGAGTGAAAATCGTTATACTGTTCTGACAAATGAATTGTTTGATTAAGCATAACCAAGTGATTTGTATAATTGAATCTAATGTTTTAACATATAATTATCACCATTGCCGGGGTAGAACTCTCCAGTCTTGTTTATACACTGTGCTACTAAGAACCCAGAGAGTGTTGCACGAATTTCGACGAGTTGGTCAAGATCATATGTACTTACGTCGAAATTCACCCGCTGTCGCTAGGAGCAATAAGTCATTAATTAGCATGTGTGTGTATATATATACATATATAATCAGAAAATAATAATTATTGGAAGGACATGACAAACCTCTGGATCATTGATTTTTCTATCCATGATTTCCTTCATATGGCGGCAAACGTAGAATCCACATACGTTGCTCTGTAGCTGCTAGTGGCACTGCAAAAATAGAATTACGTACATAGGTATTGTCAATTCTAGAGGCATTATAACAAAGTGTGATGTAGGATTGTTGTATTGTAGCGGATACCGAAAATCGCGTGTTGTGTCGCAGCGTATCACTAGATTTGTCGTGTCTTCCTCCGTGGGCAACATAAGCGGTAAACAACCTACGTGATTCATGCCCTTTGAAGGTCTAAACAAAGTTCTATGAAGCAAATGACACAAACCAGTGTATCAACTTCATTGAACCGGATACACTGGAGTGTGTCACTTGCTTTATGCCCTTTGAAGGTCTATGTGGCATATATTAAAAAATTTTGGACGACTATGTGGACGCAATGAGGTGTGGTATATCTCTAGCTATAGCTGCTAATAATTCATATATAGCAATATAATTCTACTATGATTATGTAAACACAAAGATGACATCAATCCAAATACAAATGTCATAACATGTATGTAATTATATGAATTGAACATACCATTTGAAATATAATACATATCCAAATACAAATGACATATGAATTTAACATATTCATCAATCTAGCATGTGTAAATATACACACACACATAACAATATATATATATATATATATATATATATATATATATATATATATATATATATATATATATATATATATATATATATATCAATATGACAATGTAGCATATATATCAATATATGAAACATGAAATATGAATAACATATCTTCATTATTCCATATAAAACATGAAACAACTACATGAAACAAATCTAAAACCTAGTTAGAGTTGGGGGAGGAGGGCGCCGGGCTCGCGGGGAAGGAGGGAGCTAGAGTCGGGGGAGGAGGGCGCCGGGCTTGGGGGAGGGAGCGGCGTCGGGGAAGGAGGGCACCGGGCTCGGGGGAGGGAGCGGCGTCGGGGGAGGAGGGCACCGGAGTTGGGGGAGGGAGCGGTGTCGGGAGGGAGCGGCGACGGTTCTTACCAATGAACTGTCTGTGATATTGGAATATCACAGACGATTTTTAGTTAAAAATCGTTTATGATAATCGAGAATACCACAGACGGTTTTTAACTAAAAATTGTCTGTGATATTCCCGATTATCACAGACGGTTTTTAACTAAAAACCGTCTGTGATAGTCCAGTATCACAGACGGTTCACCACTGTCAGATGTTACTTAGATATTTGGATTTGAATCCACGCCAACCAATACCAAATTCTCATCCGCATTCGGGATTTCGCCACTTCAGCATCCGCATTTGTTTTGCATTCAAACCTAGATATTAGGTATCCGGATCTGACAAATCTGGATTCAATAGCCAGATAATCTGATCGAATTTGGATTCGCTTTCACCCCTAGACAAGACAATGAACTCGTGCATGCTCCCATGTACCCAAGTCCATGCATGCGTGTAAGCACCTTCTCGGCGGCGAACCTGATTTTGTTTGCTGCCACGCGTAGGGGGCTCGATAGACAACTGCCGAGCCAAGATACCTACTGAGCTTCTCTAGTGTAGTAGATAGGCCTGTATTGGTCACTGAAGTAGACGTCATGCCTATAGGTTGACATGACGTTGGTGATCTCCCTGGTCCCACCAAGGGATTGCAAAATCCACTCTTTTGTTCCCCACGTACTAAGATCCAACTCTTCTCCCCTATAAATAGGGACGCAAATGGATCGGATAGTTTTTTATTGATCCAGACAAATTTTGAATATGGAATGTTTTGGCTCGAATATTTCTCAGATAGTCTCGGATCGAAAACGAATATGAATATGGCAGCACACTATCCATTGAATACGAATACGAACTCGAACTATCCGAGGATGACGAAGTCTGAATATCTGGCCCACAAGACGTAACTAAGCCCATAGCCACCCTATGCTAGTAGTGCCCAGTGGGCCAGTTGGCCCCAAGGGCCTCAAAGCCTCAAGTGTGGCGGAGACAGCGATCACGACGGTGCTGGCCAAGGTGGCAGAGCTGGTGGTGTGGGAGGCGGCCGTGCTGTTCGAGGTTGGCGATGACGTCTGCCTCATCTATGACAAGCTTAAGTGGCTCCACACATTCATTCGCAACGCCAACCGTAGGTGCTGCCTCCGCGACAACAAGTTTGTTACTGTCTGGGTCTGCTAGACCCGCGACATCGCCTTCGAGGCCGAGGACGCGCTCGATGACTTCCTCCACTGCGCCGCCCGGCCACCGCCTTGGCGCTCGCCCCCGGTTGCTCAGCCTGGCCGCGCTGTGTTGGCCAGGTCACGCTCCGCCACGACCTTTTTGGCCACATTCGCCAGATTAGGAAGAGGCTCGATGAGATGTCCACTAACCGCCCCGTGTACAACATCAAGCACACGTCGTCGACGGCTTGGGCCGCCTCCTCCTCACCGCCCTCGCCTTCCCGCTTTCTGAGGAAAATTGGTAGGAGAACAAAGAAATCAGAAAAGCGGGGAAAGGAGATGGAGGAAGAAGATATGAGATACGAAAGAGATAGGCATGGGGAGGAAGAGGAAATGAATGGCTCTAGGCATTTGGTCAGATAGGAAAAATGGGAGAGAGAGAAAAGAGGGGAAGTAAGAGTAATAAGTGATAAGAAAGAGAGAAGGAAATGAATGGCCTGGTGATTCGGCTGAACAGGGAAGAATAGTAACAGGGGAGGAGAGAGGAAAGTAAAAGAAGAGAGAGGAGAAGAGTGCGTCTAATAAAAATTTCGTTTGCAAGTCTTTAAACCTGTGCACTTCGTTGCATGTTAAATTATTTGGTAAAATATTGTTAATCATGTTAAATTATAAAACGCCACTAATCAGTATTCTTGATTATTAAAAAAATTGTTAATCATGTTAAATTATTAAGAACTTTAGAATAAATTAATTTCCATTCGGAGATTTATAATCCGTCGCCCATGGTTAAATTTCATGTCAAAAATAGTTACCAAGATAATTATTTTGTAAAGTCTAAAGATAACTAATAGCCATGTCAATCGAGTTAATTCTTTATCTCAAAAACCATGTGGACCCCTCTTTCGATTGCATACATGCATGTGACCAAAACAATAAGGAACTTTGAGTTTAAGTGGTGTGCTTGTGCAAGGGTGCTATTAAAAAGCTTGAAGAATCAGATTGAGAGCATGTTTTACTATGATAAATTATTTATATGTTTTTATTGATTTTAGATGTACAGTTTAAAGGGTTTTTATGTTCCAATAAATATTCGTGATTGTATTTGTTTTGATTTATATTTGCTCCGTATCTGTATTTGATATTACTTGTATTTATATTCGTATCCAAGATATCCATATTCGTATCCAAAATATCCGTACTTGTATCCAAGAAAAAAAATAAAAACAAATATAATAAAAATATTATCTATCGATATACGATCTATTTTGATATCGATATTACATTCCTACCTGTATATATGCAGACATGCTGCTGCTTTTCAACTAGTATCGACAAACGCATTTTGACACCGTTAAAAATTAAGTGTACGTTCTCCCAAGTAAAGATAGTTAATTAAGCACAGCTTGCTCCTTTGCTTCTTCGATTCGATCACTACCTAGCTACTACTGAACTGGCGCCTTTTTCCCCTCTTACGTGCAGAGTCTCTGTTCTAAGTACTTTTGGTTCTAATTCCTATCTTTTAGAAGTTAAAAAATTATTTAGTACGTATTGATTTTTTAACATAACTTTTTTAATTTATTTTTTTCTTTTTTTGATATTTTCTGTGAAGGTAAAACATAGTTTTTTCTTTTTTTTCTCTTTTCTTTTTTTAATTGAATGCTAGAAAACTAGCATCTACTGTAGTGTCTTTCTAGTCAACACAGCCATAGGTGTATAAAACAAGGCCTAATTGACATGCAGGCTTAAGCAGTGCTCATTTTAGCGATGGAATGCCGCGATCAGAGATTTTTTCACTATAGTTGCGTTTTTTTCACTGTAGCACTTTTGTCTTTATTCAAATTTTTTTTGTTTTTTAGTATTTTTGTGTTTTGTTTTTTTCCCTGTATTCCTTTACATCGTCCGCTCTAGATTATCGTGCCGCCTTTATTTTTACAATTTTTTAGATTTAATTATGCCCAATAAGATAACTCATCTACAGTAAAAAATCAGCCAGCTACAGTAGAATTTCAGCAAAAACCAAAAGCCATCGCTATTCCGAACGCCCCCTTAGCTCTTCGCGTCGGCAAATAGAATATGAAGATCCAGAAGTGGATTTAGGATTTTATCATGTCTCGAACTAAGAAGAGTTAGAGGCCACTATTATTTGAGTTGAAAGGAAAATTACGTACTTAATTTACCTGAGCTTACCTGAACTATACACTAATAAATATCGCACACTTTAAACTGAACCTTAGGCTATCTGAGGTGTGGAACCACCCCTATGAAGATCCTTACATCATGAGGGACCATGTGGCTATGTCTCTTCAGGTGCTAAGCATCGTACAAATCAGACGAAAGTAATCAAACAACAAAGGCAAATTCAACATAGTCAATGATGCAGATTTTCGTACGTGGATTTTAATATGTAGGAGTACATCTATGGAATTGATTAAACCTTGACAAAAACAAAAGGTAGTAAACTACGTGGGGCCCCGCTCAAAAGAGCGATGGGCGCCAGCAATGAGCGATCGGTCAGCTTCAATGTTACTGTAGCGATTTTGTCTTCTAGTGATTTTTTTGTTTTTTTGTTTTTTAGTATTTTTGTGTTTTATTTTTTTCTCGTATTTCTTTGCATCGTTCGCTCGAGATTAGCGTGCCGTTTTTATTTTTATATTTTTTTAAATTTAATTATGCCCAATAAACCAACTCAACTACAGTAAAAAATCAGCCAGCTACAGTAAAAGTTCAGCCAAAAGTCAGAAGCCATCGCTATTCTGAACGCCCCCTAGATATTGTGGCCGGTACCATATGTAGATCAGACTGAGAAAGCTGTCGACGTAGAATTATCGATGATAATCAAAGAAGGTGAATAGTTGTAATCTGTAGTGAAATTACTATAGCTATAGTATTTGTACTGTATCAACCGAAGAAGAATAGAGATGTCGCATTCTTTTAATTTCCTCTCTCTTGCGTGATGTCTTTCCTTGCGCCGGAAGTTGGAATTTTTCTTCAGTTTTGCTCCATCGACGCACCTTCTAGGTCTCCCACTGGTCCCCGATGTGATGCGCCTGTCTCCCCCGTGCTACGACGAATGCCTCTCTGTTCTCATGCAAAATGGGAAAACAGCTTCCATGTCCCCGTGCCAGTATTCCCCTCCGTGTTCTCTCGATCTGAACCGCTCGCTATTGATCCAACGGCCCAAAACTAGCTCCGTTCGTAAAACGGTGTGTTTCGAATTTCTTATTTATTGGATTTGAGTAAAAACATATTTGCATCTTAAACTATAAATAAAGATAAGGTTAAAAACTACCCCTAAAACTGATAGATATAATTTTTGTATTAGGATTTAAGATATACCAAGAGAGTACTTTGTAGTCACATAAATATATCCAACAACAAAAATAGATCTATTAACAAAAAGCCGATGACATGTGTTGTCCGTGTCATTCCTCAGACGAAAAGTATCTTGTGTTCTCGGTCTCTCGGTCACATAGACGAGGTGTATCATGTCATGCCAGGAGCACACATCCTGTGAGGGGGCAGAGGGTGCATTGTATGGCTACGGGTGGGGTTTTTTGGGCTGATGGTTTATAACTTAAATATTTAAATTCTGATTATTTGTGAGAGACAGTATGCAGAGGAAAATAGTCGCATGTGATTTTGACCGGTACAGCTGAACTCAGTATACTTTTTAATGTAATTTTCTTGTTGACCATATATTAAAAAAGACGCACCATTTAAAAACTATTTACTGTAGATAGTACAAGCATAAGTCATATATAAACTGAAAAGAACTCAACCGTAACACTAACACGTATCACCTATCGTTGATCTTCATGCACTTCAACTCGAGCACGACCGTCTCCTCTAGCATCCCTAAACTTTTAGACCATGACTTTACACTAAGCCAGCTCTCTGTCCTCGCCGTAGATCACAATCGTCTTCGAGTTATCTTGCATATGCAAACACCAAAGTAATATTTTTTTCAGCACAAGTTCTTTCCAACTTAACCGATATAAATTTACACACACTACATACCTCAAATAACATCGATAAATAATATTAATAATTATTTATTATCATAAATATTCTAAACCTAGCCACATCATCAACAGTCGATAATCTACAAGTCAATCTTATGAATTAATGTGTGTGTGATCTTTCATGAGGTGGGCCCGTCACAGACTAATGAGTCTCGCCAAATGAGTATGGTCCATGTATCATCATCATTCTTCCTCGCAACACCATTGTCAATTGAAACGAGGAATAGAAATCATGACACGAATCACACGAATCACACGAATCATTCTTCCTAGAATTATGCGTTTATTCTCGTACTGATCATCAGGTCGCTTTTATATGCCGTCTGGGCACCGTCAATAGGGACTAATTAAAGATGTTATAAGATTAGAAGATTGTTAATTAAACAGAACGAACCTAATATAAATGTCTTAGGAATAAGAGAAAACGGTTACCAGTGTGAATGGTTACTTGTAGACGTTGAAGCTAGAGAAAACAAAAGATAAATAAGAGAAAAATATATGCAAAATTTATTTTTGCAAGAAACAGCATGGGAGTAACCCACCTTATATAATTGTACTAAAAACTAAAGCTACAGAAAAGGATACAACCTTTCCAAAGGACAATAAAAAGAAAAGTTTACAAAGTTAATTCTCAATCCAAGATTAGTGGAAAGTAGCTTCTCTCATCTAAATCTAAATGTCAGAAGATCACACCCGTCCTGAATAAAATTTATCCTCCAGAACGCTAGGCAATGCGGGATATCATTGAAGATTAGATTATTATTCGAGCTTTCTCGTGGATTGAATCATCAAACGACGAAAGGAGACGAAGAACGGTTAAATCTTCCTGCTGCCGGCAAAGGGGGCATGGTAAAAATCCGACAAATTGAGATTCTTTCTGCGGAGCATTCTTCTTAATTTAAGGATAAGCCAAAAGAAAATATTATGCATTAGCACACATGTAGGTAAAATATCGATCAATGAGCATGCATGCATGCATGCATGACTTCCTTTTGGAATGTGGAAATTAATTCTCCTATTTTCTGCAAAGAATTGGGCTATTTCTTTTGAATTTCATACAACATTCTTATGATCTAAACGGGACCTCATAACAGTGCATATTCCCCACTTCAAACCCCAGACAAAAAATGTGCACTGAACGTGGCATGCAAAGGGCCCTCGTGCTGCAGCATTTCCATCTGCTCATGATGACTGACTGAATAGTTGAGTGGCGTCAACGTCACGAAAGGATCTACTTTTAACTTTTCTATATTAACTACTTTTATACGGATTTTTTTAAGGTACGGTATAGTTGAGTATAGTGTATGTTGAAAATCAAGCCTACCATTCACTCTCACCCAGCCAATTCTCACACAAGTTGTGTTTTCGGATGTGCTACAGTAATTCAGAGAAGAACAAAAGAACTGGACACAGAGAGTTTTGGAGCAATTTTCTTATATCTCCGAATGCAATTATCAATCTGTTACATGCTAAATATAAAGCTTAACTAATAGGAAAACAGTCATACCATGATTTGCATAAACTGGAAGTTAATCATGCAAACCGCACTCTACAAGAAAGCAAAGAAACTAACTGAAACTGAAGAACCGAAACTGAAGCTCCTGCGCATGTTCTTCTCCGCTTCTTTTATTTGTTTCCGGGTGACTCGCTCCTGCTTAACTTTCAGCTAGTCCATGTCTGGATTATTTGCTCACATATTCCCCCCTAATCCTGACATGGTTCCAGTTCTCGGATGCCAAGTAGTTGACACATAGCTGCTAGTTTCACACCTGACAGCGCCTTTGTTAAAGCGTCAGCCCGCTGCTCTCCTGTGCAGACAAACTCTACCATAATCTACCCCCTCTCCACACATTCTCTAATAAAATGGAATCTTGTATCTATGTGCTTGCTACGACCATGAAATATGGGATTCTTCATGAGGGCTATGGCAGATCGGTTATCAACAAACAGAGTTACCGGTCTTCGCACTGTTCCTATGAGTTCACTGATTAGGCTCCTCAACCACAGCGCATGGCAGGCTGCTGCTGTTGCCGCCATAAACTCGGCCTCACATGATGATAACGCCACTGTTTTCTGCTTCTGTGAGTTCCTTGACACCAAGTTTCCATTCAAGTAAAAGACCATACCACTTGTACTTCTTCTCCCTTCGAGATCTCCTGCCAAGTCACTGTCCGAATAACCACAGAGACTAAATTCATGACATCCCTTCTCATAGACAAGCACGAAGTGGATTGTTCCCTTCAAATACCCGAGAATCTGCTTGATTGCTTTATGATGTAGGACAGTAGGTCTCTTCATATATCTACTTGCAATCCCAACATCATATGACAGATCTGGCCGTGTGTTCAGCAGGTACCTGAGATAGTCTATGATGTGCCTATATTCTGTAGGATCAACTGGAGTCCCATCCATGTCTTTGTGCAGCTGCATTTTGGGCTCCATTGGGTATCTTGTGATATTGCACTTTTCCATTCTGAATTCAGACAGAACTATCTTGGCATAAGCTAATTGTTTGAGTAATGTTCGATCCTTCTATTGCTCTACTTCAATCCCCAAATAGTAAGACAGGAGTCCCAAATCACTCATCTCGAATTCCTTCATCATTTGCTGCTTAAATTTCTTGACTTCTTCAATGTTACTTCCTGTCACGACAAGATCATCGACGTATACTCCAACAATTACACTTGCTTCTCCTTCCCCTCTAGTGTATACAACTTGTTCTGGGGAGCATTTCTTGAAACCAAGTTGTCTTAAGCTTCTGTCCAACCAAGTGTTCCAAGCCTGTGGAGCCTGCCTCAAACCGTAAAGAGCTTTTGACAGTTTGTACACCTTATGTTTCTGGTCTTGTACCTCAAAACCTTCTGGTTGAGTGACATAAACTTCTTCCTCTAGCTCTCTATTGAGGAATGCTAACTTCACATCTAAATGGTGTACCTCCCAGCTTCGATTTGCAGCAAGTGCTAGGATGACTTGGACAGTATCAAGTCTTGCAACTAGTGCAAACACTTCTTCAAAGTCGATGCCCTGTCTCTGGACATAACCCTTTGCCACTAGCCTTGCTTTGTGTTTGACAACTCGCCCTTCATAATCCTTTTTCAGTTTGAATACCCATTTCAGTCCTATGGGTTTCTATCCTGAGGGAAGCTTTGTCAATGTCCAGGTGTTGTTCTTCTCAATAGACTCAAGCTCCCTCTCCATTGCTTCATACCAGCAGGTTTCAGTCGCTGCTTCACGAAAACATGTTGGCTCTTCAGATACCACAATCATTGCCACACCTTCTTCTTCATAGTTTTCAGTCATTTCTTCGGTGTGTGCATAGATGTCTGCAATAGACTTGAAGTGTACCGGACCATCGTGAGATTCTGGGGAAAATGACACCGGAGATGAGGTAGCTGCTCGACTGCTCAACGGTGGTGTATATGGACTTGCCGCCTCTGTCGCGTGTGTTTCTAAAGGTGTTGAAGGAGACAGAATTCCTGCCACTGCCTCTCCCGCAGATGAAATACCACCTTCTGTGCCTTCCACAGTGTTTGCCACTGTAGTCACTTCACCTGAATAGAATTTGTCCACGACAGTGAACTCCGGTGACTCCCCTTCATTGTCAGCTCCTGCATTCCAATTCCACTTGAGATTTTCTTGGAAGATAACATCTCTGCTCACTTGAAGTTTACCATGGCTCGGATCAAATAGACGATGAGCCTTGCAGCCTTCCTTGACACCCAAATATACCATGGGTGAGCTCCTGTCGTCAAGCTTCTTGATATGAGGAGTTGCGTTCTTCACATACTCCATGCAGCCGAATACTTTCAAGTGTGCGAGATGTGGCTTCCTCCCCTCCAAAGCTTCAAATGGGGTGCAATCTCCTAACGCCTTGGTTGGAAGATGGTTCAGCAAATAAACAGCATGTCTTACCACCTCTCCCCAGAATTTTGTCGGCACACACATGCTTTTGAGCAGTGACCTCGCCATGGCCATTACAGTTCAATTTCGGCGCTCTACAACACCATTTTGCTGCGCTGTGTAGAGAGCCGTAAGATGCCTCTCAATGCCTGCATCTTCACAAAAACGGGTGAACTTTGTGGACAGAAATTCTCCACCACGATCTATTCGAAGAGTTCTGATCTTGTGCCCAGTCTTGTTCTCAGTTAGGGTTCTGAACTTCATGAATGCCTGAAATGCATCACTCTTTGCTGCTAGTGTATACACCCATATCCACCGGGTGTAGTCATCAACAATCAAGAATAAGTACTCACTTCCGGCGAGTGTACAGGGAGAAATCAGCCCACATATATCGGCATGGAGGAGTTCAAGTGGTTTTCCCGCTCTGAAGTTTACTTGGTGCGGGAATGGCATCCTTGTATGTTTGGCCATCACACAAGCTTCACATACCTTGTTCGGCTTGGTCAGGAAAGGTACTCCAACTACCATCTTCTTCTCCCCTATGAGCTTCAAGTCATTGAAATTGACATGTCCGAGCCTCGCATGCCACAACCACGTTGGATCATCAAGACTTGTCAGGAGACAAACTGCTTTAGATATCTCCAAGGTTATCTTATACAAACGGTTTTGTGTCCTCTTCACCAGCATCAGAAGTTTCCCACTTTTGTTAGTCACCTTCATGGTTTCTCCTACCATATGCACCTCATTTCCGTCTTCTGTCATTTGACCAATGCTTATGATATTACTACATAGTTCAGGAATGTATACCTCTTGGAGAACCTTTTGATCTCCATTCTTGCAGGTGAACACAATTGTTCCTTTGCCCTTGATCCGGACAGTTGATCCGTCCCTAAAACTCACTCTTCTAGTGACTGCTTCATCCAACTCTTGGAACTTTTCACGGCTACCCGTCATGTGATTGCTAGCACCGTTGTCAAGGTACCAGATATCTGCATTTTCTTCCTTTTTGTCGCCATGGTACAGCTCCGACATCTTTCGCTCTTTGTTGAGCAATACGACACCCACCATTCTTGGTTAGTGTATCCCCCCTCCTGGGATATAGCCAGCATCAGTGCCGGTTCCTCGTCAATGGCACGGGTGAGATGCGCCTCATCTTCACACCACTTGCTACGGCACTCAGATGCGTAATGCCCTATGTTCTAGCAACTGTAGCACTTAATGTGACTCTTGTCATGGGTGCCAATGCCGGTGATGCCAGTGCCTCCTGCACTTTCTTGACGCGGCGCACTACTGCTGTACCACCCGTGACTGCGCCCTCGTCCACGCCATCTGCCATGGTCGGAGGTGCTGGACCCGCACCCCTGCCCCCCCCACCGAAGTTTCGCCAATGTCACCCTTCTGTCGCACCTGCCACTCGGCATGAGTGAGCAGAAGCTAGCCATGAGCGCTATTGGCATTGCTGCGCAACCACACAGCACATTCTTCATAGCCTTGAGCCGCCCAATTGCCTCTTCAAATGCCATCGTCTCGAGGTCATAGAATTGACCGATCCCGGCGACGACTGGGAGGAATTTGTTGGGGACGGAGTCGAGTAGATTCTTGACAAGCGCAGAGTCTTCAAGTGTGGCACTGAGTGAGGTGTACTTACTGGACATGGCGCTGAGTTTGCCAGCGAATTCATTTATTGACTCATTCTCTGTCATCCGGAGGACATCGAATTTGCTCTTCAATGTCTGCAGGCGCGCCTTCTTTACTCGATCTACACCTAGATAACTCATCTTGAGGTTGTCCCAAACTTCCTCCGTTGTCTTCTTCTTTGCGATCTGAAGGAGAATGTCTTCGGGAACACACTGTAGAATGTGTGCACGCGCTACCTTGTCCTTCTTCACATCCACCTATGCTCCTTCCACCGGCTCCACCACCTCCCACACTCCCTCGGTGTCAAGGATTGCTTCCATCCTAATCGCCCACACTGTGCAACTTGAGGAGCTCAACATCGGTGAGTGAAAACGGCACACCGCCGCTTTCTTTCGCCGCTTAGTGTGGAACCATCGACATTAGCGGAACCGAGAATTCTTGGGTGTTCAACCTAAAGATCTGATACCAGATGTTGGAAATCAAGCCTAAGATTCACTCTCACCCGGCCAATTCTCACACAAGTTATGTTTTCGGATGTGCTATAGTAAATTTAGAGAAGAACAGAAGAACTGGACACAGTGAGTTTTGGGGCAATTTTCTTATATCTTCGAATGCAATTATCAATCTGTTACATGCTAAATATAAAGCTTAACTAATGGGAAAACGGTCATACCATGATCCGCATAAACTGGAAGTATATTGTGCAAACCGCACTCTACGAGAAAGCAAAGAAACTAACTGAAACTGAAGCTCCTGCGCATGTTCTTCTCCCCTTCTTTTATTTGTTTCCGGGTGACTTGGTCCTGCTCAACTTCCAGCTGGTCTATGTCCGGATTATTTGCTCATAGTGTACATTGTAGCGACGATTAAAATCATATGTAAGTTTTTTTTTACTCTGTACTTTTTTACAACTAGTCAAAAGCTATAAGTTGTAACCAAAAAACAGGACACTGAAAAGTGGGCGAGAAATGCAATAAACGTTCAGAAATATCAACGTACTACTGCGTTTTACGATCGTTGGATGCTAATGTCGGAAGCACGAGCAGTCACCGGAATCAAAACTCCAAAGACCAGGGCATGCACCATTGTCGTTCTCCTCCATGTCGTCCGCCGCCGTCGGCGACATCAACAAGTACACATGGCTCCCCATAACTGTTGGCGAGAAGAGCGGCGGTGGGTTCGCTATCAGCTGAGACCAGTCGAAGCTCTCGACCGAGGGCACCCGCAGCGGGGGCACCGCCACGCTTTCCACTGGCACGTCGTCCTGCGTCGTGGAATCATCGGTTGCTTCCTCCCGTGGAGCCGTGGCGGCGGGTGCAGCCTCCTGGTTGGCGTACGAAACAGCGGCCGCGTACACCTCCTGCGGGTCGTTGGTGCGGGCAACGGCGGGTGGCGACTCCGGGAAGTTGAGCTCGGCCTCGGCGCCGGGGCCGCGGAGGCAGACGAACGCCGCGTCGAACGCCCGCGCCGCCTTCTCTGGCGTGTCGTAGGAGCCGAGCCATATCCGCTCGCGGCTGTTGGGCAGCCGGATCTCCGACACCCACTTCCCCCACTTGCGTCGCCGCACGCCCTTGTACTTCCTCTCCGCTGCCGTGCCGCCCGGCGGCGACTGCTGCACGTGCGGCTCAGGCGGCGACCGCGGCGGCGACGACATGTTGGCCGCCAGCATATCAAGAGCTAACGAGCGCGAGCAAAGGCTGCGCGACTTGTCGTACGTCGGTAGCTCGATCGAGTGCTGCTGTACGCATGGGTAATCGGGAAAGTTCGACATCGTTTGGCGCGGCGCCTTCGCGGCATTTAAATGGTGTTGGAACCGATCCTGGGACTCGGCTTGGACCACGTGTAATCTCCAGCAAAGTGCTGCTAGCAAGATGATCACCAAAGACAAAATGCACACAAGAGACAATTAGCTTTGCAAGCTGCCTATTTATTCGATAGCAAGAGGCGCTGGCTGTTGTTGGATCGATACTTCAAGGCTGCACATTGCAGGGCCTTTTAAAGGATGCATGTAGGCACAACAAACGGAAAGCGTCACCGAGTCGGAACGAGGAGTACAAATACGAGCCGGTATACCATACTTATTCCTACATGACTCCGTCATGTATTCCTAAAGGACTCCACACGTGTATACGTATATGGTAAGAAATAAAACCGGAAACAAGATTATACTCTAACAAATGGTTCGGTGTGACGCGTCGGGGAGCCGGAAGCCCGGAGCCCATGGAGACGACGCGTTGGATGGGGACGTTTACGGGCGCTCAGTTACCTGGTGTCCGTCGGACGTGTGACGGGGAGGAAGGGACCACGTCGACGACTACCTTCGCTCTGGCGAGAAGACTGACTTCTTCGAGAAGAGCGTTCCTGTTGCTATTGTCTAATTTTTTCAGGGTGGCTCTCCGGAATCTTTCTCAGAATTGGGAGAGGCTGTAGGTGGGCCTGCGGCGTATGATTCTAGGGCTGTATTCTTCAGCATTTAACTTTTGATTTATGTTACAGCAACTAGCTTTTAAATATATATTTTTAAAACAAAGTCTACATATAAATTATAGTACAAACTGTACCGAGTTTATCTATACTGATCAAAACCTTATATAACTATTTTACTTTATATCTTATCTCTTACGAACAATCTAGAATTCAAAAAATTCTAGTGCGACATGTGGCAACTCCACCTGCCCCGCCTTCCCCATCGCCCGGCCTTTCTTCCTCAACACCGACAGAGGCCTCCCCTTTCCTTCCCCCTCCCTCCCTTCCACTGCGGCAAAAAAAAAAAACAAAACTCAACAGAAAAATCAAATAGGAACTATCAAATCAAAAAATTCAATCAAAAACTTTAAAACACGGGATTTCAAACGGAAAACCTTTAAATCGGGGAATTTCAATTCAATTCGAATGGATTTCATCACATTTTTTTTAAGGAAATCAACTCGATTTCAAAGGAAAATAAAAAAAAAGCCAGCCTAGGGTTTCCACATCGGTGACGGACAGCATGGCTACTGGCCGACGGCGCGGCGAGGAAGAGGCGTGCGTCGTGTGTGTTAAGTAATCTTGTTGCTAGTTAATTCTACAGTTAGCATGCGATATTTGGTGTTTTCTGTCGTGTGCATGGCACTGTTTACGTGCCACCGCTTCGCCCGGGAAAAGCGCCGATCATGTAGGAGCATCTGAGGCGTGCTTGGTTCACGTCGAGATGTGTGGGGTGTGTGTGTGTGTGTGTGTTGTGGTCTACCCATGAAACCAGGTAGTCGTGGAGATGGCGCGAGTCTTGTAACTCCACTAATCGTGAGTAAAAGGAGAAGGCTGCAGAAAACAGAAAAGGTGCGGAAGATTTTCAGCACCAACTGATTGCCTTCTCTCTGCGTATTCCTAACACATCTATCGATTTGCTGCTGTTCACGATCCGGCAATACGAACAGTTGTGATTTCCAGACAGAATTAATGGGTTAGTTTGTGCGTGTTATCTGCTGCGAATGGCTTTGGCTTTGCGCAGCATCGGCCGCCCGCGATGGGAGGCAGACGAGGAGCAAGGTTGGTGACCGTGCCATTGCTTCCCCTCCTCCCTCCGTTCATCGATCGCTACGTACAGGGATGCAAGCTCAGAGCTTCCTCCTCGTATATATGTACTGTTTCCTTTGAACTTCATCATAAACCCTTAAGGATCTATCAAATTGCCCTACACTCCAAACTATCCTCATGGATATGTGCATAAGCAAGGCAACAAATAATCCTCAAATCAACATAAACAGAAAATAATCAAATGTCATATCTCCTCCGAAATTCTGCAATCAGTTACTGTAGAGAAAGAATGAATCATCAAATAATAAGCCATAGTAACAATCTCATCCATGCATGGGAGAACATACAGTGGGCTTTGACAAAAGAATGTTCTGTTCATCTTCTCTGTTGTGCCATGATACTATAGAGTCACCACTGTGGTGTGGTAGTGAAGAATTGATAGACCATGTGGAGGTAACCCCAGTTGTGTGATGAGTAATTGACTCGTGTTCTGAAAAGTTAGAGTTTTTTTCGGGCATTTTGTGCTATTTATGGATGTTAACGATTTAATTATAATATTTTATGCGGTGCTATGTGATGCGTTTTCTTGACGGTGTTGTCTGCAGGATTTTGAGACGGAGTCGTGGCGAGGCATGGGTGACCGGACTAGGCACAGGCGGTGCTGAGGCCAGAACGGTCGAGATGTTTCGAAGACGGCGAGGACTCAAAGTGGTTGCGAGGCGTGCGCGGCAAGAAACGATGAAGCTTTCCGGAAGGTACAGAAGTGGCATTTTGGTAAATGCGCAGGGATGCACATAAGGAAGTAGATTTGGTTATGGAATGATCCATTAGTGGAGAGTTGTTGTGACCTAATAGGTAAAATGGTGTGTAAACCCATTAGTGGAGAGTTGTTGTGATCTAATGGGTAAAGTGTTTGTAAACCTATTAGTGGAGGCTATAAATAGAGGTGCTCTCTAGTGGGAGAGTGTGCAATTGAAAGAGAGAGAGATAGGTGTGAGTGTTACGGTTTCCTAATGCTTGTGCTCCATGGAGAGAGTGGTGGTAAAAAGTTAGGGTTTCTATTTCTCTTCATGTGTGTGTGGGTTTTGAGATAGAGAAGTTGGAGTGTTCTCTAGTGCTTGATCTTTATGGGTGTATGTGTTGCTCAGGATATGAGATTGAGTTGAGATGGTTGAGTAGGAACCATTTTTGTAATCATTCCTCGTTATTAATCATTCATCTCTTGTTGTCTCAATCTATGAAATTTCTAGTGTTATCTCTCGTTGTCTCAATCTATGAAATTTCTAGTGTTATCTCTTGTTGTCTCAATCTATGAAATTTCTAGTGTTGGTTGTGTTCTGGTTTTTGTGTTTCTAGTTCTGCTCTCCTCTAATTTTTGATCCCTGGTCCAAGTAGCCCCATCATGTGTTTGCTCTGAACTATGGATAATTCTTCAAAGCCTCTTGGCTAGCAAGTTCATGAGAGCAATTTATCACCAAGTTGTTCTTCTAGATTACTAGCAGTTCTCAATCTCTTGGTTGTCTTGCTCTTTCTCAGAGTTTCGGCTAGCTTGCTTTTTCGGTTCAGCTGGGACAGTGAGTTGTTGATCTGAAGGTTTTGCTTTTTCTCTGGTATGCAGTTTCGGTTCCTTCCTGCTGTTTTTCCCTGTAACAAATCATCACTTCTTCAGTTGTACTAGCTCTGTCTGCTGTCGGTTTAGTCTGGGTGTGCACCGGCCATACATGTGCAGCTAGACCAATTCGGTTGCTTGGATCAAGACCGGTCATATGCAGACAATTTTCGGCCAGCAGCTCCTTATCTTGATTTTTGTTTTTGTCTCTGGTCTGCATTAAGTTATTTATTCAAACTGACTTTCCTTCAGCTTCGCTCATTTTTTCTGTTCGGTTAGCAGCCTTCCCTTTTCAGTTGATTAGAAACTGGTGCATTTTCTTTGTCAGTTGAACTGCAGTTCGGCCAGCACTTTCCTGCACTGCAGTCAGTTCTTTTCAGCAAGTTTAGGTAGAGAACTGCTGTTTTTCCTCTCTGGTTTCGGCTGTGTGGTATGCTGATTTGCTGGACAGCAGTCCCCTTTTTCTTTTGTTCAGTTTCGGCCAAACTTGGTGCAGTTTCACTGCTCTCTGGACAGCAGTTTTGATCCCCTTCTTTTTCAGTTCTTTTGGCAGAAAAACAGCGTTCAGTTGGTTGTTCATGTGCTGCACTCGCTGCTATTTTTGAGCTGCAGTTTGGTCTGAAGTTTCTGCACTTTTCTTGGTCTGTGCAGTGCCTATTCGGCAGGTGTTGCATGCTGTTTTTTTGTTGTTGCAGTTTGGGCTAAAGTAAGCTGCTGTTTTTACTCTTCTCGGCTAGGCTGTGTGCTGTTTTGTTGCAGGTTAGGGGCAGTACCTTGCCTTCTGTTTTTGGTCTGTTCTCAGCTCCAGTTTTCTGCTTCTTGGTGCTAGAAAAAGCTGCACTTCTTCACCCATTTCGGTTGCATGCTTTGCTAGTGTTTGTTTCGGCCAGGGTGCAGTTTATGGCTGCTGTTTTCTTCTAGTTTTCAGTCTGGTCTGCGGCTTCTGGATTGCAGGTTTTGGTCTCCTTCATAGTTTTTTATAACCATCGGAGAGGAAGAATTTTGTGTGAATATTTGGGGCAAAATTTTAAAAGGCACCATTCACCCCCCTCTGTTGCCATTTCCGATCCTTCAAGAATGCGCATATCAAACTCTCCCAAACAGAACTCAAAGCCATGATTTGTCCAAAGCATCATAATTTCGCTCTATCATAACTGAAGCTATCAAATTCAGAATGTGACCCATAGCTTCATCAAATTGTAGGATGTACATCAGAATCTTCTAATAGATTTCACCAAGAAGGTAACTATAATTTTCCACCACCTTAAGATTGCTCAAATGAAAGACCCACATAAATCTGAGTAACTGTAGTCAAGAGTGCCCTTGGTGCCATGCAAGAATACCTCAAACAGAAGAGTATACTTCTCAAACGCACAAGGCAAATAGAACAAAGCAACTCCATACTTTGACCACCGAGATACCTCTCCTACTAAACTCAGTCATACAACAATCTGACATATGACCAAGCTGTAAATGCCACAAAATAGTAGTAAAGCCATAATCAAATTCAGAAGTAGAAGCAACTGATGCTGTCCACATGAGAACGTTGAACACAAAGAATTATTGAACACATTAATATGAATCTTCAGCTCATCAACATGGCAACCATTTGTGAGTGTAAGAACAATGCTAACCGACATTCTGATCCTGACAATACATATACCAAACAACTCTGCAATTTCATATTATTACCTTGCAAGCTAAACCCCTTGGAATAGGTTCAAAGGTGACAACTTCTATGTGCAGACAAACGGTATGCACAACTAGAATTAAAACTCCGATATGTGTTTGTGGAGCATGACACATGCAACAACACCATCATAAACAGAAACATTGTCAAAACTCACACAAACAGTAGGAAGCAACACACAAATCACCAAATGTTGCATCTACACCTCAGACTGCCAAAACTGTTGATGAAGTATTCTAAAATTGTCCAATGACTTTGCAATGGCAAAACATTACATATCCCAATCCACGAGATTTTCAATAGATTCTATAATTTCATCCATAACCACTACTAATAGCATCATAATACTTAACCGGTCTCATATGTCATAACAAGATTATACCCCTGAACATAACTCTCTATGCAAATCTTTTGAAGCAAATCCTTTGAAAGGAGAACAGAAATAGCAACAACCATAGAGACAGAGTTTTCAGTATAAAGGGCTTAGTCTAAGTTCACATCATATATGACCGAGAGCTAGTAAACAAATAGCAACATCTTAGTTAGGGTACTTTCCATAATGAGCATATAGAATAAGTGCACTATCAAATCGCCGTCCATGAAGTGACTTGCACAAAATGAGAGCATTAAACTTCTTTTAAAGAAGCAACATAATATTCTCCATGCATAAACCGCACAATTGTCAACCTCTACAACATGAGTCAAAACTTGCTATAACCAAATGTCACCATTTCCATAAAGCTTGCTAACATCCAAGTTGACATCTCAAGTACAACAGCAAATACATCCAAAAATCTTTGATACAGCAAAGCTCTGATATCAAATTGTGTAGCTCTAATACCACTTGTGGTGGCATAAACCATAATATGCTCTCATACCACTTAAAATGATATAACGGGTATGCTAACATATATGCTACCAATGAGTTCAAATGGGGTAGTGGAAACGAAACTGTCAAACAACGGAACCAAATGGGCAAGCTAAATCCTTCCAAGTATTTCATCAAACACCTTGTATGCATAGACTAACAAGTAAGTATTGCTTAAGAACTACACACATGGCAAGTGAATAACTTCTGCTAACAACGTACTTGTTAGGACCAGCTAGCCATAACATCAATGCCCCCAATTACCAACATATCAAAAAACTCTATGCATGTTCATTAACAAGACATTAACATACACCATCATCGTCTCAACATGGCGCAAATAGTAAGCATGGTGACCAAATCATGAGCAAGTAGAGAAAGATAATACCAAAGAGAGGTTGACATCAAGATTTCCGTGGAAAACCTTGCGGGAAAAACCACGAGCGCCGGCACGAGCAATCATCCACTATGGAGAAGAAACATACATGGTGGAAGCCAACAAATAGAGGAGAGGCTCAAAATTTTCTCATAAACTACACTCTAAATCATTCCAAAAGTGTAGACATGGTGGGGAATTAACTCTCCTCTTACTCTCAAACTCTCTCTAACCCTAACTCTCAAGGTGAAGAACAAATCACTCCAAATAGGGAGAAACTCCCATATGCTTCAGGTTGGCTTTGGCCTTAAAAAGGTAGATTTACATAAAAGCCCCTAAGATTGAGAAATACTACAAACAACTCCAATTTCAACCTACAGCATGCCTAAACAATGTTTTGCATGATAAATGAACCAAAATGGCTTCCAAAAGGTGAAATTAGGAGCTGCAGATTATCACAGTAAACAGGTTAAAGTTAGATAAATTATGTTACCCAATTGTTGTAATCTCACAATTAATCTCATATGTTCTGGAAGACAATACTATATCCTTTTGCAACTTGAAAAGTGCTTGCCAACCACCTAAATATCTAAAAGCTGCTCAACCAAATGAGATTAGTATAATCCACCACAATGCCAAGCGGTTCCTCAGTGTCACATTAGGTATTCCTGTGCAACAAGTAGCAGATCAACATCCTATGGCCGGAGACTGAAAGCAAAACCTGGAATATAGGATAATTCTGCATTTCTGCATGCATAAATATCGAAAGAAAATATGAACCAGCATGTAAAGCAAACATTCTCAAGTATGAGTTTGTGTTAGGAAAAAGGCCCCTGACTGGCTCGATTTCATTCATATGCAAGTGATTTTACAGATAGTAGCCCAAAGAGGCACAATACATCTCTGGAGAACTGGACAGTCTCCTTGATGAGAAGGATTACTACAGAAGGAAATGTTACATCCATTTTGATATTTAGTTGCTCCTCTAGACAAGATGTTAGCTACTGTAACACCCCCGTTTCCAGGGGCGGTACTTACTGTCCATCTCACAACTGCCTAGGACAGTTCAACTGTGAGGCACTGTAGTCAAGTGTACATCATAACCAACACTTGCTCAAAAAAGTCAACTTTATTACATTATAGCGGCTCAACAGCCGAGACTTACAGCGGGGCAATGGCCCTTACAATACAGAAAATAAAAAGGGCACCACAGGCAGGCCTGAGTGCAGAACAACCCTAAAATCAAATGTCATACCCGTCGTATGCACCTTCGTCTTCAACCTCGTAGACCTCTTGTTGATCTTGCGATGCGTTTTCTATTCAATTTTGTATGCAAGTGTGAATACAACTACCGTACTCAACAAGTCACATATGGAAGCACTAAATAATTACATGCAAGGAATATCAAAGAACTAGGTATAGTGGTTCTATTATTTTATGTAGATGCAGTTTTATTTTGCAAACATTTTAAGTTTAAAACAAGAAATTCATATACTTCTTAATAAATGGGGGGTTCATACTTGATTTTTCCATACTTTACTATTACCAAAACCATCAAAACCTTTTTAACCCTACTTATGCATCATTCATGGGATCACCCACTGAACATAGCTTCATTTACTGGAAGCATGGCATATTTGAGATACAAATGTGATTACTCCGAAGAGTTTGCCTAACTTTACCCACAAGATTTCATAACCCTCATGACCGAGTTAAGAAAAACAAGGTTGTTTCACTGCTCATTTCTTTATTTAGCCTCCGCACGGTAAACCTCCACTTCAGACCCGGGCATCCACTAGCTAGGTCGAATATTTTTCCTCCCGTTCTGAGTGGAATCTACCGTATTTGGTATGCTTTTACCCCCTCTCCATACCAAATCCTTCCTTCTGTACATCTATAGAGGTTAAATCGATTTGAGCAGATACTAGACCAAGATTGACGAGTCAAACTTGTGGTTGAGCGATCACTATGTTCTTGCTGAACATAAGATTCTTCGATCTTTCGGGGCCCATCTACTTCAAACTATTTTTCTTTTCTTTTAATTCATGTCTCACTACCCGACGACAGTGTTATTCAACCATCACATAAATTCTCTCTTTTTTTCTTTACCGGATTCACTTTCACAAAATTACTGGTAAAATGCCCTTGCTTAATAATATGAGATAATTGAGTTTCCTATACTACTATGATTAATTAAATAATACTTTTATTATTACTAGATTTTTGTCGAGGTGAATGTGGCTATCAAAATAAATCGAGCTTTTGTCGGTGATGGGATATAACTAATACCATGTCAACTACACATTTATTTGTACATAAAATAACAGTGCACAAATTACATAATAAAAATATTGGTAAATAAATAATTAACGGAACATGGGTTCAATATGATCAAAAACATGCAACTTGCATTGCGAAACAATTTTGATAAATTCGTATTCTTCGAAATCTTGGGCTCGAGCCGAAGCTTCTCCTTCCTGAGCTGATCGATCCGCGTCGGTGAAGGCTTAAAGCAAGAAACAAAATGAACAAATGAGTCCTCATTCTAAGGATCGAAATTGGACCGAAAAAGAAACAAAATAAATCCAAACAAAAATTCAAATAAACATGTTTGGGTTTTTAAGGGCTTGGCATGGAGAATTGGGGCTCGAAAATGGGTTTATGGGCTTAAAATAATCGAAATGGGTATTTTTATGTGCTAAAGGGTCGGATGAACAGTGTTGGGTCTGGGCACTATTCATTACGGGTCTTGAATTGCTACAGTAACCGAACCTAGTTACTGTGCTTCTTCTCCATCTGAGCGACTCAGCGATTAGTGGAACATGGGAATGGGGCGATGGCAATTGCCAGAGCTGTGGTGATTTGCGACGGATTCTAGGGACAGGAATGGGTTGTTGGTGGTCTAGGAAACCCATTTTTTGGGGTCAACACCGATGGCAAGTCCGGCGATCGCCGACGGTGGCGCTCGCATGTTTTTCGGGTTTTGGACAACACAGAGGGGATTGGTGGTGGATCAGGGTGATGGCATTGGTTTTTGAGCATCTGTGGAGGTAGAGGGATCTCGGGGAGATGGTGGCTTGATCAGGGAATGTCGGAGTTGGGCTGCCCACGGTAGCCTCCATGGTCGGGCGGTGGCGAACAATGGGTAGGACAAGGGAGGCTAAGGGGAGCTTGCGGAAGGGTTTGTGGGAGCCTGAGGGTGTTTTATGAAAATGGAATCGAAGTTTAATCAGGTAATTCATCGGATTGAAAGTTTGGGCTTACCTCGGGGTGTTTGGCGGCTTCTGGCTACGGGATGCGTCTTAAAGCAATTGGGTGTGGTTGGGGCTTGCTGTGAGTGTATGCTTCAGGATGGAGGGGTGCTGGGGTTTAAATAGTAGAGGATGGCAGGATTTGGTGTGCCCTGGAATCGGCGGCGGGAGGCAAACCAGGGGCTTCGGGAGAGGTCGGGGAAGTGCGGTTCTGGTTAGCAGGGGAGAGGCTTTGACACCCTTGGGGAATGTACGGCGGTGGTCAAAAGGTGCTGAGGTTGTCAGGTCAGTTTGAACGGATGGGGTGGTCGGCTGGGTGAAAAATCAGGCAGCGCCGACTGGATTCGGTTGGGCGGCGTGATAGATGGACAAGGGAGCCAGGGGTGCGGCAGAGGGGTGGCAGACGTGGTGTACGGTCTTAAGACTGGGGCAGAGGTCGGATTGCGGTAGAAGGGTCAAGAGAATGCGGGCGGCGGCAAAACAGTGGCGACAATGAGATTTTTCGGATGCGCTACAGTAACCGTGCAGGAACAGCGAATTGGGGGCGGTTTCGGCAGTGGATTGGGTCGGGCTAGGCTGGAGCACGGGCAGGATTGGGGCAAGGATGGGCTGGGATGAAGATCCAAGAAGAATTCAAAAGAAATTCAAATTTTGCAATTTCGGTTTTGTTTCAGCTACTTGATTCATGTTCCTTGATTGATGCATGACCATGACTCTGGCATTCAAACCCCTTAGTTTCTGTTTGATTTCCATGATAGTGGGTTTGGTTCTCTAGTCGCGTGTCAAAGCCCCTTCAGCTTGCAAGATGTTCAATGAGGCTTTTATTATCGGAAATGAAACAGCCATTATTTTCCTGCAGAGAAATAGCATTGTGTACCCCAAGCAACAGACCAAAGGTCTCTGCATGGATTGGGGAAGTAGCATATGCAACTTTGGCCTGAACTTGAGTGGAGCAATTGAGTAATGTATGATTAGCTTGGATATAAATTCCCCGACCTATCTGGTTTACATTTTTGAAAGAAGCATCTGCATAGCATTTAAAAGCATAGACATGAGGTTATTAGTAGTAATGTGATGCACAGGTAACGAGCTGGCAGAATCAGTTTTATCAGCAACTTCATATTGAGTAGTCTGGGCTGCTTTAGCTTGGAAATTAAGAGAACTTACTGAACAGTCTTTCTTAAGATGATAATCATCTCTCGATTTCCAAATAAACCAAAGAAGATAGCAAATGATATATATATATATATATATATATATATATATATATATATATATATATATATATATATATATATATATAGGAAGCCTTTTTCTACACCCAGTGTAGTTACACCCATAGTATCTATCGTCCATTCATCTCGAGAGATCACTAGTTGATTTGGATTATTGGGTCGGTTTTGGAGAGCAGTACCCGTTAATGCCGTAAGAGAGTATTGCCGTACGAAACACACCTCATGATGGCCGTAAATTTCGCATGTCCTGTTGGCCGTAAGAATCTCGTGCAATCTTTCGAATCTGTTGGCCGTAAGAATCTCGTGCAGTCTAATTTCGCATCTCCTGTTGGCGTATACAAGCGAAGATGATACTATTAGTTTATAATACCTGCGCTAGGGAAAAACGTATAATGTCGCTGGTTTCTCTCGCTTTTACTTCAGGACAAAGTATCCGCATATTCTGAGCGAACACAGTTTAGGAGTAGTATCTTTTCGGATACTACTACATCAAGTCACATAATTGAAAATAGTCAGTAACTGGCATGGAAATTAGCATCTTTTGCACGCTCTAAACATGGAGATGATTGGGAGTATCGACATTGTTACATTAAGTATTTAATCCATGGATAGCGGTGGAATTGTAAAGAAAGTTATGTCCATTACGTTGTACACGATCCCATTAAAATATGCATGTGAATCAATAATATGATCAGCGGTATGTACGCGTAGGTGCATGCCACCTATTCAGGAGCGCTCACGTTGGCCGAATACTGTATGTAGTAGTATGTAATATGGATACGTATTCCATGTACAATAGCTATATATATACAAGTAGTATATTTTCATCAACTCATGAAGTAGTACGTATAAAATTCCACAAAGCGAGATAGTATCAAATAGCATATTTTTCTTGTAGAAACCGGATTCAATGGACGTGTGGTGAAATCGTCGTTCTCGTATAAGTAATAGTACTCTTAAACGTGAGAAAGTATCAAATAGTAGGTATTATAAATAAGTATGCCATGTAATATTGATGTACGTAGTAGTATATACTCCAACTGGAGGAGATGAATGTTACATACTCCCGTGCAGGTAGTATTCGGACAAATAGGAAGAAAAAGATGATTTATTTGGCATTGTCGTCTGAACACCTGCAAAGGCAGCAGCAAGAATTAATCTATGTATAAAGATATACAAACCGGCAACAGCAAGGATGTACACTACTGAAAATTGCCATATAAACCGGACCCACGAAAATAACGCGTATAAAAGGAAACTAACGTGCCCTAAGGATAGACTTCAAATTGTGTAGTAGTATGTAACAAAATAGTGACAGAAACATCCGTTGAGCTCGTATAGTATGCATCATAAGATAGAACTGCCGATGTCTCATATTGCATTTCGGATATTAGTGAACCAAAGAAGTAGTATATGGAGTTGGCTGATAAAATCTATTACTGGGGGAGTTGGTCACGGAGCGAGCAGAATGATGCATGGCGAAGACTACCAAATTTTTCTTTTCCACAATTGCATAATCATTGATTAATGAAGTTAAATAGATTGGATAACAAAATAATTTCAGGTGTTCAAGTACACTTATGAGAGTTTCTAAAAAAAACTACTATGCTTCGATCTGAATCAAAAATACGTAGTTAAAACAAAAATATAGTTTATGTGTATTATTCAAAATAATGGATGAAGCTTTCTCCTCTTCATGAAGTCATTTCCAGTAGGATGCTTTCAAACAACATTTGACATAGTCTGGAAGTATAGCTTCATTTTTCTTGAAAGACAACAGATTTGCCAGAAATTGCTTCCGTAGTTCGCGGGGATCCTGTTACATCATGGATGATTGTTAGGTTTCTTTGTTGTAGTATTAGGTAGTAAGTAGCAAAATATATTAGGCATGTGCCTTTTCTTTGTAGGCAAGAGATATAAACTCAAAACAACAATGAAGATTACAACCGTCCACATAATGTGAGCTGATAGTGATGCCTAGTTGTATA
The DNA here is from genome assembly GCA_036346265.1 of Melocanna baccifera. NCBI lineage: Eukaryota > Viridiplantae > Streptophyta > Magnoliopsida > Poales > Poaceae > Melocanna > Melocanna baccifera. The sequence goes on along the minus strand of CM070684.1, from coordinate 14,990,159 downwards.
TATATATAATGTGTACTACTGTATAAAGAGGTTTGATGTTTTCTGAACCGTAAAATGTGGCTACTGGTAGTAGGTGTGTTCTTTACTCTTGGTTTTCTCATAGTAGCAGGTGTGACTTTGTTGGAGTATCAGTTAGTAAGTAGCATAATATATTATTGATGTGCATTTTTCTGTAAGGAATATAGTTAAAACTAAAAAGAACAATATAGAATACAACAGTGAATATACTATCAAATGACAGTGATGCATACCTATGTATATATACTATGTACTACTGTACATAGAAGTTTGAGGTTTTCTGAAACATAAAACAGGAAAGATTGCGGGAAAGAAAAATCACAAACTGTTATTTTGAAATAAAGACCTGATAGTTTTTTGACATTGTACAGAACGTTCTTGGGCGTAGTGGCAATTTCCGGCAAGACATACACCGGATGGATTGGTAAGTGTTATAAGCGAGCAAGCTACCATTTGATTAACATACTGAACTGTTGCTAGTTCCAGTTCCTTCACTACCCTCTGATTTATCATTTGAATTAAGAACATGAGCCAGGAGGAACCTCTACATTTTAAGGTAATCTGCTGAAACATCAGGAAGTATGTAGCATGGGTATTTCAGGAAGATATAGGATACTCACATTACAACTAGGGTTGACTAGGCGAGATCCATCCCAGTTTCTCATGTAGTTCAGAACGTTAAGTGAGCAGTTCAACCTATAATGGGAATTTAATTGTGAACATAGGTGAGTGAAGAATCAAATAAGTAAGATGACGTAGTGGATGTACTTAACTTGTTTTCTTGAATATCGATATTCGACGGGAATTCGAACGGCCAATTTGGGATGTCCTCGTCCCATTCACGAAAACAAAGCTTTAAGCATTGAGAAAGTGCTTCGGATATGACAACCTTAGTTTTAGTATGTCTTTCATTGAGATCTTTGCCTGATTTGCTGGTATCTCGCAAGGGATCCAGGATACTAAGATTCCTATTATACATGTCAAATGCATAAAGTGCATAGTGATGTAGATGGTGCACAGGAATAAATATCTGCATCAAAGGATGGTTGTTATCAATTATATTGGGCCATTTATAAGGATATGTTAATAGAATCGACATACCAGCCGACAATTGGAAACATCGTAGGGTATTAGAGTTTCATCACTAAAGTTGTGGAGATGATCTTCTGGGTTCCATAAGCTCTCCGTAGTGTTTTCAGATGACATTTGAGTGATTCCCAAATCAAAGCTTGGGACCTCAATATCCACGTGTGAACGGAGTACAACCTGCTACGGGTTGAGTATTGCATCCAAATTATTACATAATACTTGTAGCTTAACAAAAGTTTAATTAATTTAATTTCATGCATTCAAAAAGAAGATATACCTTAATAGTTGGAGGGTCTCTACCACGTCCATAGCAGACGTTATTAGGATCGCGAAGCTGATGACAGAGGAAAAAGGAGTGTGAACATGAACAGGTGGTATGGACAAGAAGCAACAGGAATTAATAAATAGTGAAAAAAGCCTTTTCATCATGTATATCTTCCATTGTATTTGGGGGCATGGTAGTATCAAGTCATAAATGTAGTACACTACGTGGAGAATTAAAAGTTGGGATCAATTAACAGGTGGTATGGATAGACTTCTAGGTGCTTTGTGCAAGTGATAGTATCTTCCACGTATACTCCATTTTAATAAAAGGATGATTTATTTTGAGTAATCATATATAAACAATTCAATTCTTTACAGATGTTATATGTACTTCATAATCTATATCTATTGGCACAGATCATATAGAAAAGGATATATATAGTCATTTGTTAAAAAACGAGAACTCTATTGACATACTCCTTTATCTGAAAACATCATACTTTAAACTTCTATTATACCACCCTTTTTTAAATAGTAACAAATAGCTGCACACTTGCTAGCATTAATCTTCAACTCAAATTGGACAACTGTGAGATATACATTAGTTGGTGGGATATATACCTTGTATGACGCATACATACTCAATTGTATGTACTCCTTTATTTGGGAACTGTTGGCACCTTTGCTATTCTGCTGGTCATTGTTTTTTTTGGTGCGGACCAGAGACAAAGCCCTTTTAAAAGCAGATTTGGAGCAACTGCCATTAGATGGATTGATCATATTGTTTGATTCGGTCCTGACCTACAAAGGTAGCTTGTAGTGTCAGTATGATACCATAGATATAATACCATAGATCAAATGCTTGGTGCAGTATAAGACAGGTAGTATGATACTATGCGAGTGTAATTCTAATGAGTACCAACCAAAAATGTATATTATTGTTAGATTTCTCTTAAGTTTACCTTTAGAAAAACTATGCACATACAAAAAAAGTATGTCAATAGTATTTTTTCGGAAACTACTAGGTGAGCTGACATAATTGAAATCGTTACCAAATTGCATACAAAATTACCATCTGTACTACATTGTTTATCATGTACATACTTCCATTCTTTTATCAGACATTTTCGTTTCAATCAATTTATATTCACAACAAACAGCATGTCAAGGCGAATTATACTTTTTTGGACAGTGGTTCTAGATCAAATGCACGGATGGAAGTATGATACCATAGATCGAATGCTTGGTGTAGTATAAGACAAGTAGTATGATACTGTGCGAGTATAATTCTAATGAGTACCAACCAAAAAAGGTATAGTACTGTTTGATATCTCTCAGGTTTTCTTTTAGAAAAAACTATGCACATCCACAAAAAATTATGTCAATAGTATTTTTTTTGGATACTGCTAGGTGAGCTGACATACTTGCAATAGTTACCAAATGGCATACAAGTTACAATCACTACTACATCGTTTATCATGTACATACTTCCAATCTTTTATCAAACATTTTCGTTTCAGTCATTTTAGATTCACAACGAACAGCATGTCAAGGCTAACTTTCAGTACCTTGGCATGGCTGTCGTCTTGATTCTATTGTGTATACCAAGACTCATCTCCACATTTCAGCCACGCTGTACTCGCGGCAGTGAGTATGTAAGAAAAAAATCAGACGGTTCTAGTTTATTTGCTACACCCTGGTCTTGCAGCCGGTTCGGGAGTATGTATATACTGAGTGTTTATACAACACATACTATTGAAGAACAAAGTATTATTGAAGAATGGTGGTATGAACATGCAACAAACAGCAGGATTAAAGTTGGCACGGATGTTGATTAAAAAATTGTGGGAATCAAATGGAAAAAGAGAGGAAATTGTATGTTGTGAAGAACTTACCGCGTAAGATCAGAGAAGAAATCTCCTCAATCTTGAATACCTAATCGGCAACCAGGTACGCCGCCAAGCCGACAGCTTCCAGGTCACCGGCGATCTGGTGAAGTCGTCAGGGAGGCTCGGGGAAGAGACCCAATGTGGTGCCGGTCGGCCAGAGAGAGGATCCAGGGCCGGCGCGACGGCACAAGATGCGGCAAATACGGGATCCTTTTACCGTGCCGTGGTTCTTCTCACAAGCACGAGGCAGGGAAGCAACCAGGGATGGGAGTCGCCGGAGCTCAGGATTGAGATGGCCAGAGCAATAGATGGACAAGGAGGGGCGGCGCGGGGGGGGGGGGGGGCGGCCCAAGATGCGGCGAAAATGTGAACTATGCGGCAGCCCAAGGCGGTCGGCAAGAGAACAAGGGTGGGAGTCGCCGGATCTCACGAAGGAAATGGCCGGAACTCAGGGGGTGACAAATCCGGGATTCGGGAGTCAGCCAAATCGGGATGCAAAACAGCAACAGCGAGGACTCGACTCGAGGTAGCGAAAAAAATCTGGCAAAAAGAACGGAAGGAATCCGCGATTAGCCGGGTGCGGTAGATAAGCAAGAATTGCGTCCGCGACCCGTTAAGTTGTACACTAATCTAAAAGCAATCTAATGGCAAAGAGGATGGGTGTAACTACACCTGGGTGTAGAAAAGATTTTTCTATATATATATATATATATATATATATATATATATATATATATATATATATATATATATATATCTCTTGAGCACAGGAAGTTTGCGAGAAAATGATGAAAATGATTTGAGAGTAAGTTTTGTCCTTGAACACATCATCCTCTGTTTTCAAAGCGAGGTAATAATTAAACCAAACAGCTTTAGCATAGGGGCAATGGAAGAACAGATGTTTATAAAACGGGGCACATCTAGCACAGAGAGGAGAAATGTCCTCAATCCTCCTGCGCACTCTGTTAGCAACTGCTTAAGAATTCGTCAGAAGATGCCACTTGAAAGTCTAGACTGACTCTTGGAACAATTTTTTTTATTTTTCCAGACTATAATAATAATAATAATAATAATAATAATAATAATAGATTCTGCAGTAAGATTTAAGTGATTTAAAGCCATATCAATCTTACATTGATGGATCATTTTATAAGTACTTTGAGCAGTCCACATACCTGAGTTATTCTGCTGCCAACAAAGAATGTCTGAATTCTCAGTCTGCTCAATCTGCACCTGCCAGATAACTTGGGCTGCATGGTGTCCAAAGAATTGAATGAGCTTATCCTGATCCCATCTTCTCGGTTCTGTGAGTCATAATTCTGATACTTTAGCTGGCATCTGCACTCCTTGCGGTTATTCCTGCAAAAATTCATACAAATTCTGCCATATAGGGCACCAAGGTTCTGTCCAAATGGAGATATCTCCATCATAGAAGTACCACTAATAATTTTGGCCAAGAGAGTATCAGGCTCAGAGACTAGTTTCCAAGCCAGACCAGCGATGAGAGCTTCAAGAGAGTAAAGGTCCCTAATTCCCAGCCCTCAAGAGATGTAGGAATGCAAATTTTATCCCAAGCTCTAAGATGACGAGGTTTAGTACTATTTTCACTTTGAACTCCCTTCCACCAAAAATTTCTTATGATGGCAGTTAGTTCTTTAATGAAGCAGTTAGGCAGGAGCACGTTGGACGTGTAATACATAGAAATGGAAGAAAAAACAGACTTAATGAGGGTAAGTCTAGTTATTGCAGGCTCATCTACACTGCGGAAAGAACAAAATATAATAGTACTATTTCTTCAGACACTGGAAAGAGTTTTCCGTTGCCAACAAAACTTTTTTACTTCAGTAGTGCAAACACCAGTGAACTGTTACATTGGAAGATACAGAAACAGAACGTATATACAGTCTGATAGTTAAGAACATGTAAGATTACAATGAACGGAAGTCCTAGATAAACACAGGTACATTATGAAATTCAAAACAGTTATGTATGCCAAAAAAGAAATTAATCTGTCTATGTCGATGGGTCACCCAATTTTAGTGGGAACAAAACGTCAAGAGCTCCCAAATAAGGTGGTTCGCTGAACAGACTCCGCCCGAAGCATTTTGATCAATTTTGTCAGTGAGTTGGCTCTAGGTCTAACCTCAAAATAACACTAGGTGTGTATTGGATCCATAAATGTCTCAGTATCCTTTAAATTATGGTAAGAAACACAGTTTGTATTTACGTCAGGAACCTCTCCATGCATTTGCATCATCAGAAGCACTACAGGCTTGTGTTTGCGAAGGGATGCCACCAAGGTCGCCATCCAAACTCATTTGTTGTACTTCAGCAGCTGATAAAATTTTGATGCTCTTCACACAGCTCACAAACTCCCTGTAGATAAAGTTTTCCAAACCATCAGGGGGGCCATGTTAAGAAAGAGTTGCAACTAATACTGGATCCATGATAAGGGAAGGGAAGAACTTACTCCCAGGGGTCATCCCCAACGAGGAGGACATCATTCTCATGATCAACATAGACTAGCTTCCAATCCATTCTATAGGGATCTTCAAGCTGCCCTCGGATACCAAACATGGATGCAAGATCATACCGAAGTTCATTGTAATTTCGATATCGTGTGACATCAATTGATCTCCCCACAGATCCACGCTTTTGAACCTTCAAATGAAGATGGTTTGACACAAAAATCAATACTAGTTGTAAATGAAATAAGGTGTGACACTTCGGCCCATGTGTGTGTGCATATGAGGGCGTGGATTAATCCTACCTTGCTAGTTTCGTATGAGAAGCACTAACATATAAATCCATAGGCACTATTGAAGATAACATCTGATTAACCGTTTTACGTAAAGCGAGGATGAATACACAAGCAGATTGTTACGCGTGCATAGCTTATCTATAATAAGACTAGGTCTAAGTCGGTTTAAACCCTAGGGCGTTACATAAGGATAGCTGGAGAGTTGAGAGTTAATGATGATCATTGGATACTTGGATCATTAAGTTCACAGTTTGGCACATCCAAAATTTGGAACAGGACATAGTGATGCTCCAGGACATGAGGAGGATGTTTAGTCCTTAGCTAAACCTGAACCGTGACAAAAATAGACTTGGAGATGGCAATAATATCGCAAACCCAACTTGCATGGAACACTTCAAATTTTACATTTACCAATTTGTAACAAACGACGTCACAATTGATCAGTGGCTCTTTTAGCTACGTGCCACCTTATAGTTTGTGCGTCAGAAATGCCACTGAATATCTCACTGACTTGTGGGCCAGGGCCCACTTATAATCACATCAGGTGACAGTTTTTGTGAATTAGAAAAAATAGGGCATGCATCTAAAAATTCCTTGACCCTATTCAAAGAACTTTCTATGCCCGATGCTAAAAGAAATATTTCACTAATTTCTATAGAATTTGCAAATGGATTGATAAAAACAGCTTGTTACATGAATTTGCAGGGTCAGGGTGATATCCTAACAAAGAGATCTTCAAGTATTTCTAGCCATAGTCCTCTGATCTCGAATCAAGTAAAACTTCCTCGAGTTAAGACTAACCAGTTTTGATGTATGCATCAGATAAGATCAGTTTTGATGTGTGCACCAAATATACTTCTCAAAAGCAAGCACTTCACAATTTTCAGTGTGTGCACATGTTGGTATCCGTAATAAAGATATTCTTAAAGTAAACGATACCAACCTTAGTGAAAGTTCTCATCCGCTGTGTTTGATTGTTCCACAGACCTTGGCTCGGCATTCCACCATCAGTGACAGCAACGTCACTTGAACATCCAGGCTTGAAAGACATGTCAGGCACACCAAACGACTGGGAGCTGAATGCAGCAGAGGATAGCTCATTCTCGACTTCCCTGTGATCCCTTTGTCCAGAAGGCAGATTGCAAATATCATTTCCTGTTGCCATCCCCCTTGACAACAGGGCATCCGGCATCAATGCATCCACATTTTCAGCAATAAGAAAGTTATCTCTTGTATCAACTTGAACATTGCTATCCATACAAACTGGAGGAAAGGAAAAGCCTTCTCGTGGGCTCTCATCTAAACAAAAGGAGGTAGCAGATGATGCATCAAGTTGATCGGAAACTGGATGTCGATTGGGCACAGGGACTGTTTCTTTGCTACCCTGCATATCATTCTTGATTCGATTATCTGACTTGCTTTGAATTTCCTGAAGTAAGTTGTCAATATGTGGTGTTGCTGTCATGTTGGTTAAATTTCTGCTCCATTGGTGTGTTCTACTCAATGAATTTATTGGAGAAACACGGTTGGTAGATGGAGCAGTTGAGCTGGATGGATCCTCACTCTCGGCAAGTGCTGAGTGAGCCCTTACAAGTTGCTGGGGCGTCAGAGATCCTGTGATAATATGGTTTAAAGGTGTTGGCTGCGATTGCTTGAGCTGACCCACAGCATCAGCACCGCTCAACTGATGTTGCAAAATTTGTTGCTGGAGAATTTCCTGGCTTTTCTGAGACAATTGTTGAATTAACTGGGACTGATGTTGCGGGTTCAGCTGAGATAGCATATTTTGTTGTTGAATCTGAATCTTTTGAAGCAGCTGTAGCTGCAATTCTGGTTGTGATAGTTGTTGTAGTTGCTGTTGCTGACTCTGTAGGAGGGCATGCTGATATTCTGCTGTTTGCTGGACCTGTGGAGTCTGAGTTAGTGCTGGCTGCTGCAAAGAACCCGCAGTTGGTAAGCCTGGTAACCCTGGGCGCTGGGTAGGTGACTTGGGTAAACCCAACTGTTGCGGCTGAGACGAAGATGGCTGGAAAATCTGGTTTAACAGTTGTGCTTGCGAGACAGCCTGTCCACCTGAAGGCTGTTGTTTTTTTAGCTTGTGCTGCTCCATTGATGGCAGACTTGCAGCAGCCTTCATCTGCTGTTGTGGCTGTGACTGCTGTCGTTGGAGATGTTCTTGCTGCTGCTGTTGCAAGTGAGTGGCGTTCTGCTGTAGCAAATGGGCTTGCTGTTGCTGTAGAACCATAGAACTTTGCTGCATTGGCTGGACCTGCTGCTGTTGTGATAGTTGGTGAGGCTGCCGTTGATATTGAGCCATTACAGGGTGATCCACTTTTGAACCAACCTGTAAGTTAGGTAAACTAATATTTTGGGCCTGTATATTCAATCTCTTCGTTGGGTCTTCATTGCTACTGCCCATCCCATCCTGCATAGCCAATGCATTTGAGGTCAAGTACGGCGACTGCACAGCTGGGGCAGCAGCTGTTAACATTTGAGGATTCTGCTGCATAGCCATCCACTGGACTAGGCTCAGGCCTGGAAATAATGCACTTTGGACATCTTTTAGGGCAAAGTCGTCAGCAAGCCATGGCATGGCTCTTTTGAAAGAACTCTCAACCTCGTTTTCATCATCTGCAAGTTTTATTAAGTTATACAAGGACCAAACGGATCTCCAGAAAAATGCACAAGAAAATGCAAATAAAAGATGCTTGAAACTTGATTAAGAACTTAACTTCTAGAACTTCTAGACATGGATACAAAACAAGTACTCCACACTTCTTGGTTTCTTGCTGATCATTAATGTGTCAAGTTTATACACAAGCAAGAAGCATACATATTTAGGAAAATACCATTGCATGTTTATGAAACTTAACATTCTTTTCAGCTTGTGACTTATGGTTTATGATTTATGGCTTCCCACAAAAAACAAATGGGACGGTTTCTCTTCCGTGTTTTGAAGTGGGTTATTGGGATAGTTTTTTAGAAGTAATTTATCGGCTTTTGGTTCATTCGCACAAGTGCTCACACTAGGATTAAAAGTCATAAGCCGTAGCCGAAAAGAACACATCTATTAATAAAACTTGGCCCAAAGGTTGAGACTGTCTGCATATTGCATTGTTTCCTAAACAATACTACCATACATATACCATTAACTAAACAGAAGTATCTTTACCTGGCATTCCTGGCTGCTTAGGAAGTTTTGGCCTGAAAAATGGTGGTGGACAGATATAAAAAGGCGTGGCAACTGGTTCAATCTCCCATATTGAAACACGGATGCGCCTCTCAGATGCAGTTGATTCATCCCAGCCAACCTAACTTGGAAAAAGGAGATGAAGTCAGGAGAAATTGCTGTCTAATGTGATATACAACTATCATTTCCATTTGGTTTTAGACTGATCTTATCCATAAAATTTGTTCAGTATCAGGTTTGACTTGTGTAAATGCAAGTCAACTAATTGATCCAGATAGTTTCTTACTAAACACAGCTGAATTGTAAGGATATGACTGTTATGAATATTACATGTATTGCCATGAGGCCCAAGGAGCTAGATATATAGGAGAGTACAGGGGGTATGCCATATACATATAAGGAAACAGAAGTATATATGGATACGAATAACAATCATATTCTATCTCTTATTTGTATCCTTTTCTATCTCTAACACCCCCTCTCAAACTCATGGTGGATCACACACACTGAGTTTGGAGAGAAAATATAAGTGTTGTGTCTTTGTCTGCGGCTTCGTGAAGAAATCAGCAAGCTGTAATTCTGACGGCTCCTCCTCCGGTACCAGTTTCTGCTCCTACTTTTGCACTAACTGGAGTTCAGTGCACCTACTGTAAGAACTTCGGATATGACTATCAAAGTTGTGTTGTACGAAAAAGGCGGAACAAGGTGCGCCCAGGTGGACGACAAAAGGGGGGCAGGGAGGCCTTTCCTTCACAGGAGGACAAACCAGCTCATCAGATTCTGCTCAGCGAGATCACTCTGTCCAGCAGCTCTGCTAGGCTCTACTTCAGCAACTCTCTTACAACTCCGCGGGTTCTGCTAGTCTAGCTCAGACATCTCCTCCAAGTACCTCTTGGGTTCTGGATTCTGGTGCCAGTTTCCACATGACACCGGATTCCACATTTCTCACTTCAGTAGGATCTCCTCCTTTTCCTATTAATGTTCAAACAGCTGATGGTACTTCCTTACCGGTCAGTTGTCAGGACACACTTTTATCTACCGATTGCTTTGATACCATGTTATGAATATTGTATATATTGCCATGAGACCCAAGGGGCTAGATATATAGGAGAGTACAGGGGGTATGCCATATACAGATAAGGAAACATAAGTATACATGGATATGAATAACAATTCTATTCTATCTTCTATTCGTATCCTTTTCTATCTCTAACAATGACAACACTGCAGAACTAAAAAAACGAGTGGCACACCTGAAGATTTCGCCAATGAGAATTCTTCCACCGCACTGGATCCAAGTCGCCAATACCTGTGATCGTGCCCATATATCTTCGGACCCCTGAATCCTCTGACTCAAACAGCATTCTGAACCGCATTCCAAGAGACACTTGTGTATACAGAGCCTTGTTATATTTAGCTAAAGGAATGACAAATTCTGATGGGCTCGCCCTATCCAAAGAATATTATGAGTTCATTGTCCTGAATGGTGGCAGAGAGTGCATATGGGATATCAAGTAACAACTACAATACCTTGGGTTGTAGAAAATAGTAAACGAGCTACTGTTTGCAGCGGCGTGAGCTGCTGCAGCTAAAATCCCAATGTGCATGCTGTCGCTTGATAAAACTGATGATGATAGAGCTGGTTGGGGTCTGGTAGCATGCCGTATGCCTAAAAGAAGCTGAGATTTCGCATCCCTGTAAACAAAAAGTACAGGATCCATGTTTCTTGTAATTATTTAGATAAATCCAGGCCCTTTTAATTTCTGAGTTTGATGATGCTACCTTATGAAGAGAACTGAATCACCAGCTGACAGCCTTTTTGTACTGACAAAGACACTCCAACCAGTTGTCAAAAGGTGCCTCTTCGGTTGGCCTGCATGTGCAAGAGCAGGTACAGTAGAGGGATAAGTACACAATGCTGTTGATTGATAAGCCACCAAGTCCCAGTACACAGCCTTCCTTAAGAGTTCAAAGAATAAGCAAAAAAGTCACAGTAGCTGCAAAGGGCTAAACATAAATAATGGATCCATCAAAAAAATCATGGCAGTAAACCACGCTGCATATCAACATATATTCCTATATAACATCAAGTTTATGTACAGATATTCTCTGAATGGTTGGCGATTTGGCATTGTTATGGCCTAGGATCCGGTGAGGCGCGTACTTTAGCACATGAACAGTACCACATGTACTGTGCATGTGAACAATATCATGTGCACTGTAGCAGTCAGATTAGGAATGGTTAGATGCATATCTTCATATTATGGATAATTATATGCATATTTTCGTATTAAGAATAATTAGATACATATCTTCATAGTAGGAATACAAAGATGCATATCTTTATATTTAAATAGTATAGATATGATATTACGTTTAGTTAATTGGTTGTATTAGATTGTGTTAATTTTCATATTGTTAGGAGCTAACATCATCTATATAAAGAGAAGAGTTGCACCATTCATAATCAAGCAATGAATAAACATAGTTCCTAGCCTCCATCTTCTTCTAAAATCAAGCATCAGAACCTCTCTACTATGTCAAGAAAGAGCTCTGCCAGTGGCTAGATGAGGGTGAACACCCTACCCTCGGTCATCGGACCTATACCTAACCAATGACCACAACATTTGGTATTAGAGCCAACTGCTGCTCCGTCATCCATGACAAGCAGTAAGGGTTTCAATCTCATGAAGGTTTGAGCTTCACGATTCCACTACCTAAGGCTTCTGACCTTTAATAGCAAAGAAGATCTGCAACCTTGGTCGAATCACTTTGAGCAATTCTTTAAAAAGCAGCAGACGATGGAAAAAGAGGAGTGGATGACATCGCACCACCTGACAGGGAATGCCGTCCTGTGGTACCGACAACTGGAGTGTGCATTTGGGATGCAGACATGGCCAAGTTTTGTTAAACATGTCAACCTCCATTTCGCTGCCACCATCGCGTCGTCTCCACCCACATGTCAAGTCTTCACCAAGTCAAGTATCATGGCTTCCGATGCTGAATTATCCTCCGCTGAAATCTACACCAACTTGATGGCCTGGATGAAAGAGTTCATGACCAAGATGGAGAAGGTACAACATGTTGCTGCCGTTTCTGAGTCAATATCACCGCTGTTTGCGACCATGTCCAAGGTAGAGGAGTAGCAAGAGGCGACGCCTGCCATTGCAGTGGCGGTGCTGCCATCACCGTTCCCATCGCCGTCATTAGCATTGGTCCTGCTACCACCTTCATCAATGATAACTCCTCTTCAGGCTTCGCTATCCTTGGCTGCACCTCTAGTGCCTTCGCCGAGGAGAAATGTTGCTACTGTCCAGCGGCGGTCCTCTCCATATGGCCAACCAATGCCATGCCTTTGTAAATGCGGGGTGTGGTGGGTATTAGGACCGCAACGGTGTCATGTTCTTCCCTGTACCAGCAAGAAGAGGGTCATTGCTGCCCCGTGCAGCTTGTTCGTGCCACTGGCGCCTCCTGCAATGGCAAGTCACGCCAAGGGACCGCAGTCCTCACTACTGTCTATCGGAGCGTTGCACCTCTCTTGCACATGACTATCCATTAGTGCCACAGGCTCTTGTCGACATGGGGTTACGAAGAACTTTAACCATGGCCGCCATCTAACAGTTTGAGGACTAGTTGTCTCGCCGCGAGGGGTGTAATGTTATGGTCTAAGATCCGGTGAGGTGCACACTTTAGCACATGAACAGTACCACATGTACTGTGCACATGAACAATACCACGTGCACTATAGCAATCGAATTAGGAATGATTAGATGCATATCTTCATATTAGAAATAGTTAGATGCATTTTTTTGTATTAGAAATAATTAAATACATATCTTCATATTAGGAATAGATATATGCATATCTTTATATTTAGATAGTATGGATATGATATTATCTTTAGTTGATTGGTTGCATTAGATTGTATTAGTTTCTATATTGTTAGGGCTAACCTCATCTACATAAAGAGAGAAGCTGCATCATTCATAATTAAGTAATAAATAAACAAAGTCTCTAATCTCCCTCTTCTTCTAAAAGTAAGTCTCAGAGCCTCTCTACCACGTCAAGGAAGAGCCTCGCTAGTGACTAGATGAGGGCGAGCGCCCTACCCTCAGTCCTCGGACCTGTACCCAATCAACGACCACAACAGGCATACCTCGATAAATGTGTCGAAATTTCCATGAAATGTCATGGAGATCCTTGGCAATGAGCTCTTGCGCTGGTGGTTGCATCGTAAAGTCCTATCGAATTTTTTACCCTGGTAAGGCACGTATTTATTGAATCTGATAAATTCATAGTTCCATCTAAATTATCCCAAGCTTATGAAGAAACTCTGCATACTAGTGGTGGAAATATCTTTTCGGCCGCGCGACGTGGCACTGAGAATCCACCGTGGGTACTTGTGTCGCTCGCCGTCAGCATCTTGCAAAAGAATTCAGCTGGTTGCTTGTTTTGCTTCAGACCCAGTTCAGATGCCAGCATTGCGTCTTGATCATACTACATGCATCAAGAAAAGATATTTCATTTTTCGAAGAAGAAACATAGCACCACAATTAAGAAATCCGTCTACATACTTCGTTAACAGGTTGAAGCGTCATTTGAGCATAAACTTCATCGGTTTCAGAATCTGCCTGCACCAAAAAAATTTTTTTGCATGCGCTCAATTAGTAAAACGGGAAAGAGAAAACGAATACAACTACAGTATAGAAGGGGAAAAACTAACGTCCACACACATGTAAGGTGAGGCTCAGAAGCTTGCAAATCAACTTGGAAGGAAGAGATGGGTAACTGGGGATGCTATCAATCTCCTTGCGCATCGAAGCGGCAACCTGCCAAAGAAGTACCAGAAAAAGATTTTTTTCTTCAGAAGCTGCTCATGATTTGGCACGTTTCCTACAGTAAACTGATGAAAGCTGTACATGTTCGCTATGGCCCTGTGGAAAGTACACGACGAGGCTGCCCACCGGCGGCAGCGACACCAGAGGCCCGGCACAAGCATGCCATAGCTCCGAGCTGATGGCCTTCTTTTCCCCTGCTTTGCAAAAACACACCCAGTTATTCTAGTGCATCCATCTGCATCACACTCTACAGAGGGCACACTTATGTTGCAAAGATTCATAGGAAAGCCATGAACAAGATTTCACTGCAATTAGCTGCAACCAAACACCACAACTAACTCACAGTGAAAGTTACAGCAGTGGTGACGGCTTTTCTCAAGAAGCTGCATTTAGCAAATGTTTAAGCTAAGGAACCTGAATCCATGAGCAATTATACTATAAGTAAGCAAGCATGGGAAGACGATTCTCACCTTCCGCTGGGCCGGGCGAGACGCCGCCCGATCCATGGTCCTTCATCCCGCCGCCAATATCCCGATCCAAATCTCGCCTCCGGATACGCGAATATCCACCTCCCCTTCTCCCTCCTCCAACTTTTATCAACTAGCTAGTAGCTAGCTAGGAAAGCGCCCCCCTCTCCGTCTGAAGTAAGCGGCGGCGAGTATAAAATTCGGTATCAGCGAGGGAGCGATGCGACGCGAGCGCCCACGTAAAGCGGTCGAGGCGTAGCAAAGCCGGATGAATCCTCGCCGCCCACCGCGCCGTGGCCGTGCCGACGTGACAGGTCATCACACGCGCCCCCGGACGCTTCCGCCACCCCGGAGCATCCACGCCCGCGGGAGCAAGGGCTCGTCGTCCCGTCGAACGGCGAGAAAAGCGCGAAGGTGGGGGCGCGGGCCCTTGGGATGGGATGGCACTGCTGGGGGGGGAGGCAAGTGGGAAGAGGAGGGAGACAAGGGGGGTTTAAAAAATGGGGGACGGGGGCCGCGGTGCGCGGGGCGGGGTGGCGCTGCCTGTGCGGATGTGCCTGTGTCGCAGCGGCAGGGGATGGCGCGCGGCTGGTGGGCCTCGCTCGAGCGGAGGCACGGTCTCACGGACGCGCTGGGCGGCGAGGCTTGTGGGTGCCGTTGCAGCAACGGCAGCGGCAAGAGCGGGGGGTTAAAAAAAGACTGACTATACAAATAACTATTTTTTTATTCTCAATTATTTTTTTTATCTATTAAATAAATATCTTTCAATAGCCTCTTTTTTTAGGAGAAAATTTTGTTTAGAGGAAGAAATTAGTACTATGCAACTTTAGATGACTGAGAGATAAAAAAATTTCAATTAACTGTGTAATAGCAAATCCGTAAAAAAAATGACCATACCGCTCGTGGGTCGTCTAAGAAAATTTGAATGGTTAGTTCTTTTGGCTTCCGTGGCTTGAGTTGGTGCGAGAGTGATGCGTGTCTGTGTGGTTCGGGGTGCTGTGCGACATGGTGATGGCGGATGGGTGTGCGTGCCGTGTGCACGACAAGTTGCACACACGACAGAGCCAGTATATAGTTACTAGGGTTATATGACTCAATAGAATTTCTTAAATCCTTTAACAAATTACTATTTATGAGTAAAGATAACCTTAATGGTATTTTTACCAGAATCCGCCCTTACACGCACTTGCACGACGAAAGTGTGAAGAGCAAAGGGCGTGCCTAGTGGAACACGAAAACAGAGGTGGTTACAGATCACACAGGTGTCTCGAGTCTGTTTAACTATGCTAGAACTAGTGCACTAGCTAGTTTAAACTGAGATAACCGGCGAAGATGTCGGGAGTGTTTACAAAGCGGACAAGGCCACATGGTGCCCGTCGTGGCACACGCAACACGGTCATCGGAGATCGTCTGGTCCGTTTTTTTTTTTGTTGGTTGCAAGCTTTGACCAGCTGAAACCACACCATATGCGGCTAGCAACTTATTAGACTTGTAGGATAAGCTTGTTAATTAAGCAAATACTAGGTGGTTGATCCTGTCGTGATAGGTAGACTGTTCGCTTCTGCAGCTGCCAAACGATGCCGCGCACAGAAAGAGATCTGTTTTGGATCTGCGCCCGCGAGATCCGGCCAGGAAAAGGGCGGTGCTTTCCTCCCCGTACGGCGTGGCGGTGCAGCCGGCCTCGGAACCCGCCCCCGTGCCGCCGTGCGGCGCCGTGCCCGTGCCGCTCCACCCTCGTGGACCCTCCGCGCCGCCCAGGCCGACGACGCCTCTGCACACGCACGCTGCCCCCACCTGTCTGTCACCCCGTGCGCACCAAAACAGCGGACGCCGGCGGTCGCGGGCGCGCAAACGCACGGCGGCTAGCTAGCCTCCGCCGGGCGCGGCATCGGCTCCGGTGCGCCTCGGCCTCACGCGCTGGCCCCCCGTGCACGCGCGGGGACGCGTGCAAAGCCGAAACCTTGCTTGTGCCAAGTACCGACGCGTGCGTGCTGACCTTTTTTCTGCTCTCATCCGTCCCTGAATGCATGGCATTCTGCCTTTTAGATTTTATTTCTAAATGTATACCGTTCTACGATTTCAAGGTGATTTTCTATCATCTTTTCCCTATATACTCCCCTTTAGCTGTTTCTAAGGTCGTTTAATATCATGGACTGAGGTAACACAGCAATAAGCGATCTAATCAGGGAGAGCAATACTGTTTTTTTTCTAGATGTACAAGAACCTAGAACGACAGCTATTCAGAATAGAAGGTATATACGTCAGTTTGGCCATGTTGCTTCTTGGCTAGTGGCTAATGTTTTCCTAGTTAAGAACGCAAACTAAATTCGGGCGGTGCATTGCAATTGTTGCAAACATGCAGCCAGTTTGCGAACAGTTACAGTTCCAGTGCCGTCGCCCCTTAATTACCAATAGTAGCCTTTGTTCGTAATTGAAGTCATGTTACAGACTTGATCTCTCTCTCTCTCTCTCTCTCTCTCTCTCTCTCTCTCTCTCTCTCTCTCTCTCTCTCTCTCTCTCTCTCTCTCTCTCAAAGTTGATCTACTCACTCCATCCTGCGATAGAATTCAAAAGTTCACCATTTCCATAAACTAAAAGGACGCTACATCTAAAAAAGATTAATATTATTAGACTATATATATCCTTACTAAATTGCACAATACAACTACGTACTCATCCACTTTTATCAGCATTAAAGAAAAGGTATATAATAAAAATATTACAATAATTATATTTTTTATTTTTACAATGAACTTATACTATAGGACGATATTTTCTGAGAATAAGTACTTATATTGCAAGACAAATGAAGTAATTTTTTTAACTAGACCTGATGTTTATTGCTCATACAGGTGACGAGCGAGGGTACAGTTATCAGATAGTAAATCATTGACCCCGTAAATTGACCGTACACATACCCTAGAATACTAGCTAGATTAATAAAAGTACAAAGAAGATCATAAACCTCTGAAATATTTTGTCAAATATTTTAACAATAATGCTCTCTCTAACTTTATTTTTAAATCTAATCATTTTGACCACGCCAAAACTCATGGTGTGGCAAATGCACATTGCCCCACCATGTCAGCGGGCATGGGCAAAGCTTATAGGCTTCAAATCGGCACCAAAGTAACTATTTGGATAGATAGTGTACCTAGAGGAGAGAGACAACAGGAGATGAAGGAGATGGGGGCAGGCCAGCTTGGGCACGTCTGATAACTCCCCCTATGCACACTGTTGTGCATGGTATGCCAGCTACCACGCCAAAATACTCGACGTGGCAAATGGTGACCGCGGCCACGCTAGCGTCCATGAGAGCCTCCACACATCGCTCCTAAAAAGGAGTCTATTGATTCTCTCTCAATTGGTTGGATCGTATAGGTGATGATTTACTTCACTGCCGAGATCTCTGGTTCAAGTCTAGGATGGCCTATATATAAACCCTGTTCAATAAGTGGAACACATTAGCCATCCGCTCTCCGGTTGGGCAATAAGGGTCAAAGAAGGGCAATGCACTTGTTCTGTCTGATCGCCTGGTGTGGCAATTTTGGCCACGCTAGCCTATAAGCATGGCAGTTTATTGGGGCAGAACTAGAACAAAAATGATCGGGGTTCATCACTTCACCATACATATAACAACATATATAATTTTCAAGCAATACTATGCTAAATAAGTAATTTTTACCATTGATACTTCAACATAACTTATGGCAATATATAGTGATAAAGAAATAGTGATCGAAATGCTTACCAAAATGAAAAAAGCTTGATAATAATATCGGTTAGTTGCAGCAAACTAAAGGAGCTAAGGGCGAAATCACAAACAAAGGTTAGTCTTTGTTTGTCGGCATTGGCAAAATACATCATCCGATCTCAATGGCATGTTAATAGAGAACAAAATTACTTAAAATTTTTAAGTAAAATAATAAAATGATCAAATATAATTTAATGCATTACCTTTTAGTATTTACGTTCTTTCATGTTCATAAATCGATGAACTATAAAATCATTAGTAATTTTCATCCATTCTTATTTCTTTACATAGCAAATAAGTATATCATTCATGAAATCATCACCAATTAATTGAAAAAGTCAATTAAATATTTGTATGTTCAACAATTCAAGAATAATATAATAGAAAAAATAAATTTAGTTGCTTGCTTACTTGACATTGTGATTAAATGGTACGATTTTACTTCTAATTTGCAACCAGCTAGGCTGATATTCCAAAAATCAAAATTGAAACTCTAAGTCTTAACCCTACAATTTGACAAAAAATCAATCAATAATCATTACATTGTAACCTTAACTCACAAATTTAGTCTATGTTCTTGAAACAAATTGAAAGAATTGAGAGAAATTTAAAGAAAAATACATACTGATTGGGTGGGCCTAACGTTCCTTTGGCCGGTGATGGCGCTAGGCTACAAGGATCAGGTGGCACCACGACGAGATGGCAGACGAAGGCGGCCGGTGGCACCGATTTCTCCCATTCTCCAATGACCAGTCGCTGCCTGATTAGGTGTGGCGAGCATGGTGCACATCTTCTAGGCGATCATGCGAGATGAACAGGCATCGAGGGCTGCTGCAAGGAGACACGCTTCAGGATCGATCAAATGGACACTGTGGCCTATTGCGATTCTCCCTCTTGGGTTGGCTCAAGTGCTGGCTCGGCCTGTCACAGTTGCCTTATGGGCTAAGGAAAGCGGAGGCTCCTCATGGATTGCTGCTAGCTACTGAGAATTTGGACTGCTAGTGCTCCCTTCGTTAGGCTTTAAGGAAAGAACTGGATGCACTGAGTTTAGACTAGAGGTTCACACATGAACTAGAAGTGCAAATCCTTGTTAAAAAAATTAGACACGGTATCCGGTGACACCGGGTAGACTTACTTGGTTACACCCATGGCAGTTTGTATTTGCTACGCTACAAGTTTTGGCATGACCAAAGAGATTGAATTTGAAAAAAAAAAGTTAAAGAGAGATTATTATTAAAATATTTTTCAAACAAAATTATTTAGTAAAAAATCTAAACCTCGTTGCTCGGAGTCTCTCCTCACATGTCCACCTCATGGTAGCCAAGCTGGGAAACACATCTTACTCCATTTAACCATCAATAAACAGAAAGACCAATTCCGGGGCCTTTAGTGCCTCGCGAGTCCTGACTCCTAACCCCGGCTTAACTAAATATCATGTTATTCTAAATATTTGTTTTAAAGAAATATCAGTGCATAAATAACAGTAATAAAAATACTATAAATAAATAATTATAACAATGTAAGTTCAACATGATAAAAAAACATGTGACTTACTTCTTTGTCCATAGGACACCGACTTCTTTAATTATTCCTTTAGTTCTTCTGTTGACCCACTCGGCGGGTCTGAATACTATCACGGAAAACGATGCAAATAAGTTTCTGTTTTGCAGAATGCAAGCTGAGAACAAAACACAATAAAATAACTAAAAAGACATAAAGAACATAGGTTTGGGTGGTTAGGGTTTAGGTGATGCTCGATTTGGTTGAACGGAGTTGGGATTGGGCTAGATGGGTCCAAAATGGTCGAAGAAGTATATAGGTGTTATATGGATTTTTGCGAATAGCTACAGGCAAGAACAGTATTGGTTTAGGGTTTGAATATCATTTGAGTGGTTTAGAGCTTTATCGGAGATGATGACACGCGGCCAACGAGAAGAATTGGGATTTCGACATCTTAAGAAATAATAACTTGGTGCCAACACAAAAGAAATTTGGGGTTTCAACATCTTAACACAAACGAATAATAACTTCTTAAGAAATTTGGGGTTTCAACATCTTGATTACCAAACTTCAACATCTCTAAATCATTTTCAAATTTACTTATGCCTTGGTGTTGGAATCACCCATTAAACACAACTTCATTTACTAGAAGCACGGTGTATTTGAATACCATTTATAATTGACTTTGTAGAGCTGCCCAGCTTTACCCACAAGATCTCTTAACTCCCACGACAGAGTTAAGAAAATAAGGTTGTTTCACTGCTCATCTCTTTATATAGGCTCAACCTGGTGGATTACCAAATAGACCTAGGTAACCCCTATCCTGAGAGGAACTTACCATTGTTCAGTATGGTTATACCCCGTCCCATACCAAACTCTTCTTTACCTTCGTTTAGTATGGTTATACCCCCTCCCATACTCTTCTTTACCTTCATGTAGTATGGTTATACCCCCTCCCATACTCTTCTTTATCTTTGTAGAGATTCAATCAATTTGAGCTGCTACTAAACTAGATTTGACAAGTCAAAACTTGTAGTTAAGCGATCACTACGTTCTTTACTCAGCATAAGGTTGTCCTTACTTTCTCCGAGCTTTGTCCTCACTCTACTCTGAAATATTTTTCATCTTTAAACTCATATCCCAATGCTCGACGGCAATGCTACCTAACCATCTCGTGGTTTTCCATGGTATTCTCTCTTCTAAATTCACTTTTGCAAGACTATCGACAAAGTGTTGTCATTTAGTAGTATAAAACAATTGAGTTTCCTAATGCACCATAATTATTTAAGTAGTATTTTTAATAATACTAGGTCTTGCCAAGGTGAATATGGCCATCAAATTAATCAGAGCTTTTTCAGTGGTAGGGTGTAACTATGTATCATGTCGTTCTAAAACATTTATTGTACATGAAATAACAGTGCATAAATAATATAATAAAAATACTGATAATTAAATAATTAAAGGAATGTAGGTTTAACATGATCAAAAACATGTTATTTGCATGCCTCCTTGTCCATAGGACTGACTTATTTAATTGCTCTTATAGCTCTTTTGTTGATCAACTCACTGGGTCTGAATACTTGCGCAAGAAATGAATGCAAATAAATTTCTGCTTTGCAGAATGCAAGCTGGGAACAAAAGATAAATAAATAACCAAAAAGACAGAAATAAAATAGGTTTGGGTGATCAGGGTTTAGGTGAAGTGTGGTTTGGTTGATCTGATTTGGGATTGGGTTGATGGGTCCAAGATGGTCGAAATGGCTATATATATGTAGGTTAGGTTTTCAGTGAATAGCAACTGGTCTGGACAGTATTGGGTCTGGGTTTTGCAATAATATCTGGGTTGGGTAGGGCTTCATCATAGTGTATTCGGGCTAAATAGAGTTTCAGAATGGACTTTATGGCTCAAAACGGTCACGGCAAGCATATTGGTTTCGGTGAACAATGGAGGCTTTGGATCGTATTGAATTTAGGATTCGATATGAAGTTTAGGTGGGCTAGAGTTTTATCGGTATTTGATATAGAAAAATGAAGCTGATAATAGGATAGACGAGTTTGAAGTGGACAAAATGAGTATATTCTGCATTTTTAGGGTTTAGGTGAATAGTAATGGTTTTCACTATTCATTGTGGGTTTATTACTGTTCATTACAGGCTGGGACTATTCCTAAAGGTTTTTACTGTTCATACCGGGTTGGGTACTACAGTATAAAACTAGAATGAATAATGATGAACAATGTTTGACCCCGCCCGGCACTGTTCATCTTCTCCAATCCCGGCGGTGAGGTGCTTCCTTCTCGGGGCATTTGAATGGCACAGGGGGTATAGCTAGGCTAATAGAATAATAGCATTGGTGTTTGAGCATCAATGGGAGTAGAGGAGGATTAGAGAAGTGGCGGCTCAAGTTGGGGTAGCTTGTGGTGGCGCACCCACAGCGGGGTGGTTTTGACCGATGAGCTATGGGGTTTGGAGGGCCTTGGCGATGCTTCGGTGGGGTTCTTGGGGTCATGAAGACGCTATAGGTGTGAGCAATTGGAATGAAATGAACTAGGTACAAAGATTTGGAAATCGGGCTTACATGGGGGTCCTCGGTGAAAACGACGACACGACGGCCAGCGAGAAGAATTGGGATGTCTTAAGGCTACCTGGGCACCAGTGCAAAATAATGGAGAGGTCTCGAGCTTATATAGGCCAAGTAAGGCGGTTTGGCTACAAGGGAGGCTCCGCTCGGGTTTTGGCGCGTGGCCATGGCGAGAAGGTGCGGGAGGGCTCAGGACGGCTTGGTGAGACGGCGGGAAGGTCGGCAGGTGAGCTGGCACTTTGTGCACTAAGCTTCTCGGGTGACGCAAGGCGGTGATAAAAAAGGTGTCAAGTCGGCGAATCGGCCGTGAGATAGGAAAGGCGATGGCGAATTCAGTCTTGGCCACTAGACGCGCGGACAGGGGAGAGTTAATGGCTTTCAAGGGCAGGATTGGCGAGGTGTACGGGGTTTGACAAGTTGCAGAGGTGTGGCCAATGAGAGGATGGATCGAGAAGGTGCAGCGGCAAAGAAAACCAGGTTGATGCGATTTTTGTGTCGGACCATGAATAGTGCCGATGGTTGTGTTGCGCGGGAAAGGATGAAGGGGATGGGATGACAGGGGATTTGAAGTGCAAAAGATGGAGGAAGGTGGAGGTTAGGGTTAAGAATCAAGTGAAATCGAAATGCAATAAAATTTCAAGTTCCTTTTGAAATTTCGGTTTGTTTCAGATAATATTTTACGTTATTGCGTGAGCGTTCCATCGTGCATATGGCCTGCCAGTGGTGGGCACATATCTCAATTGATACGGGGATGGGTCCCGATCTTCTCAGTGAGGAACCGTGGATAGTTGATGTGAAGTAGACGATGTCGCTAGCTGAACACTCGTGCCCATGCACGAACCCTCAACTCTTCGGAAAATGCCCAAAACACACCAGATAGTTGTCGTCGCGCGACCACAAGCGACGAACGCCAAGTCCCCAATTCCCAACGGAACGACGGCTTGACCTTTAGTTGCAGAACGAACAATGGATCGCCTAATTCTCTCTCAAAGTCCTCGCATGAACTCTGGTGTTGAAAGAACAAGCAATAGCTATGTTTCAATCTGATACATAAAACTTGGTCCCCCTCTAAGGGTGCCAATACAGGGCTTATATAGCCTCTTGGGACGTGCATAGAGTCCCCCTAGTACAACTCAACCCTATATAGTTTTAGATACGAACTCTTAAAAAAGGAAACTAGATTTTACAGCCGTCATATTGTTTCGGTCATAACTTTTGATCCGTGACGAATTTGATGCTGGGGTTAGATCCATTGCGTAGCCCTTGAAAATATCTTTCCAACAAGTACAAGAACGCCTGAATCGGACTCCGTTTGTGAAAGTTATGACCTTTTTAGTAACTGCCTGACAGGCTGTCCCGAACCGAGTCCGAATTGAATTCTGAGTTGAATCCGAGTTGGATTTGGATTGAGCACGTGGGAAGTCTGAATTAGGCTTCAAAATAGTGTCTAAAACTTGTGCTCTAAGTTCTTGGGCTCCGTCCTTATACTCTCCCGCCACATGAGCTTTCTTTCCCCCTTCCACATGGGTTCCAACCAGCCACATGTGCTTCGTTCTTGTTGGCTCCATCCGCGTGGGCTTTGTTCCTTCATGTCTTTGGCACATAATGTGGTTATCCGCTTCCTTTTGCATCTTTATTGTTTTGCTATTGACAAACCTAAGAATACACGAAGTAATAACAGGATGTAGTATTTCATCCTTATGAATAACAACATTAAGTATAGTTTGAAATGAGTTCACCTGGCCATATTTCATACGACTCAATAATTCTTTCAAGTTGAATAAGATATTTAACAGAAAAGTACAAGACACGTGCATATCCGCATCATCCTCCCCTTCTTCAAGAAAAGCCGTCCTCGGCTTTTGATAGCCTGAAATTGTGCTAAACAAAGGATACAACGTGTATGCATGGTATATATATTCGTCGTCAATATTTCTTCGGCTTATATCATCATAAACTTTTGGAGGTGTAGTAAATGAAAAGAATAACACATATGCCTGGTATATATAAGAGTCAATTGTTGTGACATTCTCACTATTTTGCACAAACCGTTGAATATAGCAGCGACTAAAATATGTATGCATTGCATTATTATTTTTCACGTCATTCTCCCTCCCATAAAAGAAAGTCGTCCTCGACTTTTCCAAGGATATGGACAGATCCTTAATGAGCAAAATCAGATTTAAATGTGTAGATATGGGAAAGAAAATGTTGAGTGTTTTCCATGCTTCAATTGCGCTTACTCTGATTTTTTACATGATTGTACACCAAGAATCGAACAACTAGATTTGTGAAATCTTTCTAAACAGTACGTACTATTGTATAAATTTATCTCATCATGATCATAACATGGCGCAAAAGATTGTTTATCCACAATATGTAATTTCAAGTCAGTAAGCTTATCACATGTAATGCAAATTCTATGAACATAAAATTTGTCATCTACACCATAATCTCCAATCAAATTGAACTTATACGTGTAGGCATGGGTACTAACTAGTGATTTTGAACATGAAATTTCAGCAACCTTATTAATCACACTAGATAACTCTCTAGGAGTGTTAAACATGATATAGCATAAAGAATCATTAGGAGATATTCTAGTAAGAACTTCTTTGTAAGTAATCAATTCCACATTATGTAAATTAAGCATTGAAATTTCGGAACATGGTTGATCATATGAGTTCTCACAATTACTCACCTTTGCATAATTAAATTCGGCACCACTATTGTTACCTTTATCGTCCTCCTCAGATGATGTAGGTGCTGGGGGTTTAAAATTATTAGGATGCACCCATGGGACAGCAAGTACTTCATCCCGTCTTGTGGTATCTCCTCCTCATTTGCCTCCAAAGGTGTCAGTTTTTGAATGTTCAATTCTTCATCTTTAATGTCAACCTGCACAATATGAGAAACTATACTAGAAGTAGATATTAATATGTTAGTTTCAGATTCATCCTCCCTTTGTTTATCTTCTTCTTCTCGCTTTTCTTTTGGTGTCCCTCTAACACTCTCAATTTGGATGCTCTCAACCTCACATATGGTGGAATCACACAACTCACTCTTTTTATCACTCTCACTCAATTTGGCTATGTGGCACTCTTCCTCACATGGGTTGTGGTGTATCTCAGGAGCTATATGTAGTTTTGGAGGACCGTGCATACTTGTGTCATTAGTAGATGCTCCCCCACGTAGATTGTGGTGTGCGAACATGGCACGTAGCTCCAGAAAGTTATTATTGATGGTCGTATGCAATTGTTGAACCTCCTTCCTGAGGTGGTTCAGTCCTGTGTGAACTTTCCTAAGCTCATTGCGCACGCTAGTGTTACCATCAAGAAGTTGTTGTTGTAGCATCTCGCACAATCGACTGTACTCGGTCCGCGTAACCGGCGCCTCCGGATTAGGTGGATCTTCCTCGTGACCTGACATGGAAACAACTCTCAAACAAGAAGCGAGGTTACATCTGGGTTAGTAAAACAAAAGCTCTCTCTATGCTTGAAACTTACTGTCCTGAAAACAAGGCAAGCTTATCGTTCCAAAGTGAATCAATGACGTCAAATCGACACTTGGGACAGCGAACGACCTCAACCCGGTAATGTATGAGCGTAACCAAGAGCAAGAGAGTACACAAACAGGTGTAGGTGGAGCTTGGACAGGTATGTGTATAACCTATGCAATCTGATATTCAAGGTATTGTAAAGCTAAGTAATGATCCAAGCTAGAGTATTTGCCTATGTGCTGATCCAATTGGTTAAAGCGAAAAGTATGAACGCACACACAACAATAAATGGGACTTAATGCAAACAAAAGAAATGAGCTAGAAAGAGGCAATCTGAAATTGAGATGAATAACTAGCTCGTTTTGCACTAAATACAAGGAGAGACGCTAGCCAATTGCAATAGTTATGAATGTAAGGGCACAAGATTGCTCTATGAGAATAAGTGCACAAGCTGAAAATATGAACTAGGGTTTTTTTTTCACAGAGTTTTGGCCAACACTTTCTATTTTCACTGTTTCTTGATCAAATCGTAGGAAACTTTCAGGCTTTCTTCTTTTGTTTTCTTTTCTTTTTTTTTTGGCCAAACTACTGTTTTCTTCCCTTTGCACAAATTCAAGAATTCAGCAAGTGTAAATAATACTCAAGAACAGCCCTAACAGCAATATCAAAAGCTAGTCTCAATTGATGAAAAGATATAAGTGAAGCTCAACTATAGCAATTCTTTCTTTTCGGTCAGCTAGGGTTTGGCACAAGTAGTGATTTGTTTCTTTCAAGCCAAACCGCAGCAAACTCTCGGTTTTGAAGGAAGTGAATACTATCTCACACTCTCCCCCAAAGAGAATTTGGATGGATCTTTTGAGAGCAATATGGACAGCAAGGAATTTAGGATTCAAAAGTAAATGCAATTTACTCTTTTTTGTTGCTAATTGAGGAATTCAATCACAATTTTGTAGGGTTTATGTGGACACAAAGATCAAGCTACGCGAAGGAAACACACGGATCAGCACGAAAACAAAACTCTAATGGACGAAAACTTAACAAAACGCATAAGAACTAAACAGATTAAACTACGGTTTTTGGTATTGCAATTTTCGGTTTAATGGAAGATAGGACAGAAAAACGAATCTAACTACGGGTAAAGAAGTTCTCACCGAGTAAACCTAGAATCTGATACCATATGATATGGGGATGGGTCCCGATCTTCTCAGTGAGGAACCGTGGATAGTTGATGTGAAGTAGACGATGTCGCTAGCTGAACACTCGTGCCCATGCACGAACCCTCAACTCTTCAGAAAACGCCCAAAACACACCGGATAGTTGTCGTCGCGCGACCACAAGCGACGAACGCCAAGTCCCCAATTCCCAACGGAACGACGGCTTGACCTTGAGTTGCAGAACGAACAATGGATCGCCTAATTCTCTCTCAAAGTCCTCGCATGAACTCTGGTGTTGAAAGAACAAGCAATAGCTATGTTTCAATCTGATACATAAAACTTGGTCCCCCTCTAAGGGTGCCAATACAGGGCTTATATAGCCTCTTGGGACGTGCATAGAGTCCCCCTAGTACAACTCAACCCTATATGGTTTTAGATACGAACTCTTAAAAAAGGAAACTAGATTTTACAGCTGTCATATTGTTTGGTCATAACTTTTGATCCGTGACAAATTTGATGCTGGGGCCAGATCCATTGCGTAGCCCTTGAAAATATCTTTTCAACAAGTACAAGAACGTCTGAATCGGACTCCGTTTGTGAAAGTTATGACCTTTTTAGTAGCTGCCTGACAGGCTGTCCCGAACCGAGTCCGAATTGAATTCTGAGTTGAATCCGAGTTGGATTTGGATTGAGCACGTTGGAAGTCTGAGTTGGGCTTCAAAATAGTGTCTAAAACTTGTGCTCTAAGTTCTTGGGCTCCGTCCTTATACTCTCCCGCCACATGGGCTTTCTTTCCCCCTTCCACATGGGTTCCAACCAGCCACATGTGCTTCGTTCTTGTTGGCTCCATCCGCGTGGGCTTTGTTCCTTCATGTCTTTGGCACATAATGTGGTTATCCGCTTCCTTTTGCATCTTTATTGTTTTGCTATTGACAAACCTAAGAATACACGAAGTAATAACATGATGTAGTATTTCATCCTTTTGAATAACAACACTAAGTATAGTTTGAAATGAGTTCACCTTGCTATATTTCATACGGCTCAATAATTCTTTCCAGTTGAATAAGATATTTAACGGAAAAGTAAAAGACACGTGCATATACGCATCATCTTGATACCATATGATACGGGGATGGGTCCCGATCTTCTCAGTGAGGAACCGTGGATAGTTGATGTGAAGTAGACGATGTCGCTAGCTGAACACTCGTGCCCATGCACGAACCCTCAACTTTTCGGAAAACGCCCAAAACACACCGGATAGTTGTCGTCGCGCGACCACAAGCGACGAACGCCAAGTCCCCAATTCCCAACGGAACGACGGCTTGACCTTGAGTTACAGAACGAACAATGGATCGCCTAATTCTCTCTCAAAGTCCTCGCATGAACTCTGGTGTTGAAAGAACAAGCAATAGCTATGTTTCAATCTGATGCATAAAACTTGGTCCCCCTCTAAGGGTGCCAATACAGGGCTTATATAGCCTCTTGGGACGTGCATAGAGTCCCCCTAGTACAACTCAACCCTATATGGTTTTAGATACGAACTCTTAAAAAAGGAAACTAGATTTTACAGCTGTTATATTGTTTCGGTTATAACTTTTGATCCGTGACGAATTTGTTGCTGGGGCCAGATCCATTGCGTAGCCCTTGAAAATATCTTTCCAACAAGTACAAGAACGCCTGAATCGGACTCCGTTTGTGAAAGTTATGACCTTTTTAGTAACTGCCTGACAGGCTGTCCCGAACCGAGTCCGAATTGAATTCTGAGTTGAATCCGAGTTGGATTTGGATTGAGCACGTGGGAAGTCTGAGTTGGGCTTCAAAATAGTGTCTAAAACTTGTGCTCTAAGTTCTTGGGCTCCGTCCTTATACTCTCCCGCCACATGGGCTTTCTTTCCCCCTTCCACATGGGTTCCAACCAGCCACATGTGCTTCGTTCTTGTTGGCTCCATCCGCGTGGGCTTTGTTCCTTCATGTCTTTGGCACATAATGTGGTTATCCGCTTCCTTTTGCATCTTTATTGTTTTGCCATTGACAAACCTAAGAATACACCAAGTAATAACATGATGTAGTATTTCATCCTTATGAATAACAACATTAAGTATAGTTTGAAATGAGTTCACCTTGCCATATTTCATACGGCTCAATAATTCTTTCCAGTTGAATAAGATATTTAACGGAAAAGTACAAGACACGTGCATATCCGCATCATCAATCGAGATGTGGAAGAAAACTAAGGCCCTGATCGTTTCGGTTTTTTTCGGCTTTAGCTTCTAGCTTCAGCTTTTTTTTCACTATTCACTACATTATCCACTAACTCAGTTACAGTGTTTTTTCACTCAGCTACAGTGTTTTTTCAACCAAAATCCAAAAGCCATCGTTATTCCCACCTCCTAAAGAGAACGAATGCGAAGGGCAAGCACTGCAGGATGCATGTGTCTGGATCTTGATCTTGCCCAAATGAGCGGCTGTCCTTTCATTAACAAACTAGTAGTAGCTTCTTTTTTTCGAATCTAGCTTAATTATGTACATGGACAAATTTTATCGTGTAGTAGTTGTTTGGGTCTGTAAATAATATTACTTCTGATGGCTATTAGCTTGTCTGACTGGCTGTATTCCAAAACTAAAATTGTTCGAACCAATGTCTTAAAAACATATATAGGGAGCTTCCATCCAGTAAAGTTCACTAGTTAACTAAGAAAAATAAAAATAGCTTTCTTTCTAGCTATTATCGTATAATAATGCAGTTAGGCCTTATAATCAATCATTTAAGTCGTATAACCACTAATAGGTGGGTGACCGATCGAATTCCAGTTACCAAAATTTAGAAACAGTGGTCTAAACATTTTAAGCACATTTAGAACTTGTTTCAAATGCTACTATTATCACAAAGTTGAAGCCAGGCGTGCAAAGTGCAAACCAAGGCAGGCTCGGGGGAGTAACGCTCCTAGTCGTAGAATTCTCAAGCTGAACAGGTTTTTTTATTCTTGCGGAAATTGATTTGTTTTTGGTGAAATTCGTGTAAAATTCCAGTAAAAATCGTACGTTCCAAACGAGACCTTATATCTACCAGGACAGGCCCAACCCATTGGAAGCTCTCAAATAGCCTAGTCAATTTTGACAAGTTAGCCAAGCCCATTATATCTTTTGGGCCTCCTTTTCTTCTGTAAAGAGGCCCATACGTACTCAAATGCATTCTTTCAAGAAGGAAATGTTGCATGCATACATGCGTGCAGCCCTTTGTCAGAATTGTTTCTCGGATATCAAAGAGGTACAGTAGCATTCTGAATAAACAGCAGCGAAGAAGTCAACAATGTAACCCCGTACTGTACTCCATTTGGGTGTTTTGACACTTCACATTTTCAGAACCTAAAGTGCAAACATCAGTGTAGCACCTTTCTGAAAAGAAAAGTGTGAGCTTTAGCAGATGGAAACCTTCCTACTGTAGTACATTCAAGTCCGAGTAAATCCAGTGGCAGCGCAACGCGTACTTTGGTAGTCGTTTCTCCGTCGAACACCTGCCAGATGGCCAAATGCACCAACATTCCCTGCCGGTCCAGCCATCTCGATCCTACGTCAAATCGAATGCATACCGTTGGGGCAGCTCGCCGGCTCACTACCAATGCTGCACCCGTACTCCTCGCTCCTGCAAAAATTCATGGTTTATACTGTGACTTCGAAGTTTCCATTTGCGGGGAAACCAAAGAAAACAAGGTCAGCTCGCGTGTACCCAACGGCCTCGAACAAAGAAGTCCTACTCCCACGGATATCCCTCCCACTGTAACAAGGTGACTTTTGTACCTAGACAGCAGAAAAAACCAACAGATCGAATAGTGGTTATAGCATATTCGTGTTAGTATTTTTTAAATAAATATGAATACAATTCTTAAAAACAAATACGAATCGAATACTTACTCAATTCGATCGAATTCAAATATTCTAAAATATAATGAAGTTTTACACAAGAAATTCAAACTCCAAACATTTACAAACAGAGTCCCAATATATGAAATTACATATCAAACCCTTACAAGCATAGTAATACAACACATGCAAAATTGTTAGTGGACTAGATGATAAGGAAAATAAATCTAGTGGACTAGATGACAAGAGAAATAAATCTATGGGATCCGGATATTATCTATATCCGTAATCATATGTGATCATATTTTTTATTCATGTTTGTATCCATGAAAAAAAATACAGTAATATTTGGATCAAAAATAGATCCTCCTTTTAGACGAGTTTAAGCTTATCGCCGGCCGGCCGGACCCCCTCCAGGGCGTGGAGCAACCCTCCTCGTATGGTATCTTATTATCGTTTATGTACCTCTGACCTCGAAGCAAGTAAGTTCGCAGGCATTTATAAGTCAGTACATTGTTTATGGTTGGATTAGATAGATAGTGGGTCTCGGGTTTCTATTTCATGCATTCCACTGAGGCGTTAACTAATAACCAGCCTTTTTCTTTTCCAAATGTGGTGCAAGTGCAACTAGTGGTGGGTTGCTATGTTCTTTCATAAGATCATCTCAGATTTTTTACTATCCTGTATAAACTACAGGTCCTGCGCCAGCTTAGGTGTTAAGTCTTTTATCTACATATATTTACATACAAATTGTAGTTATTGCTTTTATTTAGGATCATAAATAAACTACAGGTCTTGCATCCAGCTTAGGGGTTGAGTCTTTTATTTGCACATGTTTGCCTGCGAATAATAGTTATTGCTTTCATTTAGGGTCATATACTCTTATTAGTGCGACTGCAACGTGATTTGATTATAGATTGTTTTGCTTTTAGGTAATAATGTTTGTTCCATGCTTTTAGTCCTGGATCTGCCATTGATTCGGATTCATATTCGTTTTGCAATACATATGCTATTTTTCTTACCACAATCGCTACCGTACTTATAGAATGCTGAATAAAATAAACTAACTAGATTCGTTTGACACCCCTAGTCATAGAGAAGCCATCGGAGCTAGATTCGCACTGTATGGAGCGCGTGAATTCCTCACCGGGATCGTGGATCACCAAGAAAATAAATTTCCATGTGATCAAATTATGTAACATAATGCATCAATAGGGTTGCATATGGTGTACACCCTCCTTAGGGTCTGTTCTTTTCAACTTTTTAAAACGGTTTTTGGTTTTTGTTACAGTACCTAACTTTCAAACGGAGTATTTTTTTAAGATAGAGTCTACAGGTTAATTATAGTACACGTTAAAAGGCCAACATCTGTACCATCTAAAATCGCAAGCGAGTATCTCTCTTCGTAATCTCTGTCGTAAACAACTAAAATTCAAAAATTTCAGCTAAAAATCATAAGTCACAGTTAAAAAGAACAGACCCTTATACTCTTTGAAAAGAAACATGTCAAATGTAATTTGACTTTACATAAATTTTTTTATAAATTTCCATTTGTTTGTTGCAAATTCACGAGGACAAACAAGAAAGAACGGCATTGCAAAGTCCGCCCAGGTTCGTTGAGAAACCCACCGGCCACCGCCCCTCTCCGTCGCCCCACCCCAAACACCCAAAGCGCAAAGCCAAACCCCCACATGGGGCCCACTGCCCCCACCCTCCGTACATAAGCGCACGCACCCTCGCCTCCACCCCGCAGCCACACCACAGCAGAGAGCCACCCCTCCCTCCTTGTTTCCATCGCCACCCTCTCCTCCCGCCGCAGCGATGAAGAGCCTCCTCCTCCCCACCGCTGACGCCACCATGGCCCCGGCGGTGCCGCGGAGGCGGCCCGGGCGCATCTCCGTCCGCGCCTCCGCCGCGGCGGCTGCCGTGCCGCCCCGGCGGGAGATGGATCCGAAGAAGCGGGTGGTGATCACGGGGATGGGGCTGGTGTCCACGTTCGGGAACGACGTGGACGCCTACTACGACCGCCTGCTCGCCGGGGAGAGCGGCGTGGGCCCCATCGACCGCTTCGACGCCTCCAATTTCCCAACCCGCTTCGCTGGCCAGATCCGGGGCTTCTCCTCCGAGGGATACATCGACGGCAAGAACGACCGCCGCCTTGACGACTGCCTCCGCTACTGCATCGTCAGCGGAAAGAAGGCGCTCGAGTCCGCCGACCTCGCCCACGGCTCCAAATCCATGGACAAGGTAACACTAACGCAGCTCGGATTCAAATGCCGCGCCTCTGCTGGATCAGGTGCTCAGTGATGCCATTGTAGTGTTATTTTTTGAAGTTACTAACCAGTAAAGCTGGGGGACTTTCGGTCCTAGAAAGTGTCTTGGGGTTTAACACTTTTGAAAGACCAGGGCACAGGGCCTGACTTATTATGTGACGGTTACCCTTTTCCCTATTTTTTGGTAGGAGATGTGATCTCCAAGGATAGTTATGACGCCAAGAAGAATGGGTTGATGGTGAGATGAATACGTTGAATAGTGGTGGTGATGTGCCATCTGATCTTGGCAGAAGAGGACCAATTGGGGGTGGTCTTGCGAGTAATGATCTCGCAGATAGACCCCGGGCAGTAAGAATGTAAATGTGGCACTGTGGGTTGTAGCCGGAAGGGGGTGCTATTCTTTTAGTTCTGTTCTTCAATGCAAAACAGAGGATGAAGAGTTTTTTACTATTGGAAGGAAGCTGGTAAATGGTAGTATTAGTTTGTGAGTTTGTGTAGTTATAGTGTATCTAATTGGGATTGCAGGCAGTGAAGGGCAATGATTTTGTTTTGTTATAAAATGGTAGTTGAATTCAATCTCAATCAAGCTTGGTTCCCTCTTAAAGAAAGTTGTTGGGAGTGTCATCTAATCTAGAATGTGTGATGAAGCTGCCATCTAATCTCAGCAGTGAATTACATTACATGCGCCAGGATTTGAGCAATGGCACAGTACTCTTTATATTTTGTGGTAGACAGGTGCAGTGTATAAATCTATTTGGATTGGCTGAAGCAATGCATTGATCTGTGTTGGCAGCGCTGCAGTTGATTAGAGGCCAATTTGGTCTGTAGTAAGAATGGCACTTCCTCTGTTTTGCTCCTTGGTGTATCTCTTGGTTTGTATCTAATTGAAAGTTAAGTGGGCGTTCAATGACATAGATAATGAAGATGCTGCTTGATTTGAGTAGAAGAGTTGTGATGAGCTGGAGGGTAGACTTGTGGGAGTAACTTGCCGTTGGGGTGGCTCTAATGTTCCAGAAGTGTAAGATCATGTGACTTAGAGCAAATGTTCAACATACATGTAGTTTAGTTGGGTTCCAATGATATAGGGTCGTGTCTATTTTAAATTGGTATCAATATCAACACAGTATCGAGGGATTATTTTCCCTTTTAATCTCAAAAAAATTGGTTGGGTTCTATAGATTTATTCTAGAGTAAAACATGAGCTTTGCAAAAGCACTTGATGAATCCCTTGCATTATTATCATTTTATTAGTAAAGATGCACTTTTGGACTAAGTCACATTCTCTTCTAGCACACCAAACTTCTTCTGTTTGCTTAGGGCTGATAGTAGCTTCATTAACTCCATTTTATTTGACTACTCTGCTATATTTGTTTTCTTCATTGATGCTATCTTTGGAGAAAAAAAAAAGGATATTTGGTGCTAATTAGTAAATGTTCTCTCTGGCAGATTGACAAGGCTCGGGCTGGTGTACTTGTGGGCACTGGTATGGGTGGCCTCACAGTGTTTTCTGATGGTGTTCAGAATCTTATTGAGAAGGGGTACAGAAAGATAACTCCTTTTTTCATCCCGTATGCCATAACAAACATGGGATCTGCCCTGCTTGCAATGGACATTGGGTTCATGGGTCCAAACTACTCTATCTCAACTGCCTGTGCTACCTCAAACTACTGTTTCTACGCTGCAGCAAACCATATTCGCAGAGGCGAAGCTGATGTGATGATTGCTGGTGGCACTGAAGCCGCAATTATTCCAATTGGTGTTGGTGGGTTTGTTGCATGCAGAGCACTGTCGCAGAGGAATGATGACCCTAAAACAGCATCGAGGCCTTGGGACCAAGACCGTGATGGTTTTGTCATGGGTGAAGGAGCTGGAGTACTGGTAGGCTCTATGAACGTTATTTTGATCCAGATTATAAATTGGACTTAAGTTGATAAATCACTCTACTGAAAATTTTCCTGTACTGATCGTATCCTGCAGCCTGTAAAGTGACACTAATTTATTTGTTCTCAACAATCTGTTCAATAACTTTCAGTGAATCTTGATAGGCTCAGAGTTAATCTCTAGCTACTCCAATAGAGTAATTGTTTACAAACATATTCAAGTTTTCACATTTTAATTTTGTTAGACATCGTGTATCATGCTCCTATCATAGAACATGATGATAAGAAAAGTTCTGTATGCTCTACATTATATTGTGGAATTATGATTCACTGCTATTCTAATCCCTTAATTCTGTCAAATTGAAAAAGGTCATGGAGAGCCTAGAACATGCAATGAAACGTGGTGCACCAATAATTGCGGAGTACTTAGGAGGTGCTGTGAACTGTGATGCTTACCATATGACTGACCCGAGATCTGATGGTCTTGGTGTTTCTTCATGCATTAGGCGAAGTCTTGAAGATGCTGGTGTGGCACCAGAGGAGGTAATCCAAATATTTCACCCTTAAAAACACTATTGTTTGTATTCGTTCTGTTATGCATTAATTTTTATTCTAACGTGGCAGTTATGTGTGATCCTTTAATTATGATTCAGTCGTGTCATTTGATTATTTTTGTATTAGGATTGCTACTTTTTTTTGGCAATAACAATTTAAGTCATCATGGCTCTGGCACATAATTCGAACATGTTAATGCCAATTCCTGCCATCTTTCCACAGTTTACCTTTTACTTGAAAAAGGTCTGTTTTGATGTTCTATAATTAATCTTTGTAATAAGTCCATTTTACACCTCTGAACTTTGCAAATAGTCCATTTAACACTCAACTACAAAACCGGGTACTTAACACCCCAAACTTGGTTTTGGAGGGTGGTTTTGATGACGTAGATCCTACTCAAGGTGGTTTTTTGCAACATTGGCAACTAGATCATTGGGTTTTGCTTACAAGGATCCAACTCAAAGGATGTTGACATTCACATCGTTGACCTTTTTCTTACTCCTCTCTATTATCTTCCTTCTTGTCATCCTCCCTCGTATTTGGATTGCCGTTGGCAAAAACCGATGACATGGTTGCCAACGTGGCAAAAACCACCCCGAGTTGGATCCCCGTCAGCAAAACTGCCTCAGGGTGTAAGTTGAGGGTGTAAGTTTTCTGTAAGTTTGAGGCATTAAATACCTGGTTTTGTAGTTGAAAGTGTTAAATGGACTTTGTGTAAGGTTCAGGGGGTGTAAAATAGACTTATTCCTTAACTTTTCACAATGAGATCTGATTGGTCGTTTCCATTTGATGCTTAATGATTCTGGCACTTGTTATAAATTTCTTGTTTTGATTGGGAAATGCTTTGACGAAGTTTCATGACTGAAAAAATCACAAACGATTATTTGCAGGTCAACTACATAAATGCTCATGCAACATCCACTCTTGCTGGTGATCTGGCAGAGGTGAATGCCATCAAGCAAGTATTTAAGGACCCATCCGGGATAAAAATAAATGCAACCAAGGTGCTTTAATGCCCTATCTTTGTTACTTCAAGAAAATTGATTCATTGCCCCTTCCTAATGCGATCTTCCATTTGCAGTCCATGATAGGACATTGCCTTGGTGCAGCAGGTGGTTTGGAAGCCATTGCTACTGTTAAAGCTATAACCACTGGATGGGTGCATCCAAGCATAAACCAGTTTGTAAGTATTGTTTTACATTATTACAGCTAATTTATCTAGCAAGATAGTAGAAACCTGAGAGGCACATTATGGCTAGAATAACCAAGCGCTACACTCTATTAACTGCAGAACCCAGAGCCAGCGGTTGAATTTGACACGGTACCTAATGTAAAAAAGCAACATGAAGTGAATGTTGGTGAGTAGCAATGTCTATGCGTTACAGTATTACTGCCCCTTCTTCCTGCTCCCTCTCCCGCTCATATTTGTTTGCTATTGCTATACAGGTATCTCAAATTCCTTTGGATTTGGAGGACACAATTCAGTGGTTGTATTTGCACCATTCAAGCCTTAGTGTGCTGCTTGCTCCACAATTCTTGGCCAGAATAGTGAAGGTCTTTTCAGGAAGTTCTGTTTTATTTTGCAAGTGTTTTCGTTGGGGAAAGCAACTGCTGATTTGAAGGGCAGCAACGTTACAAAACTGAATCTGAGACAATTAGATTGAGAAAGCGCTGTATAACGTTGTTTTGCATGATTTGCAATTGATTCTACCTGCTTTTGTGCAATGTAAAAGGCGGGAATTTCTAGAAATTTTCCTGTAGAAGCACATTTAGATCTTCTGTTCCATAGAGAATGTATTGGATGCCAAGGAATTGCATGTCTGTAGTCTGTACTTCCTGATATGGGAAAATATATACATTCACAATTGTTTGAGAAATACTAACTAACGCTACCGTTCTACTTCAAACTAACGGGCTAGACATCCAACCGTTGGTTCCGATCGCTGCATGCAGCACGTCCGTGAAGCACTTGAAACAGCCCAACTCAAATGTCTCTTCGCCTACTCCAGTTCCAGTGCATCCCCATTCCGCTTCTGATCGCTGCAGCACGTCCGTAAAGCGCTAGAAACAACTCTACTCAAATGTAGCTGCACGGGCGAACTCCTCCGGTGAAGCCGCCGTAGCTGGCGGCGAGCAGCGATCGGCGGCCCAAAGGCCGGACCAAGCTCGCGCGACGTCGTTTCTCCAGCACGTGTGCCGATGATGAGTAATGACCGTGCCGCCACCGCCCTCGTCTTTTTTCTCCGCTCCCGCGTGTCATAACTTCCGAAGGCTCATCACGCACACGGTTGCGACAATTTGAACGACCATGTGTCTAAATTTGACGAGAAGTCTGACTTCCAACAACTGCTTCTCCTTTCAGGAAAGGGAAAAGAAAACAATATCTGCTTTTCAATGTCGTTATGTCCGTACCAATCCTATATTTATTAGAGTAAAAAATTTAAGAATACTTTGAGAACAATTTCTAAGGCATCATTCATACCTCTGGTACCAATCCAGTCCTACAGTTTGGTATAGCACCATAGTGGTGGCACGACATGAGTTAAGGCAAAGCCTGGCTAGACTGCACGGTGGAGCTAAAGGCATCGCGTAGGCCGAGTACGACAACGGTGGCTCAACATGTGGTAACCAGGGTTAAACCTTTCGAAGGAAAAAAAACTTTTGTTCACTGGCGAAAGGAACGAATGAACAAAATTCCATTCTTTTCGTCGAAATTTCGAACCGAAAAAAAATAAAATTTTTTGATGAATTTTAACCAAAAATTTGATAAAATGTGAACATATTTTAAATATGGCCAAATTCAGCTAAATTTTGACCAAATAAAATGTGTTTTGGAGGATACCAAAAGGGATAAAATTTTATCCATTTTACGAAATTTCGTTCGAAATGGTGAACACTGGCGCTAGCAACTCAGGACGTTCAGCTATCTAGCATCTTAGGGGCGTTCGGAATAGCAGTGACTTCTGACTAAAATTTTACTGTACCTGACTTTTTTTTACTGTAGCTGAGTTAGTTTTTTTGGGACATAATTAAATTTAAAAAAATATAAAAATATAAAAACATGTTAGTCCATCACAGACAATGCAAAGGAATACGGGAAAAAAATACAAAAAAACTCAAAATATCTAAAAAATCAGAAAAAAAAATAAAATACTGAATAATGAAAAAAAAACTGACACTAAAAATTAAATCTGAAAAAAAAACTGAAACGAACGGAGCCTTAAAAAAAAGGCAATACCACATGAAGCGTGAGGTAAGCATCCGTACGTAAACGTCACCAACCGACGCGTCATCTCCAGGACTACTCGAGTACCTAACACTTCACCCTAAACTGTATAAAATAGCAAGCGTCGTCGAGCTTCCCCTATCTCGCATGCATACAATAGCAAAATCGAGCTACCTACTTACAACGACTCGCGCAGCCTCGTCGCACCGAGTTAACAGACATGTCGTCGTCTCCGCAGCCGTCGGAGTCGCATGTGTCGCCGTCGACAGGCAGTGGCGCGACGGAGAAGAAGTACAAGGGGGTGCGGCTGCGCAAGTGGGGCAAATGGGTGTCGGAGATCCGGCTGCCCAACAGCCGCGAGCGGATATGGCTCGGCTCCTACGACACCCCGGAGAAGGCCGCGCGGGCCTTCGATGCGGCCTTCGTCTGCCTCCGCGGCCCCAGCTCCGAGGCCAGCCTCAACTTCCCGGACTCGCCACCCTCCGTCGGCCGAGCTAGCGACCCGCAGGAGGTGCTCGCGGCCGCGGTATCGCACGCCAACCGAGCCGCTGCACCCGCCGGAGCCGCCGCGGCTCCACCGGAAGCGGCTGATTCCCCCGTGCATTATGACGTGCCCATGAGAAATAATGCAGTAGTGCCGCCGGTGCAAGTGACTGCCGGGAGCTTCGACTGGTCGCAGCCACTCTTCTCGCCAACCGTGCCGGGGAGCCACGCGTACTACTTGCCAATGTCGCCGCCGGTGGACGACATGGAGGAGGACGGCCCTGGTGAATGTACCCCTGATCTTTGGAGCTTTGATTATTGTGACCCGTATTTTCGACATTAAGAGCTGCTGACATCGGAATCAACCAAAGGTTCAAGATTTCATAAGATCCATGATCACAAACCTCCGTACGCTCTTCGTACTCCTCAACCTTCGATGCTCTTCTGGACCACCGATCACCTGTCGGTCTCCTCTAATGGGGTTAAAATTGTAGGGCTCCAGGCAATTAGTCAGTCACTGCAATTAGCTCTTATATTTGTTTTCTGAAGCTTCAGGTTTGTTCATCCATCATGTGCCGAAATGCTACGGCGCGCACTTGTAAGCTAGGCTGAATTAGTGCACATTTTCTGTTTTTTTGGAGAGTGTGCCTTTTTTTACGGCACAGTAGTATATTTTAGCTTATAAACTTAAATAATGCTGAAATTAATGCGATGAATAGTAATATCTGTTCTCTAAGGTCCCGTTCAGCGTCTATAGAAGCCAACGTTCGACGATAGGCATTGGCTTCCATAGCACTTTTCATATTTTGTCTTTTTCTTCTTTTTCATCTTTTTTTGGTTTTCTTGTGTTTTGTTTTTTTTCTTGTATTCTTTTGTATTGTTCGTGATAGGTTAACATGTCGTTTTTATTTTTATATTTTTTTAAATTTAATTATGTCCAATAAACCAACTCAGTTACAGTAAAAAAATCAACTAACTACAGTAAAATTCCAGCTATAAGTCATCGCTATTCCGAACGCCCCCTTGTACTGCCTGTTTGACTAAATTTTGTACGAAGAATTTTGTCACGCTTCGTACAAAATTTGACCAATTTGTCAGTGAGTATAATCCA
The DNA here is from genome assembly GCA_036346265.1 of Melocanna baccifera. Taxonomy (NCBI): domain Eukaryota; kingdom Viridiplantae; phylum Streptophyta; class Magnoliopsida; order Poales; family Poaceae; genus Melocanna; species Melocanna baccifera. Next base: position 14,949,767 of record CM070684.1, on the reverse strand, counting down.
TGGTACTCTCGATACACGCATTCTCTTATACGGCGCCATGTGAGTGTACCGTAAGGGTGAGTACATAGCATATATTCCTATATATATTGGTCCAACTATATGTGTACCATCTTTAGTTTCTGTCAACATTTAGGCCTCGCTAATTTTGGCTTGAGCTTCTAACTTCTGGTTTATTTTTTACTATTCCTAAATTTTGTCTTTTTTTTTTTACTTTTTGGCTTTTTTGCTAGTTCTTTTTTCTCGTATTCATTTTGCATTATACGTGATGGACTAACATGTTTTTTATTTTTAATTTATTTTAAATGTAATTATGTTAAATAAGGCGTCATCAGTTACAGTGTAAAATAAGTCAGCTACAATAAAATTCAGCCAAAAACCATAACTTAGTAAGTCCAATTGAGCACCACCTTAAACCTAAAGACGTCGTGTCCAAAGCCCATGAAGTTGCCTGCCTTGCTCGCTTGTTTACTTTCGTCTTTCATCTGATTTGCACGACGGTTAGCACGTAAATGAGAGAGATTGGTCAGCCTTTCTTACGCGTGCGCGCGTGATGGTTAACTGGCTAACAAAAAAAAGATCATTATCTCATGCATGAATAATGCATGTACACACACACATATATAGCCAGTGATGTATAGGCAACATCTGAGTATGTTTTCTAAAGAAACAGTCAATATTATTTTCGATGCTTAAATCCTTCCTCGGCCAGTGGATGTCATTATGCCCTAGCTAGCCTCTTCCTCCCTAAAATAATTCTACGAAGGCTCAATATATAGCGGTCCACTACATTTTATTTCAAAAGCATAAATGTAGTGGTCACCAGTAACCACCACAGGTCCACAGCTAGCTAGCTCCTCTCAGAAAAAAAAACGTAGCAATTTGCCTGCCTAGATGCCACGTGTTAGCAACTGAAAGCATGCTTCATGTATATTTATGGGATATACGTGCGTTGTCTGCACACGTGAGTACATATATTCATTTGTGCATGCATTACTGGTGTCTAATAACTCTGTCCGCAAATTAACGCGTGAAGTCCAATCTCTATCGATCAGACCCTCGCAAACAAAGTCCGATCTGTCAGCGTGTCGCCAGTCAGTGCCGAAAGCGCCAAGTTAAAATTTCCAGTCAGAACCACAAGAGAGAAAGAAAAGGCCAAGTAGGCGTAGTAATCGTATCAAAGTAGTAGAAGACATCGAGGTTTGCTGCCACGACAGCGACCATACAGAACCAACTAGAATGCCGCGCAGTCAAACACTATTAATCTTTGAAATACCCCTCATTTGTTAATTATCTATTAAGTGTGATTAGTATTAATCACATGGGTTAATTAGTTAGGTGGTTAACGGGATTAAGTGTTAGTTTAAAGATTCGGTAGAATTCAAAATTTTGTTGTGACCATTGCACACATTAGCACAAGTAGTATAAACACTGAATAAATCCAATCTTTATTAAAACCTTGCATTTACATAAGAAGGAATTGTATTACAAGCAAGGATCATCTCATACATCCACATATACATTAGATTTGTTGCACTCATGCTAGTACACAGCTATAAGGATACACAGTAGTACACATATTGCATTTCATACACTAGGAATCACCGTCGAGCCACACACCCCACCTTTTTCAATTGAGAGCAGCCAATAGACCAAATACCAAAAAAGACCGAACAAAAGAACAAAAGTCCAAAAGCCAGTAGAAAAAGAAGAAGTTGCCGTCAGAGCCCTCGAGGTTATCTCGGGCGGGGCATTCCGTTCACGGAGATACCTGACCGTCCGGGGGCCAGTCGGCACCTCTCACAACCATAGGGTTCATCATCCGGTCTAAAACAAACCTGTTTTGCAGTACATACACGGTAGCACAAACAGCCCCAACAAGTGTCAAGAGCCAAGTAAGTAAACCAACCAGCCAGTCAATTGCCCCAGCAGCCATCGGCCAGTACGGATTCCCCAAGTGTAAATATCTAGCACAGGAGAAGGGAGCAACAGGGACCAAAGCCGGCAAGTGTCAAGAGCCAGCAGCCCCAGATCGGACCCCAAAGAAAGCCCCAAAGACACCAATGCGAACCGGCGGCCAACTCGGCTTTCCCAGATTTTGCTCGCGTGGCACAGTGGCTGGAGCAGCAAACCGTGGGCAGTAAACCACGGGCAAGCAAATACCAGAGCGACTGTAACCCCATAGACAAAGCAATCCCAGAATAACCAGAGCGTAGTCACGAAGCCACAGAAGGTAAGCGCACACACAGCCACTTGAGAGAGACAAAAGAGAAACTCACTTCTTCCCCATTTACAATCAACAAACTAGCCCCACCAACCCCCCCCACCAAGGGAGCCCCAGGCAGCAGCCAATCGCGGTCAAGCCAGGAGCTGGACTTGGGGACCGCAAGCCACGAGCAAGGAGGCCACCACTGGAGTTGTCGGCACTCAAGCAACCCGGGGAGCGACCTCAGCAACCCCATCACCACCACCTCAGCCGACATCATCCAAGCATCTAACCAGAAGGAGGTAGCCCACAAATCCGAGCATACTAACATTTCAATAGCTTTGTTGTCTAGCTTTTAGCAACCATACGAGCTCTTAGCACCATCATCACCACATAGAACCATCACAATAGGACACCACCCTCACCTGTTCGGCATGCACTGAGGGTAGGAGTAGAAAAGAAAAAGGGAAGACTTACCACCGTTGGAGGTAGGCAACAGCGCGATGCCGGCGGCTAGGCTGCGCCCCCGAGCACCACCTCACACCCCCCCGGCATGCGGGTGGCGCTGGTCCCCGTCATGCCTAGCCACCACAGCCCGCAGCCATGCCAACCTTTTGCTCTCATACTAAGAAAATTCAAAATAGACATGCATCAGTAAGACATCATTCACAAGAATCCGCAAGAACCATAGGGGAGTGTTGGATCGGGCCTAGTAGGGCTAGATTCGAGCCGAAGGCCACGGATTCGACGACCGGCTTGGCCGGCGCGGCACAGAGGGAGAGAGGAGCGGCGGTGCGCAGGGAGTAGCGGAAGAGGGGAGAGCAGGCGACGGCGCAACGCAGAAAGAGGAGAAGGGAGGCGGCGCGACACAGAGAAGGAGAGAAGAGAGGGAGGAGGCGGCGCGGCGCAGAAAGAGGAGAAGGGAGGCAGCGCGGCGCAGAGAGAGGAGAGAGGAGGCAGCGCGGCGTAGAGTGAGGAGAGGGAAGGTGGCGCGACGCGCAAGGGGGAGAAGAGGAGAGGGAGCGGCGGCGCAAGAGGGAAGAAGGAGTAGGCGGCGGTGTGAGAAAGTGAGGAAGGAGAGGAAGGGGGAAAAGATAAAGGGGAGGAGGAGAACCGGGCGCAAGGAGAAGGGAAGCATGCCAAGGCAGGCGGTGGGCCAATGGGCCGGCCGGTTTTGGGGAAAACTGATTTAGCAAAATTGATCAAATGAGTATTTATGCATCCATATAAATCTATATATAATTCTATCAGCCTGTATTTAATTCTTTTTTTCCGCTTAACCAAAAATAGTGGTGAGTTTTATTAGTGATTTCAAAGCCAGTTTAAAATCTTGTTGCCTGAATTTATTAGTATTAATTATCGCCAGCTTTAATTTAGCACTAGTTAAACCTTTCGTTAGTGGATAAATTAAGTATGGTTTTCAACCCTATGTAAAAACCCGATAGCCACGAACTCAGAGCATAGGAGCCTCACGGCGATATTAACTCATTTAATCAATTTAGTACTTTCCGCCGAAATCATAGTTTTGAGAGCCGCATTATTATTGCAGAAGGCAATCCGAATTCACAGAGGGAAGAATACCTGGGTAGTGCGGAGGCTCAGGATCTCTTGTTAAACTCAGGCAAGCATCCCCTTGATCAATTCCTCGAGTATTTTCGATATCTCAGTATTTTGATATTATTTAATATCACCCTGCATTCAAATAAAAAGTTTTTAAATCAAGGTTATTGAGAAAGAAAGGTAGGCGACTGATGGAGCAGTCGGCCTTGTAAATTAATAAAGGGGTGGGCAAAAGTTACCTTGGCAGGTAACAGAATGGCAAGTTGGGGACCTCTGCATAGGGTATAATATAAGGAGTTAACCCACTTCATCTGTATGAAGGGACCGTATTAATACGTATCAACCACATTTCGTCTGAAGACGGACATGGTTAGTAGTTCTATCAAGGTTATTATATTCTCCACATGGGTAAGTATTAATCAAAGGAAGTGAACCCAAGGCTGGTTGTGATCAGCAAGGGGGGATCCGAACCTCGTACCCGAGACTGATCTGATATTTAACAGGGGGTACGTAAATCACAAGAACCCGAGACTGATATGATATTCAACAGGGGGTACGTGAATCGCAATAACCCGAGACTGATCTGATATTTAGCAGTGGGGTACGCGAAGGCGATATATTACGCAGTGGAGTGCTGGGTAGGGTTGAGCAAACCGGCCCAGCCAACGGCTATATCCCTTTTGAGTGAGTTTGGGCGAGGGTGATTCCCGTCAGGCTACCAATTGAGAATAGTCGGGTGGAGATATAATATACTTGATAGTTATGAAAATTCTGTTTTCTGATCTGGGCACCGCATCGTAGGAAATGCGGCAATCCGTACGTCATTAGGATCAGAATGGTGATGGGTAAAGTGATACAAGCCTGCGCAGTGCTAACCAAACCATGAATTCATGCCTGTCTCCGGGAAAGGAGATTACAGGAACTTACGGAAGTTCTTCGCTGTTCATACAAATGTTCAGTAGCTTTCAAAATAATAAAAATCAAAATCTTGCGCAACCAAAAACCTTATTTTCTCTATGAGCATAAAGATTGGTTTTTGAGCTTGAGAGTAAAGCAAAAGAGAAAGAATAGATAGAGGCATTTGTTGCATATTTGTTATATAAGCTTGCTGAGTACTCTGTACTCACCCTTGCTATTATTTTCTTTGTCTAGAGGATAGCTTTTACACTGCAGCCGCAAGAGATGAGGCCAGGCAGGAGGGGCCCTACTCCCCTGGAGAGGGCTATGGTTCGGAGGACGAGCCGTATGGGGTCGCCCCTCATACGATGACCGGGAGGATTAGATTGGTTGGAGCGCTTTGGGCTCCACGCCTTAAGTATCCGTCCTGCCATATATTGTATTTTGTACTCTCTTCGTTGTTTAATTAGAAACTCATCGACTTTTGTAATAGCCTTGTAATAGCTAGACTTATCTTCTGTATGGACTTTTAGCTCTGCGTGGCAATGCAAATGTATGGATTGTATTATTCTAATTATTGTTCTGCTGCAATATTCTGATGGGCTTATTACTTGTTAGAGCGGTGTTTTATCGGCTAAAGCGAGTAATAATCCGTTGACTAGCATAATTACCCCCTGGTAATTGTGTGGGTCGTTTCAATCTTAACTAAAAATATTGTTTAAAATATATGTGGCCACGACAGCGACCATACAGAACCAATTAGAGTGCCGCAAAGTCGAACACTATTAATTTTAATTAAAAATATTATTTAAAATATATATAGTCAGACAGATGAAAATGATAGAACTAAATTTATTATAAAAAAAATACTTTTGTTCTATTCAATTTTACTATTTTTAATATATAATAAGAGAATTTAATGATAGTAGGAGTATTTTTATTGACTTTGAAAATAAAAAACAATATTTTTTGTGATTGGAGGTTCTACCTGTCAGCATGTAAGTAGTCAGTGCCGAAAGTGCCAAGTTAAAATTACCAGTCAGAATGAAACGAGGGAGAAAGAAAAAGACGAAGTACGTAGCTGTAGTAATTGTATCAGTGCCTCACCTAAATTTCTTGCACCCAAAGCTTCACCATCATCCCCTCTACCTGTTCCCCACGCCAATTAGGTCTATTCTCATCGTGGAGTGTCGTCGCCTCACCACCTTCTTCTGTGATGACTTCATATCATTACTGACCCATCAATTCAGACGACTTACGAAACCGTTTGTGATAACGTTTTTCAACCGTCTGTAATACGATTTTCTGTAGTAGTGTATATCTCAAAATGGGCAACTTTATAATGACATATTTAAAAGGCAAAACTCTATGATGGCATATCTGAAAACCGAGATCTTTGCAATGGCATTTATCTCATTATCCTCTCTCTCTGTTTTTTTTTGTCCAAGGAGCCTTTTGTACCATATTCGCCCTGATATATTCAGTGTCCAAATTATCTTCCTGCTGAGAACCCGGACGCGTAAGCAAGTGCGTCCGAAAGACGCCCCCACAAATTTTTGGAGAAAACGAGTGGCACTGCAGAAAGAAGTAGGTGCATTCGTATGCGAGTTCATTGTCACAGCATGCCGCGAGTACTCCATCTTACTTTTAGACCAAGTTCTCTGTACCGCGAGTACAGGAGTCATCATCTCACCACGAACACGCCAAAGAAGGACGACAGCCGTGTCGCCAACTCGCCATGCGTCAGTGGGGACGACCGAAAGGCCATGCACGTACGTACCCGCGGCCCCGCTACTAGCAACCTCTTCGGCGCACACGGCCAGGGAAGATGAACAGTGCAAGCAGCTACTGAAGCTAACCTGTGTAAAGGGAGGAAGAGGAAGGGACCAGGGATTAGGAGACCCCGTACTAATTGGGGAGTGAAATGGGGTGTGATCATGTGATATGTACTTTTGGGTTTGGTGATGTCAAAATGTGCTGTTTTAATCACCATGTAACTGATTCCAGCTTGCACATGTCGTGCCACATCGACGACAAAAGACGCGGGAGCGGAGAAAAAAGACGAGGGCGGCGGCGCATCTCGCTTTTGGTTCCCAGGCGACGCATCTGGACTCTACGCGGTGCTCCCGAGACAGCAGCATCCAACCAACCAATGTCAGGAATCTAGCTAGCTGCTATTTCAAATGTTTCTGAATACAGAAGAAGAAATAGTGTAACAACCAACCAATATCGTACATCGAAACAACGATCTTGTAGATGATGGAAGTTGAACACAAAATATGGTTCAATATTCTAGTAGGAAAAACATGTTACAATATGGTTCAAAATATGGTGCAAAATATGGTTCAAAGCTTCCACCATTACAAAAATGGCACAACAAAATCATGTTTGACCAAACAACTTGCAGCCCAAGATTCCTCAGAGCCCTAATCTGATTTAAGATCCGAATACTAAAATGCTATGAAGGAATATATTCCCTAAACAACTACCAGAAAACAACCTCATACATTAATATCCCCTGGCAAGGCTTAAAACAACCAGAACTTCAACAGTTCAGTAAACAAGATTCGACATGTTTCAGTGTATCTGCTCATCCTACACACATTCAAATAGCAAATTAATCCAAGCATGATGGTGCACACAGACTCATATCATAGTATCTTTCCCCTTTTTACATAAGTAGCTAGATTGCCAAATCACACATATATCACTGGTGCTACATTATGGATAACATAATCTTGGCCCAGACGAAACTTACACTGACTCCTAGTCTAGAAGTTGTCTGATATCCATCACGAGAATAGGCTACTTGCCAGCCTTAGCATTTCATACAATAAATCAGATAGGGTGAAATAAAATCACAAAAGCTACTAATAACTTCATATTTCATACATAGGTGGTGATTAGTTATGATGAGAACTTTATTACCACTATTGATTAATCAAACATCGTGGACCTTCACATACAAAGCAAAGAACTATGTGGGATGTATTACTGATTATACACACAGACCAAGGAAATCTAATCAGCAAACAACAGTAGTTTCAAAGCCACCTGCTGCTAAGTTGTAAGAAAAAGGAAAATGGTAGCATCATATGCCCCGTAAAAATGCATATCACAAGGTGGAAAATGCCTATTACCCAGTGGAGGAGAGCGGCGGCCCGGCACGGAGGCGGTCGGATGCGGGCGGAGCGAGGCCGGATCCGGTGCGGGCGGCACGGATCTGGCGGTGGGGAGGCCGAATCCGGTGCGGGCGCCCACGGGAGCGGCGGGATCCGGTTGGAGGCCTGGGGCGGCGGCGGCATCCGAAGGCGGCGCGAGCGCGGCGGTCGGGAGGTGGCGCCGTGAGCGCGGCGGCTGGGAGGTGGCGGCGGCTCAAGGCGCAACGACCGGATCTAGCCGGATCCGGCACGGGCCGAGGTGGATCCGGAGAGGGGCGAGCAGATCCGGCAATGGGGAGGCCGGATCTGGCGTGGGCCAGCGGCGCTAGCGCCGACACGGGCGCGGGTCGGCAGCGGGGAGCCGAGATCTGGCGGGCGGCAGCGTGGATGGCGGATACGGGCGAGGGGTTGGGGCGGAGGAGGCGGGCGAGGGGATGGGGAGGAGGAGGCGGGCGCGCGAGGGGTTGGGGCGGAGGAGGTGGGCGAGGGGATGGGGAGGAGGAGGCGGGCGTGCGAGGGGTTGGGGCGGAGGAGGCGGGCGAGGGGATGGGGAGGAGGAGCGGGCGCGCGAGGGGTTGGGGAGGAGGGCGGCTGCGAAAATTAGGAAAAAGTTGGGTCTTAGGGTTTTCTGGTTCCAATTATCCTCACGGTTCATGTAATACCGTCACAAAAATAGTTTATTTTCTTGGCGGCTTAAGGAGCCCGACAGGAAAATATATTTTTGTAACGGTGAAACGTGGGCCCGTCACAAAAATTGATATCCCTCACGTTCTATGCGGGCCCGTTAGGAAAACTAAAGTCCGTGAGGGATGATCCGTTTTCTAGTAGTGATTTGACGAGAAGTCTGACTTCCTCAAGACTTCTAGAAAAAAAAATAACTGCTGCTTCTTTCAGGAAAGGGAAAAGAAAACAATATCTGCTTTTCAATATCGTCAAGCCCGTACCAATCCTATATTTATTAGAGTGGAGAATTTAAAATTTCTTTGAGAAAAATTTCTAAAGCATCATTCATACCCTCTGGTACCAATCCAGTCCTACAGTTTGGTATAGCACTGCAGTGGTGGCACGACATGGGTTAGGGCAGAGCTTAGCTAGACTGCACGGTGAAGCTAAAGGCATCGGCGTAGGCCGAGTACGACAACGGTGGCTCAACGTGCGGTAGCTAGGGTTAAATCTTTGAGGGAAAAAAACACTTTTGTTCGCTGGCGAAAGGAACGAATGAACGAAATTCCATTTTTTTCGTTAAAATTTTGAATAAAAAAAAAATCAAATTTTTGATGAATTTTAACCAAAAATTTGATAAAATGTGAACATATTTTAAATATGGCCAAATTCAGCTAAATTTTGACCAAGTAAAATGTGTTTCGGAGGATACCAAAAGGGATAAAATTTTGTTCATTTTATAAAATTTCGTCCGAGATGGTGAACACTGGCGGTAGCATCTCAAAGAAGGCAATACCACATGAAGCGTGAGGTAAGCACCCGTACGTAAACGTCAACCACCAACGCGTCATCTCCAGGACTACTCCAGTACCTAACGCTTCACCCTGAACTGTATAAAATAGCAAGCGTCGTCGAGCTTCCCCTATCTCGCATGCATACAATAGCAAAATCGAGCTACCTACGTACAACGACTCGCGCAGCCTCGTCGCACCAAGTTAACAGACATGTCGTCTCCGCAGCCGTCGGAGTCGCATGTGTCGCCGTCGACAGGCAGTGGCGCGACGGAGAAGAAGTACAAGGGGGTGCGGCTGCGCAAGTGGGGCAAATGGGTGTCGGAGATCCGGCTGCCCAACAGCCGCGAGCGGATATGGCTCGGCTCCTACGACACCCCGGAGAAGGCCGCGCGGGCCTTCGATGCGGCCTTCGTCTGCCTCCGCGGCCCCAGCTCCGAGGCCAGCCTCAACTTCCCGGACTCGCCACCCTCCGTCGGCCGAGCTAGCGACCCGCAGGAGGTGCTCGCGGCCGCGGTATCGCACGCCAACCGAGCCGCTGCACCCGCCGGAGCCTCCGCGGCTCCACCGGAAGCGGCTGATTTCCCCGTGCATGATGACGTGCCCATGAGAAATAATGCAGTAGTGCCGCCGGTGCAAGTGACTGCCGGGAGCTTCGACTGGTCGCAGCCACTCTTCTCGCCAACCGTGCCGGGGAGCCACGCGTACTACTTGCCAATGTCGCCGACGGTGGACGACATGGAGGAGGACGGCCCTGGTGAATGTACCCCTGATCTTTGGAGCTTTGATTATTGTGACCCGTATTCTCGACATTAAGAGCTGCTGACATCGGAATCAATCAAAAGTTCAAGATTTCATAAGATCCATGATCACAAACCTCCGTACGCTCTTCATACTCCTCAACCTTCGATGCTCTTCTGGACCACCGATCACCTGTCAGTCTCCTCTAATGGGGTTAAAATTGTAGGGCTGCAGGCAATTAGTCAGTCACTGCAATTAACTCTGATATTTGTTTTCTGAAGCTTCAGGTTTGTTCATCCATCATGTGCCGAAATGCTACGGCGCGCACTTTCAAGCTAGGCTGAATTAGTGCACATTTTCTGTGTTTTTGGAGACTGTGCCTTTTTTTAAGGTACAGTAGTATATTTTAGCATATCTTTACTACTTTAAAAGAAGGAGTTGGTGGTTGATGAGTCCTCTCCCATATCTCTTCTCAGTCATTTGATCTGAACAATAAAATCTTAACCGCCCCTTTCCTCTCCCCCCTCTCTCTCTCCCTCTCTCTCTCGCGATCTAACTGCTAAAGTTTTTCCGTTGCAACGCACGGGCACATGACTAGTAAACTTAAATAATGCTGAAATTAATGCGATGAATAGTAATATCTGTTCTCTACGTGTACTGCCTGGTCGACTAAATTTTGTACGAAGAATTTTGTCACGCCTCGTACAAAATTTGACCAATTTGTCGGTGAGTATAATCCATGGTGCTCTCGATACACGCATTCTCTTATACCGCGCCATGTGTTTTGATGCAAATTGAATCATTGACGGGGCACAAGATCATGGTATATCTTTCTTCTATGGATGTATACGTCCTGAGAACATATACTATACACTCATGTTTACAGTATATTTATCATATATTTAAACTAAAAAAGTCATCAAAATTTTTTAAAAAAATTTGAATATACTACTGGTTTACTCCACCTATGTATAAAATTTTAAATTTACATTCATTCTATATTAAGAGTACTAAAAAGAGAAAATTTTCACAATTTTGAACTTTTAACATTTATCAAATTTTTCTCTTTTTCCTACTCTTACATAGAATTAATTTGAGCTTAAAATTTTATACATATGTAGAGCAAGTTTAGAAGTACATGTAGAAATATTTTTGAAATTTTTTGTGATTTTTAGTTTGAGTGCACGGTGAGTATACCGTAAGGGTGAGTGCACCGTGAATATACCGTAAGGGTGAGTGCGTAGCATATATTCCCATATATATTGATCCAGCTATATGTGTACCATCTTTAGTTTCTATCAACGTTTAGGCCCCACTAATTTTGGATTGAGCTTCTAACTTCTGCCTTATTTTTTATTATTCTTAAATTTCGTCCTTTGTTTTTACTTTTTGGCTTTTTTGAACTTTTTTGCCGGTTCTTTTTTCCCGTATTCATATGCATTATACGTGGACTAACATATTTTTTATTTTTAACTTTTTAAAATTTAATTATACAAAGTAAGCCACCATCAGTTACAGTGTAAAGTAAGTCAACTACAGTAAATTCTGCCAAAAAATATAGCTTATTAAGTCTAATTGAGCACCAGCTTAATCCTAAAGACGTGCGTCCCAAGCACATGAAGTTGCCTGCCTTTATCGCTTGTTTACTTTCGTCTTTCATCTGATTTGCACGACGGTTAGCATGCACGTAAATGAGAGATAGATTGGTCAGCCTTTCTTACGCGTGAGCGCGTGATGGTTAACTGGTTAACAAAAAAAAAGATCATTATCTCATGCATTACTAATGCATGTACATATATATATAGCCAGTGATGTATAGGCAACATCTGAGTATGTTTTCGATGCTTAAATCCTTCGTCGGCCAGTGGATATCATTATGTCCTAGCTAGCTTCTTCCTCCCTAAAATAATTATATGAAGGCTCAATATATAGCGGTCCACTACATTATTTAAAAGCATAGAATGCATCATGAATATAATATGGTACTCCTGCCGGCTCGCAGTGGTCACCAGTAGTAACCACCACAGGTCCACAGCTAGCTAGCTCCTCTTAGAAAAAAAAAAACCGTAGCAATTGCCTGCCTAGATTCTACGTGTTAGCAACAGAGAGCATGCTTCATGTATATTTGTGGGATATACGTGAGTGCCTCTCGTCCGTACATACATACCTTAATTTGTGCATGCATTACTGGTGTCTAATAACTCTGTCCGCAAATCAACGCGTGAAGTCCAATCTATCGATCAGACCCTCGCAAACAAAGTAAAATCTGTCAGCGTGTCAGCAGTCGGTGCCGATAGCGCCAAGTTAAAATTTCCAGTCAGAACCACAAGAGAGAAAGAAAAGGCCAAGTAGCTGTAGTAATCGTATCAAAGTTGTAAAAGGCATCGAGCTTTGCTTCCACGACAGCGACCATACAGAACCAATTAGAATGCCGTGCAGTCAAACACTATTAATTTTAACTAAAAATATTATTTTAAAAAATATGTAGTCAGATATACGAAAATGATAGAACTGAATTTATTATAAAAAATAATTTTGTTCTATTGCAATTTTACTATTTTAATATATAATAAGAGAATTTAATGATCGTAGGAGTATTTTATTGACTTTGAAAAATGAAACATTTTTTTTGTGATTAGAGGTTCTATCTGTCAGCGTGTAAGTAGTCAGTGCCGAAAGTGCCAAGTTAAAATTACCACTCAGAACGAAATGAGGGAGAAAGAAAAGACGAATTGTACGTAGTTGTAGTACTTGTATCAAAGTAAAGGACATAATACAAGAGATGAAGAAAGGAATTTTTGGCACATATAACATTGCTTTATTTTGTAGTTACAAAAATAACTGTACGTAACGGAAAATGACATAAATGACAATTCTGTCATCTGGCCATCGGACAACAGCGCCGTACATGTGACATGTGCCCCTGCCGTCTGCCACCGGTGGCTCTACTGCCGCCGCCACTGCACGGCAGGGCCTCACACCTGTTACACACCGGCTAATTGCCGATTTAATTACCTACTGAATTAGTATTTTTATTTACTATTTTTGAATTTTTAAATATAGTAATGAGCTCAAAAAATTAGCAAATGTTATATACAGCTAGGGCTGGACAAAAAGCTCGAGGCTCGCGAGCTACTCGAGCTCGTAGTCGGCTCGGCTCGGCTCAGCTCGAGCTCGAAAATTTTCTAAGCAAGCCAAGCCTCTTCTGCGGCTCAGCTCATTTTCGAGCCGAGCCCGAGCCGCTCGCGAGCCGGAACGAGCCGCACGCACGCGCAAGCACATAGCACATATATTGGGCGGTCGGGCGCTCCTTGCCTCCTTCTCACTCGCTCGCGAGTACCCCGCTCACTCTTTCGGCCCGCTCCCCGCTGCTCGCCTCTCTCGCCCGCTCCCGACCCCGCCGCCTTGCAGCCGACGCCTCGCGCTCCCGTGGCCCGCCCGTCCCCATCCCCGCCGCCTCCTCGCGCCCCACCCGCCGCCTCCTCCTCCCGGCGTCCCGCCTGCCGCCTCCTCTCGCCCCGTCGCCTCCTCCCGCTCCCGCCCCTCGCCGCCCTCCTCCCCCGCCCTCGCTGCCTCCTCCCGCCGGCGGTGTGAACGGATCCACGGATCTGGAGGCGGGCGGCGCAGATCGAGAGGCGGCGGGAGCGCATATCCGGCGGCGCAGTTCGAGAGGCGGGGGGCGCATGTCCGGCGGCGCAGATCGAGAGGCGGCGACAGCGGGGGAGGGGCGGGCGGCGCTCCGAGCGGCACACACCAAGAGGCGGCGTCAGATCTGGTATGAGATCAAGCCTCTACTCGAGCTCACGAGCCGGCTCGAGCCAATACCGAGCCCGAGCCGAGCCCGCATTTTAGCTCGATTCCTAAACGAGCCGAGCCGAGCCATGGCTTGGCTCGGTGTGAGCTCGGCCGAGTCTGGCTCAGCTCGGCTCGGCTCCACCCCTGTATACAGCCTTCCAACACAATGTACTTTATTATAAATTTTTTTATAATTTTATCCACTGTGAATATTGCTAAAAAAATTGTAAAATTATGATATTTGTAGGAGTTATTACGTATAGCAAACGGGCTCTAAAATTACAAAATTTTATATGCAGCCTCCCGACACAACCTATTATGCAAAGGATGCGGTGAAAAAAGATAGCAACAACAGGACGACATATATGCGAGCGACAAAGGTCGGGAACTACAAAAGATGCCTGAGCATCGCTAATTTCATGATTAAATTACTATGAATTAACGTGACAAATTTGGAGTACATAAATTTTTTTTAAAAATTACACAATTACTATGACTGTGTCCGGAGGCTTCATATAAAATTTTGTAATTTTTAGAGCTCATTTTCTATATATAATAACTCCTGTAAATATCTCAATAGTATGATTTTTGTAGCAATATTCAAGGTGGATAAAATTGTCAAAACAATTATGCAATGAAGAAAGTTATGTCGGAAGACTGCACGTAAATCTTCTCTTTTTCGCAATAAATCATCAGAATTTTGTCGTCGTCCCCGTCACAGTTCAACCCGCCGCCACCGTCAATCTCATCACTATAGGTGAGCCTCACCCAAATTTCTTGCACCCAAAGCTTCACCATCATCCTCTCTACCTGTTCCCCACACCAATTAGGTCTATTCTCATTGTGGAGTGCTGTCGCCTCACCACCTCCTCCGGCGTCTGCTACCATCACCCTGCCCCCTCCGACCATCTCTAGATATGCCACTCACACCATCAGACTCCCATTGCCTTATCCATGCTTGTGAGTGCGCTATTTTTTGGAGTGCGGCGCCGGAGCACCGCTGTCACCAAGAGCCCACGCCATGGCCACTGCCTCGGCACCATGAGCACCGCCGTTGAGCTCTCTTGCCCGTGCTATCACCGCCTATAGCTCTCTTGAGGTCAGGCCAATCCATTTTACCCATCAGCCGCACTGCTTAAGCCACCATTCGTCGTTGTCGCTGGCTGCTCAAGCTGCCTATGTTCAACTTTATCCGCTGTCTCGAAAGTGGCTATAGTTCCAACAAAAGCGATTTCTGAGAAGTTGCCGCAAAAGCCCACCCATTCCAATCGGTTTTTGGCTTCTAAAAATCGGAAGCCATGTGGTATGGAACGGTGCCATAGACTAACGATCGCAATCCATTGCACAACGCACGCTGCTGGCGAGGCACTTGCAACACAAGGGCGTGCTGTGTCAACCGAAATTTTCAAAACAAATTTTAGAAAAAAATTCTTCTAAATTTAACAAAATTAATGCAAAACAAATTTTTTAGAACTAGTTTAAAATTTTATCAAGGATCACTGATAAAACCGGTTTTGGGGCTGTTATAGGCCGGTAAAAATTTCCCTGGCCCTAGGTGTAGGTGCAGGTTGGCCCGGTCATATACACATACGTACGGCTCGCCAACCGAACTAAAGGCAGATCTAGTCGTACAAAGTACAAAAGAATAGCAAGTGGAAACAATGACTAGGTGAGCCTACATATCGATGACAAGCATGGGTACGGTCAGATCGACCAAGTAGCTAGGCAATTAAAACGCTCAGGTCTATACATTCAAAACCTCCGCATGCGACCAGAAACTACTAGTTATGTACGTATATCAGGGTGACTATGGTAGGAATGTCTGTAGCTTTCTTTGCAAACTAAAAAGAACTAGATGTGTGTGCGTGGCGAGACGCTACGTAGGCTGGTCTGTATAAACGGTTGGTGATCGTTGGACACTCTGTGTTGGTAACAAATTTGCTATAAGATTTGTTGAATGCACTGTGTATGTTGGCTTTGTTTAATATGGAGTAAATTAGTGGTATTGTTTTGTCTCTTAAAAAGAACATTATGAATAGCAAGAGACAACAATGATTGTAAATGGGAACATAATTAATGTACAGATAAACTGATATATATATAACATAGTAGAAGAGGAAAAATGGTAAGATCATAGAAAAGTTCTAAAAAAGGTAAGCATAAGCATATAGAAGGGAGATAAGAAAAGCTTAAAGAGAGGAGGACCACACTTTCTAAGAAAAGATAAGTGTGAGCATATAGAAGGGAGATAAGAGAAGCATAAAGAAGGGCACAACACTATGATTTATGAAATGTAATAGGAAAACAGGAATGGTAAGAGTACAACACTAAACTATTTCATGTATACTTCATCTTTACATGGCATATCTTTTTGCGCTTTGCTACACGCACGCACGCACGCACATATATATAGCCTTTTGGGTTTCATATCAATACACACTATATGCATAATAGTATATGTAATATAATAATAAAACTTGAATACTAAGGTCACAGAAAGGTCCTAAGAAAAGGTAAGCATAAGTATGAATAAATGTGAAAAAGCTGCAAGAGAAGATAAGCTTAAACTATTCCATATGTAGACTATTTTTATATGGCATATCTCTCTATATACTAATATATATATATATATATATATATATATATATATATATATATATATATATATATATAGGGAGCATATCTAGTGCAAAAGGTAATTTAGTGCAAAAGTACAAAAACTTCTAAGAGCCATCTCGATCTGCTGCAGAGCTCAGATCAAGGAAGGTGGAACCCCTACCCCTTAAAACTTAATCTATGCATGGGATTTTGTGAAAGATTGATTAAATGAATTAAATGGGGTGGGGGTTCCACCTTCCTTGATCTGAGACGTACAATGGAGATCCGATGGCTGTAGAGAAGTTTTTGCACTTTTGCACTGAATTACCCTTTTGCACTAGATATGCTTTATATATATATATATATATATATATATATAATATATAATAGTAGAATAGAAATGGTAAGATCACAGAAAGATTCTAAGAAAAGGTAAGTGTAAACATATAAAAGGGAAGTAAGAGAGGCATAAAGAAAGGATTAACATTATGATATACATAATGTAATAGCAGAATAAGAATATCAGGACTATAGGAGGGTTGTAAGAGAAGATAAGGCTAAACTATTCTATATGTGCCTTATTTCTCTCTCTCTATATATAGCTCTTTAAGCCTCATATCAATAGACAATATATTTATAATAATACATATAATATAATAATAGAATTGGAATATCAAGGTCACAGAAAGGTTCTAAGAAAAGGTAAGTATAAGCATGAATAAACATGAAGAAGCTGTAAGAGAAGATAAGCCTAAACTATTCCATATGTGGCCTATTTCTATATGGCATATCTTTTTATATACTGCTATATATAATATAAGAGTAGAATAAGAATAGTAAGATCACAGAAAGATTTTAAGAGAACATAAGTATAAATATATAGAAGGGGAGTAAGAGAGGTATAAAGAGAAGGCTAATATTATGATATACACAATGTAATAGAAGAATAAAAACATCAAGACTATAAGAGGGTTGTAAGAGAAGATAAAGATAAACTATTCTACATGTGCCTTATTTCCATATGATATATCTCTTTGCACTGATATACACCTATACGTGTGTGTGTATGTGTGTGTCCTTTTGAGCTTTACATCAACACATATAATATTGATAACGATATATGTGATGTAGTAATAGAATACGAATGGTAAGGTTATAGAAATACTCTAAGAAAAGGTAAGCGTAAACACGAATAAAAATGAAGAAGTAAAAAGATTTTAAGAAAAGATAAGTATATAAATATATAGAAAGAAGCTAAGCGAGGCATAAAGAGAGGAATAATACTATGATACATCAAATGTAGCACCAGAGCAAGAACAGTAAGATCACAGAAAGGTTGCAAGAAAAGATAATGCTAAACTATTCTATATATGCTTTATTTCTATATAACATATCTGTTTCACTCTCCTATATATATATATATATATATATATATATATATATATATATATATATATATATATATATATATATGTATAGCCTTTTAGGTCTTATATTAATAAACACAATATTCACAAAGAATATATAGATGTAATAACAGAATAGAAATACTAAGAACACAAGGAAACTGTAAGAAAAGATAAAAGCAAGCATGAATAAACACGAGAGTAACTATCAACACAGCAAAATAGAATGATATGTAAACTAACCAGTAAACGTGCTGTAAAACGTCGATCAATAATAGCGCAGAGCAGCAAAACAGTTTGGAATAGATAGGTAAAATAGAAATTCACTGATTTAAATCTGCACAACAATCCTGCATTTTAAAAGCACATGAAATTAGCAATGCATACAAGGGGAGGAGAGGAAGAAACCAAGAAAAAAGCAAGCTAGCCATTGTATTGTAATAGCAACAAGGTACAGGCGATGCATTAGATAATTAAGAGCATAATAAAACGAGCCATTATTATAACGAAATAAATAGAATGATGTATGAACTAACTAAAGGTGAGCGGTGCTAAGCAAAGAATAGTGACTGAATTGTACCGTAAACAATTGGGAAGACAAGAACCCACAAATGATATGCAACATTGGGATCAGCAAATGCAAGTTCCCTTAACGGAGCCATGACATCTGCCACCTACATAATTGAGAGTAATAAAGAATTTAGTTCTACATGTGTTACATTCAGTCAACGATTTCATACCAAAGAGAATTGGCAAAAGAAAACCTATGAACAAAACTAATAATATATCCGCATGCAATAGCAAACAAAAAAGTAAAATAAACATATGCAATAATGCGATAATCCCGGCAAAGAACGTAGGTTTGAGTGCCAGTATTTACCACAAGCTTGCTTGCTTCATTCAAGAACCGAGCAAGCCTCATTATAAGAGAATCGAATAACAGATAAGTGCCATTCAAGCTTTCTTGAGCATTAGGAAGCTGTTGTGGCATGATAATGCGATCTGGAGCTAGCCCCGCTATCATAAGTGCGGGCACTCGAGCAGAATCTGCGACAAGTGTAATTGGCTCATTTTCAACTAATGGAGCCAAAATGAGATCCAGCCTTGCTTCAACCGAAAAACATCACTCACCGCTTCCCGGTCCCGTGGTCGTATTATAAACCGCAGTCTAGCAAATAAGGTTTTTCCCACGTAATCATGGTAAAGCTTGAAGAATCGCTTCCTCATTTCTGGATCTTTAGCTCTAAGTCCAAGCATGTATTGTCTCTCAACCTTATGAAAATACTCTTGCCTCAAAGCCAATGGATATCTGCAGGAATGTAAAAATTAGAAAGAGAGCAAAATACTATTAAGAGCTAGCTCTATAGAGATGTACTTACTTGGTTGAATCTCCACAAAGTGAATAAAGAAGTTGCAAATATTTTGCATCCCATTCTTCCCTGCGAGGGGAAGCTTTTTCACAACTAATTATAACTTCAAGATAAGTTATTATATCCTTTGAGTTAAGCTTAATTAACAGAGCCAATAGACATCGCTTGAAGCAAGTCCGTAGTCATTCTCACCCAAGCTTTTATCATGTCTAGTATGCATAGAATAAGACTCGATCGCCTTTCTCTGAAAGAAGCGCTCAAGTATTTGGCTCATAGATCGCTCAGATCGTAAGAGGCCATCACCCTCTCACTTATGAGTTTTAAGACGGTCTTCATGTTAGATATGACATTAGAATCTGAGAGGGCGCGAGCTAATCGATGAATCTAGTTCGTGCCTCTGTCTCTAAAATATTGCAGTTGTCAATGACAAGGCAATAGACCATGCCAGAGATTTATGCATGGAGTTGGGAATCGATCACATAGTTAAACACTAATAAAACAGGATATCCTAGATGTAGTCATTAAGGGGCAAATTTAAAGAAGAACATAGTAAGTAATTGGGGAAAACTTCCAAAGGGGCCCAGAGGAAACTTAAGAGTGACTACCAAATTAATATTCATTAGCAGAGTGATCATAGTCAATTATGTCCGCACATGTACACAAAGTATGACAAATTTTATTGACAACAAAGTTGATGTCAATCTGTTTCACCCTAGATGAGTGTCTTACATCCATCGTTATTTCTTTTCACCAATTAAATTTAATCAATGATACTGAGGTTTGATAAAGTCCTAAACAAAGAGATAATAATAAGTGACATATACAAGATCACAAACGTAGATTGTTTGCAGCTAAATATGTCAACTTGTTAATGCATCAACATAAGCTAAAGAACATAACAAATATTATGGCAACATACTTGTCGGACATGGCGGCCAGTAGAAGATCCCATGTCACGTGCAAGATGTTGCAGGACTCGAAGAAGCAAGCCAAAGAAGCAAGCCAATGAATGGATCAATGAAATTCTTCTGTACTTCTACAAGTGCGTTGAGGACAAACAGTGCAGAGCTTATGATAGAGTTAGCATTGCTTAGTTCAAGTGATATCTGTGGAGTTGTTACAGCAGCAAGATGCTTCTGAATGAGATCTTGAACTCTTTGATACAATAATTTTATATCTTGTGGTGTTGTAGCTGCTTCAAGAGGAAAAGCACTGAATACCATCTTTAGCAAAGAACAGAGAGACTTTCCAGCATCCAACTTTTTGTTATTGAAGCAAGGTTCCAGTATCTAAACCAAAGAAGTCCCAAAACATATCAAACGTAAGAAATATCTCTTGATCCCGTCAAAACACAAATGTAGCAAAGAACTTATCAAGAGAAACAGGGTAATTCTGAAGTGACTTACTTGAGAAATATGGCTGATGTTATTCCGGATGAAGAGACGGGGTTGTTTCTCCAAGACTTTGTTCATAACATCAAGACCCTGTGCAAGGGCGGTAGTAGGGAGCAGGGGTCGCTGTAGAGGCAGCGGAGGGCGGCGGTGACGTTGAGCGGCTGGAGGAAGCGAGGGGAGCCTACGAGGCGCTGGAAGATGGAAGCCGAGCGGCGGCTGTGCGCGAAGCGGAGACGCTGGAGGAAGAGAGGATTAGCACTGGGAATCGGGGCGACGGACGCGTCCGCTGGACGAAAAGCCGAAGCCGAACGTCTCTGACCAAGTCCGTGGCGTGTAAGAAGCAAACACCGAAACGCGTCCCTTCTCTGGAACTGTCTGCGGAAGGCTTTACGCAGCAACAAAACGGAAGCAAAACCGCCGCTCGCTTTCGGGTGACCAAGAACGCCCATGCAGCTCGCTCGTGGCGTGCACACGCGTCGACGCAGGAGGGCGCAGGCGCGACGTGGCAGGGGCGAGCAACAAGGAAGTCCCCGAGGTTTAATATACGGATGATGTCTATCACTTTAAGCAAGTTTGAGACGATTCTCAAATGCAACCGCTTTATTTTATGAACAATACAACCGATCAAAAAGAAATAGAATTTAATTTTAAATAAGATATAAACCATAATAAGCGAAAGTATATAAAATGGTAGTGTCGGTATTTTAATACCAATTTTACATATGTTTTGTTTGGATTCGGGAGAAACTCGTAAGGACCTGGCTACAATCACATAGAGAAGAGACATGTGAATTTTTATATAGATTCAGGTCTTCTCCTAGAAGAATAATAACTCTACTTCCTATGTGGTTATTGCTCCGACAATAAATTACAACTGAGAGTACTGGGAAATGCCTTGCATTTTGTCTTGCTCCAAGTGAATTCGATCCCTTTCTCTCCCAACGTCAACCTTTAAATAGCCTATGAAGCAATGGCCATTGTTCCGCACCAAAAGTCGCCATAATGCTTTGAGAGATAACCATCCGACAAAGATTATTGTCAAAGAAACGTGGTATCCCGTTCATTGTGCGACGGTTGTTGTCAGACAGAGATCATATGCAGTTATTGAGAATAAGCACATATTCTAACCGTATTGTCAGATGAACCCCCAACGCAGTAGGTCATCGTAGATAAGTCAATCGGAGATAGGTTGGTCGTAGGAAGGTCCACGACTATGAGGTGGTCGCAAGACAACTTATGATTAAGTGGTCATAGAATAAATTATGACTATGTGATCATAGAAGGATTTATGACTACTACATAGTCGCAGAATAGCTTACGACTGAATGGTCGTAGAGGTCTTACGACTAAGGAGTGGTCGTAGAATAGCTTACGACTACCCTGAAAAATCTTTTCCTTATCAATAAAGGGTATACTCAAAGATTATAATGATGTCATAATTTGAGAATTATTATATTCTTGTCATCTAACCCTCTAATTTCAAGTAAAAATAACTTACTTGAGTAAGAAAAGTCATAGACGATAGATGATCGAAAGCAAAGCTTTTTTTATTCCTTTCACCAAAAGTGTGCTTGGTCAAAGAGCTAATTTCACTTCAATTATGAATATAGATGGACCTTAAATAAAGGAATTAAGGAATTCCCATCGATTTTCGTTGATTTGTTTGCCGGAGCAGCTCCCGAGATAACCGTTCGGATCCTGAGACGGGTAACTGAACTACACAATTATAAAAGGTTACCTCAAGGTAACTTTTAGTCTCCTTACATTCCTAATAGCATCTAGGCTCCTAAAAATTAGTTTTGGTAATTAATGATAATTTATGAATATGGGACTAATATGATTGTTGAGAACTACAAAGGTTAAGTCTCATAAGTGCGCAAATGACAAAAACAAGTTGCATGCCAAAGGAAGAAGAGAAAATCAAGATGGATGAAAAACAAAGGTACAAGAGATATAGGATCCTTTTTTCATATTTTACCGGTTTTAGGAGAAAGGTTGGAAGACCGAATTATAGGATAGTCACCGTACTATTAAGAAGGATCATAGAAAGTAGCTTGATAACATATTCTTGTGCTATTTGATTCAATCTAGGATCATACATGCACATAAAATTAAATTTAAAAACCAACTATGCCTTCTCAGAAAAATCGGAAGTACCGGCGTTGAACATGCGGAACTACCAAAATCTGGTAGTACCGCCATGTAAACTGCGAAACTACCGCAGTGCGGTAGTACCGTGCCAAAAATCAAAACTACCAATCTTCGGAAGTACCGGAAAAATTCAGCGGTACGTTTTTTCCTGAGAGCACCTCCCGCTGAGACTTAAGTGCCGCGAAATCGGAAGAACCAAAAATTACACGGCGGAACTATCGTAATGCGGTAGTACCACAATATTTTTCAACGGCTAGTTTTGACACTCTGATATAACTGTTATTGTGTGCTACAGTGAACTGCGGTAGTACCACACTTTGAATGCCGGTAGTTCCGATTTCCCTGATTTTTCAGAATAATTTTTTTGCAACGGCTAGTTTTGGTTGGTGAGGGTATAAATACCCCCCACCAGCTCAAGGATATGCTGCTGAACTTGTATTGAACATCTTTGAGCCTTGAGCATTTATTTCACACCTCTTTTCATTGAGTGCATTCATTTGAGGTGTTTTAGATTGATCCTTGGCACTTGATAGCCGTCAAGCGAAGCGTGATATTTTACTCTTGGTATTTGCTGGTACCTAGACGGCTTGGTGGTTGATCACGAGGTGATCTCTTAAGAAGCTTGTGAAGAGACTCAAGAAAGATTATGAGTGACTTGGTGCTCACCATCTACGGAGAAGAGCAAGAGCAACCAATACAGATCGAGGAGTTGAGGTTTAATTCGTGGAGCCGAAACAAGAGTGCTTGAGTTTTCCTCAATGTGGACTTGTGAAGACCGACAAGTCTTCGATACCACAGGAAAAACATCGTGTGTTTACTTGTGGCTATTTCTTATCTTCTTTTAGTGCTTACATTTATAGCTTTGCAATTGTCATATATTCTTGTGCTTGCAGTTTAAATTGCAATCATAATTTCTTGTGGTGCATTAGGATTACAAAAATTGAGTAGGTTGAAATCAATTAGTATTCTTGCCTAGTGATCACTTGTTATAGTTCAATTTTAAAAAGCTAGAAATTTTATAACCTCCTATTCACCCCCCTCTAGTCGGTTATCATTGATCCTACAATTCCCATTCTACTTCAATCTATTTAGAGCTTTTCGCCACCGATCAAATCATCTTCTTCCTTCAATCTCTTCCAAATCCAAATCATCCACTTGGGAAAATGACTAAGTCCTTATCCAATTCGGTGGTGTCAGAGATGGACAACGCAAAATTGAGGGTATTTGAGGATTCTGAGAAGATTCCTCCACAAAAATTCATTAAGTGGATCGAAATCGTCAAACAACATTGGCCAACGAGAGATATTGGGCTAATCCCGGTGTTTCCTGCCCACCCCTTCCTCACCGTTGTACTCGAGTACTTCAGTGTCGAATTAGTAAAATTGGTTCCCAATTCAATCATCATGCTCAATGAATTCGTGTACTTGTGTGAGGCCTATCTGGGCATCCCTCCGGCCCTCGAGCTCTTTCGGTACTACTATGAAGTGAACCGACGAACCGGAATCACTTGGATATGCGATTTGAAGCTCCACGATGGCAAGACAGAGCAATACATGCAGATGTTTACTCTGTCCTTGTGGCCGAGCTGGAAGAAGAGGTGGTTCTACTAGGAAACAACCAGCTGAAGGCATCCTTTCTTTCATGGGGAAGGCTATAGAGAAGAATACTTCTTGGAATTCGGTCCCCAAGGACCTTACTCGGATAGACCCTTACGTCTCGACCATCAAAGAGCTGAGGGACAAGGAATTCACTGGCTAACATGTGGTAAAGGACTTCATCACTAGTTGTATCAGCCCTCTGAAACGATGAGCAAATCTCATGTGGATGTACTCAAGAGCCGTGAACACGACCAGAGACTACGAGAACGGTAAGCAGCAATTGTACTCATTCTTGTAATTGGATTTAAAATTTGAGCACTGTATATTGACCGTTTCATCTACATGAATAGATCTTGTTTTTAGGGAAATTGACTCTCGAGTCAATGTCATCTACGAGAAGGCTCCATCACTAGAAGTGTGCCCCCTCATATTCTGGCGGATGTATCTACCAAAGAGAAAGAAGAACACCTAAATGTAATCAGAAAATCAACCTCATCTTTAAGACTATGTAGTCGTAGAGAACGACTAAATACTGTCCCTTTTATTTGCAGAGGATAGGCGTGAATAACCATTAGGATGACTAGGGGGTTGAACTGATGGTCATTGGAGAAGAGGCAGAGAAAGCCAAAGCCCCTCCAGCAAAGAGATGTCAGCTGACAAAAGCTGCCGACAAGAAAAAGGGGAGCACAAGTACTGCCATTCCCCTTGCTATTCTTCCTCGTGCTGCTCCGTCCAGCCCCATCGTGCAGTTCCTTACAGAGGCGACTGTTGCCAGCGAGATAGGGGTAGCTATACTCGAGCAACTAACTCCCAAAATCAAGATACCCTTCTATTATGATACCAAAAGTTTCTCAGTTAGCACTTCTCAAGACTTTATCAAGGAACTCGAAAAGGAAAACTAAATGAGTTTTGTATCTTTTGTGAAAGAGACTGCTGTGACAGCAGTACCTAAGATCGAAGGTAAGTCTGCCTTTCAGGTAATCGAAACTGATCTCGACCGCCAGGAGGGACAGGAAAGACTAGGAGCAATAGTCCATGCTCAAGACCTTCGACGAGGCATGGTTGAAGAAGTTCTCATTCCTCCACGACCAGATGTGGTCGAAGAGAAGCAGTCAAAGAAACTAATCTCTGGAAATATTTCTTCTAAATTCAAGATCAAGGGTACAAAAGCAAGGTATAAAAAAGCATAAATATAGTACTTTACCTCTATGTTTTCTTAAATGCCAATTACTTTTGTGATTTTAGGTCAGCTTCTCCATTGCCCAAGGATGTGTCTGCAGAGAAGCCCCCTACGGCTCTGCCCGTAGTCAAAGAAGCGGTGGAGATGGTGGCTGAAGAAACAACCACTGTAGCAACAGAGGCTGCTGCCGAGGCTGCAATAACTATGACCACGGTGATGGTCATAGCAACATAAGTTCATGTGGCAAAAGAAAGGGTGGAAATACCTTGTCAAGAGGTTAGAGGTCCTTCCGACCGCTGCACCGAGGAAAATATCAAAGACGCCCCTCCTTGTCCCCAAGAAGGTACAGTCGAAGAAGAAGAAGAAAAGCAACTTAACTTCTTCTCTGTATTTTTTTTAACCCCGCATTTGAGGTGGGATCTTCTTCTGATCAAACTTAGAACCAAGTCCCACACCCCAAAGATCTTCTCGACAAGGGAAGTATCTTCGATGATGAGCGTCTCGAGAAAGTCTTGTAGAACAAGGTCGATGAGCTGAATCAGCTCAAAGATTCTAGATGGGTGCTTGACAAATTTGCTCGTAGGAGCATGAATAGAAGGCCAAAGTAATAGGAGAACTTAATCATATAAATAAATAGAAGGAAGAGAGAATGAGGTTGCTGGAAGAGCAGCACAAAATTGAAGTCGATAAGCTTGATGCTCAACTAGAAAGTGAGGACAGCCTTACCTTCGACCAATTCTTCTAACTAGTCTTTTGATAAGTAATTGTTTGACCATCTTTGCTCTATTCATAGAGGCCATGGTTGAAATGTAGCATCTCGTAGAAGTTTCAACTCGTAGCCAAGAGGAAACGAAGTCAATGAAGGCAATCCTTCAAGACAATGTTGTGCTCCTCAGCGATCTACTCGGTGGGTTTGGTGCGAAAAGATGAGTCCCTCCGAGGACACCATAACCACCTATGTGAGTATGATCGGACTACAAGTTGGAGTGTTAGAGAAACATTTATCCACTCTGAAGACCGAGCAGCCAACTCTATTCGAGATGCGGTTAAAGGCATGGTAAGTTATGCCTTGGCAAAACTCAAGGCAAGCGACCAGAACCTCAACCTTTATCCGATCGATCATGACTTCAGCTGCTCTGAAGCAAAGACAGTCTGTCTGATCGAGGAACTAGAGTCAACTGGTCGAACGATCGTAGGGAAAATGCTACTCGACTCCCCTTCCTTAGAGTAGTTTATAACTAAAAAATTTGTAAAGAACATACCTTTTGATAATGAAAAACATCTTACTTTTTCTAAAATTCATCTTGTTGAGTAGTTAGTGCATAAGTTATACTGATAACTCTATGCTAGCCCCCGATTATTTACTTAGTTTATGTGAATAAACAAAGCAAATAGTACATAGTAAAGTATATAGAAAGTATAGCAGTTTATTTGACCATTATTGTCAACTTCGATTGTCATATTCTGGCAGCAAAAGTCAGGAATGAGTCAACGCTAGAAAGTTCCTTCTAGTAGGTAGGACCACATGCAGAGAGGAAATGCTTCGACTATGTTATGTTTCCTCCATTTGACCAGATTAATCAAATTAAAGACATAAACGATAATAGGACAAACACTCAAAATTCCTTCTGTTATATCTGTTCAACATTTTCGTAGACAACTCAATTGTTTTATGCTGATAGCAAGAGTCAGAAACAGTTTGACACTATAAAGCTCCTTCTAGTGGGTAGGATCATATGTAGAGAGGAGAGACTTCGACTAGTGGTGTTTCTTTCTTTGACCACTTAAATAAATTAGATGTACTAGAAGTGGCCGAATAAATATAATAGAAGCTCTACTAAACATACGATAATAAAGATTTGGACAAACTAAAAACTTTATTGAAAGAGTAGAAATGCTACACGTAAAGTTTACGTAATTGGTCGATGTTCCAAGATTTTGAGAGAATATGGCCGTCCTCCATAGCAAGTCATATCGAGCCTGGTTGTGTGACTTTAACCACAATGTAAGGACCTTCCCACTTGAGGGAGAGCTTGTTCTGATTAGACTGAGATTGAATTTTCTCAATACCAAGTCACTTACAACAAGGCTGTGAGGATGGACCTTACAATCATAGTACTTACACATGTCATCCACTCAAAGTTGCTCTTGTTTGGAGTCGCTGAATTTCTCGACCCTTATCGACCAGATCTTTAGTTCTGGAAGAAACATGATTTCGGCCCCAAAAACTAGGAAACATAGAGTATCTCCTATCACCTGACTAGGAGTCATACAAATTGCCCATAATACTGACAGTAATGTACGCAAGCCCTCGAGCGTTTTACCATCTGGTTGAAGACTTGGCTCTTAATTCCCTGCATTATCTGTCCATTTGCGTGCTCAACTACCCCATTGCTTTTCATCATGAACCTTTTTATGGTTTCTATTGTTATCCCAGTCATAGGTTCGGCGTTGATCTATTTTGTGAACATGTCAATGGCAAAAAAAGGAACTCAAAGCCCCCGGTGCTCTTGGAAACAGACCTAGGATATCAAAACCCTAGGTTACAAAAGGCTAAGATAGAGAAATTGTCTGAAGAGCATGAGCCGGTTGGTATATTTGCCTGCTATAAAACTAGCATTGTACATACTTCTTAACCAACTCTTTGGCGTCATTACGAGCTATTGGCCAGTAGAAACCTTGTCAAAAGGCCTTTCTGACAATCGTTCGATAAGAGGCGTGTGCTCCACAAATGCCCCTATGCATGTCATTAAGGAGTTGTAATCCTTCTTTCTACGATATGCATCTTATGAGAACCCCTTGAGTACTCCGTTTATAGAGTACCCTATCGACCAAAGTATACATTTTGCCCATTTGGGCTAAACCATCTGTTTCCAGATCATCGTCGGATACTGAACCCTTCTGAAGATATTCGTAGGTGGAAGCCATCTAGGTATCCTCGTACTCTAGAGTCAATAGGAGTTGTTTCTGGTACTTCGACCAGAGTTGACTTCTAGAGTTGCTCCAAGAAGACTCCTAGTGGTACTTGTGATCAGAATGAAGCTATTCGAGCTAATTGGTCAGTGAGAAAGCTATACTTCCATGGCATATACTGTAACTCAAAACCAAAAATGTGCTTATCAGGCTTCTTGACTTTCAACAAGTACCGAGACATGGTTGAATTAGAGCATTAGTACTCTTTTCTGACCTGATTCACGACTAGTTAATAGTCTCCTCCCACAAGTAGTCGACTAATTCTGAGCGCTTTCGTCGCTCATATGCCAGCCAACAAACCTTTATATTCAGCCATATTATTAGTATCTAAAAAGTATAGTTGAATGACATACTTTAAGGTCTATCTCGTGGGAGATTCTGGTACCATCCCAGCCCCCGCCACTTAGCGTAAGCAACCCATCAAAGTACATCATCCATTGATCATGGGAGTTGTATTGGGGATCCTGAATGAGTTCAGGATTTGTCCATTCGGTGATAAAGTCTACCAAGATCTGGGATTTCACGGCCGTTCGAGACACGAAATGGAAGTCGAACTCTCCAAGTTATACTGACCATTTTGCCATATGTCCCACTGTTTCTCTGTTCTGAAGTACCTATCCTAAGGGAAACTTATGCGGCACAACAATTTTGTGTGCCTGGAAATAATGCTTTAGCTTTCTCGAAGACATGAGGAGGGCATATAAGAGTTTTCGAGCCTGAGGGTAGCACTCTTTAGGTCCGGGTAAGACTTCGCTTACATAGTAGATTGGCCATTGGACGCCTTCACGTTCTGCGACCAGTTCTGCAATTAGTGTCTGTGGCATGGCAGCTAGATATTAAGAGCGTCTCACATGATTTTGGAGAAACTAAGAAAGGAGCACTGAGGAGGTATTGTAAACCTCTTTCGACACTCGAAACCCTCACGTTTCCTTAGAACCTTGAAGAAATGACTTAGAGCCGCCATGCACTCGGTGAGTTTTTGGACTTCTTTGTTTGCGGTTGGAGGGCACATTTGCTCAATGGCCTTTATCTTTTCATGGTTTGTCTCGATACCTCTTGCCGAAATAAGAAATCTAAGCAACTTTCTAAAGAAACTCCAAACACACACTTCTCAGGATTGAGTTTCAAGTGGTGCTATCTGAGGTTGTTGAAAGTCTCCTGCAGGTCTGAAATGTGATTAAGTCATTTGATCCTCTTTATGACTTGATCATCTACATAGGCTTCCAAGTTTTGGCCCATTTCATGTATAAAAGTCAGTTGCATCAAACGCTAAAAAATTAGACCAGCATTTGTCAAACCAAATGGTATTTTGACATAGGAAAATACTTCAAATGTTGTAATGAATACAATCTTGTCTTTATCTTCTGAAGACATACTGATCTGGTGATAGCCAGAGTATGCATCTAGAAAATTTAACATTTTACAACCAGCAGTAGAGTAAACTAATTTATCGATATGAGGAAGTGAAAAATCATCTTTTGGACAAGCTTTATTTAAATCAGTATAGCATATACACATATGCCACTTACCATTAGACTTCTTAACCATTGCAGGGTTAGCCAACCACTCTGAGTTATAAAGCGTGCTTTTAGTAACTTGTCCAATTCTGATCTAATAGCTTCTCGTCAATCTGGTGCAAATAATTGTAATTTTTTTGTTTTATGGGCTTTTTATCAAGCATAGAGCTAGCATGTGCTCAATCAACTCTCTAGGGACCCCGGACATGTCGGATTGCTACCACATGAACACATGTCGTGATGCTGCACGGAAGAAGCTACGCATCGAGGCAACTTTCTGCACTGACGTGACCCAACGAGTCAGATTTGCATACGACATGACCTATTGAGCCAGCTTTGTGCAGGGATGTGACGTGACTAAATGAGCCATTTTTGCACAAGACGTGACCCAATAAGGCAGCTTCACGTAGGATGTGACCTGACCAAGCAGCTTTGTGCTGCGACGTGACCCAACGAGCCAACTTTGCATAGAATGTGACCGAGTGACCTAATAGATTAGTTATTCTGCTCCAAAAGTACATATTATCCATATTACCACAATAACCAAGTGCCCAATAACATATTGTCGATGTTTTAATTTCGATCTTACGTCTAATTTGTATGGATTCAGGGGAAACTCTCTCAAGGTATAGGCTACGAGTATACAGAAGATACTAAAATTTTTATACAGATTCAGGCCTTCTCCTAGAGAATAACAACCCTATGTCCTATGTCACTATTGCTCAAAAAAGATTATTACAACAGAGTAATGCGAAAAGGACTTGTAGTCTCTCCTGAATCCCCTGGATCTCCTCCATCTCTCCTCCCCTTTCTGGCGTCATCCCTTATATAGCTGATGAAATGCCAACAGTCGTCCCACGCCATAAGACGCCTTGTCATTTCGAGAAGATAACCGTCTAGTGGAGGTTATTGTTATAGAGACGTGGTTAGCCATTCGCTGTGTGACGGTTGTTGTCAGAGAGAGATCATGTGTGCAGTTATTAGGCATAAGCGCACGTCATAATTGCCTTTGTTAGATGGGCCCACTGCCTGGTCACGGGAAGGTCTACGACCATGAGGTGGTCGTAGGACCACTTACGACTATCTCATATTCACAGGAGAACTTGCGATTATGATATGGTCGTAGAAGAATTGAGACCATGTAATCGTAGGACAGCTTTACGACTATGGGATAATTGCCATAGTCTAGTATATTTAGAATTATTGATAAGGGGTATATTTAGAATATTCGACCACTCTGTAAATTTTCTCCATTACTAATAAGGGGTATATTTAAAATATATAATGACATAATAATTTAAGGATTATCCTATCCTTGCCACATACTATCCAGAATAACCAATAGATTAGTCATTATATCCAAGTATAACTTTCAGAATAACCAACAGACTAGTATTTTATGGAGCTTGTTGGGAAGGCACTAGAAGATGTTGGAAAAGCTTGTCATAAGACTAGTGAATACCAGAAAGGTTAGTTTGAAATATCATGAATATACCATGTGTAAGTACTTGCTGGATAAAGAGAAACAGTGTAAGTATGCATCTATAAAGCACGACATGACCTAAGGAGGCAGCTTTGCGTAGCGACACAATGCAATTCTGCAGTACGGTTCCTTGTCTGGCCCGCTACCTCGTGGACGCCAAATTAGCTTCAACCAAATTATGCTCCAACCACGTCCACCGATCCGCATCAGTATTTAAGTACTACCCCAAAGGGGTACTCCCGCATCACGACTACAATAATACCTCACTCAAATGGAGAACCACTGTGTAACATCCCAATTTTTGCTTTTATTTTGAAGAAATAGTTTTAAATTAATAATTTCTAATTTTCTGGAATTTTCTGAAGTTAAAGTTTCTGTTGAAAAGAAAATTTAATATCCAAATAAGTTGGAAATATTTTTCATATGTTTAAAACATTATCAGTGAGTTATGTGAATTTTTCTGGAATTTTTGGAATTTATTTGGTATTTTTCTGAGTATTTTAAAGTCTCCTAATGATTTCTGAAATATATATAAAAGATTTAAATATCAAATCTCCTCGGCCGACACTTGTCAAGCATCCGAGCCCTTCCTCCCGGCCCGAGCTCATCCCCGCCGCTCACGCCTCATCCCGCTTCCTCTCTCGCGCGCCAAGTGTCGCGCATCCGACGGCAGCCGGCTATCCCAAATGACTAACACTCAAAAGGATTAATCATCCTTATAGGGTAGGTTGATCCTCCCCGCCCGACTGGTTACCGCCGCCGCTCTCTTTCTCCCCGCTCCCTCGGCGCGCGTTCGAGCCCCGCTCCGCGCGCGAGGTTGAGTTTCTTTTTCGATTTGCGCCGACAAGCGGCCCCACCGTCCATAGACCGGTCCGTGGACTCACCGCCGGGTCCCACTGCCAAAGCCGCTGCTCCCGACGCGTGTCGCCATCTTGACCGCTCATGATTGCCGATAAATCGCAGCCGCGCTGCCACTTAGTACACCCCATCGGCTCAGATCTAACCTGTGTTGTCGGATTGAATCTCGATCGGTCCTTTCACTTACCCCTTCGCCCGTGATCCAGCGGCCCCGATCTCTTCCTTATGCCACACGTCACTAATCCAACCGTCGCCTGATTTCCTTCTCTTTTTCTTCTCTCACTGACGCGCGGGCCCCGCCTGTCAGGTCCTCCGTCCCGATTGTCTTCCTTCTTCCTCGCGCGATCACCGCGCGCGCGCCATTGATTAGAAAACCGAAGCTTTGAAAGCTTCGCTTTCTTCCGATTTATTTCCCCACACCATTGCGCATTCAAATTAACGCCTCCCCGCACCCCTCTGAGGCATAATCACTCCTAATTGCGGCCGTTATCACCTTCGCGTTAATCTTCCCCGTCCGTTGCACTCCGGCGGACTTCGCGCGACCGTTACACCCTCCCCGCCTATAAAACCCGCACCCGAGGTCCTCTACCGCCGCCTCCTCACCTCTCAAACGAATCACCCGAGCGCCAGAGCCCTCCCTACGCCCGATTTCTTCCCGCGGCTTCAAATACTCCGGCGAGCACCCGGCCGCCGGGCTACCTCATTCTCGCGACGCCTTCCGACGTTGCGGGTGCCAAGGCGATTCCCGCGACCCTTCCCGAAGCCGCTGCGCCATCGATCACCTCCGCCGCCGTGAGGTTCCTCTCGACCGCCGCCCCTTCTCGCCGATTCTTCCTCCGGTCACCCTCGGCCTCGGCGCAAGGTACCGATGCATTCCTGCATCCTTCTCTTCATTTTGGTACCCTTGGCGGCGCCGCGATCACGAAGTTCGGCGACCCTCGGCCTCGTGGCGCCACCACGGCCGCCACCCCCGTCGTCGGCCGAGGTGGCAGCAGCGTGGCGCCGACGGGCGCCACGCCGCCGCCACCCGAGCGCCTCCCGCCACCTTGCGCGTGCGCGCCACGCCGGCAAAAAGCGATGGCGTGGCGACCACGCGGCGACCACGCCGACCACGTGTGTGCCACGTTGCCACGGCCTCCCGCAGATAATCCTCAAGAGGATTACCTACCCATTAAGGGTAGCGCGTGCCTCCCGCTCACTTGGCTAGCGCCGCTCTCCTTCCTCCCACTCCTCTGCTCGAGCCTCGAGCTCCGCTCCGCCACGAGGTTGAGTTTTCTCCGTTTATTCCACGCGTGTGCAGGCCCCACCCGCGGCGACCACTCCCTGCGCTAACCACCGACAAGTGGGTCCCGAGTTCAGTGGGTCCCACATGTCAGAGACTTATTCTAAATGAAATTTCTGACCAGTGGACCCCACATGTCAGAGATTTCCGAATTTCTGGATTTATTCAAATCTGAGATTTTCAAATAGCCATATCTTTTTCATTTTAGCTCCAAATTGGTCCATTCAAATTTCTAAATTCATCTAAAATTTCAATCTTTCATTTGGTATATTTATTTTCAATTTTTGAATTTTTATTTTATTTTATTTATTTGGAATTCTCGATTTACGTGTAGAGACCGATTTGTCCGAGCAATCTCAAGAGCAAGTTGTGGAAGATTTCAACCAGACACAGGAAGGCAAGTCTCCTTTGACCATTTTGCTCCCGTGTTTTGCAAGTTTCCTTTGATCAACTTGCTCCAATGATTTATAAAATGAGTAGGTAGTTATTTTAAATTAATGCATGCTTATGTTATATCAAGTGATAGTTTGATTTAGAAAATTTAGTTAAAGACCCAATTTGTTATACCTTCCATTGAAAATTGTTTACCTTGTACCATTGTCAACTTAGGATATCCCTTTGACTCAATAATAAGTTAGTGTTACAATTGTTGAATGTTTAAAAACTAGCAAATGCTTAGCGTAGCAAATAAATATATTAATGTTCAAATAAGTAGCATGTTTATCAAATGTTTTGATGAATGATTTGTTTGAACATTGGTAATGGATGTTACCATTGTTAAATGTTTTGTTTGAACATTGGTAATGGAGGTTACCGTTGTTAAATATTTTGTTTGAAAAGTGGTAATGGATGTTACCACTGTTAATTTGAAAATCAAAGGGAAAAGTTGACAAGGGTGGATGGAAGGTTTGGCTGGTGCAGTTAGCACGAGAATTGTTGGGTTTGTGAATGAGCCACCCTGGTCGATTAAGGACCGACGCTTGTGTTTGTCCAAACTGAGCAAAACAGTACAACCACAAGTCTATATGGGTACGACTCTAGCTAACTACCCTATAATAGTGTAGTTTAGATATCACCAGCGGTGTATTGAGTGCCAGGGTGTACTTGGTTACTCATAGTGAGGGACAGGTTTAATGGTACTCATATGGCGCAAGAGGGGGCTCCAACTTGTGGATTCAAGTTGTGGTGAAACCTTAGCGGGTGGTATTTAAACTATACCGGAGTAGGTGAAAAGCTTTGTGATAATTTATCTGAGTCTTATGCCAAAGGAAGCATGTTGACTGCAAAGATGACTTATCTCTTGTGGGTAAAGTTGTACACCCTCTGCAGAGTTAAAACTATTCGAATAGCCGTGCCCACGGTCAAGGGCGGGCAAGGAATGCATTCACATGGTAGAAGTTTTGGTTTTAATTTCAAAACAAAATGAGTTGGAGAAAAACTCTGAGTAGTATAACTCTCGTGATGTTCAGATCAGGGGGTGTAACCTGAGGTTTTGAAAATTGGCTGTGATGGCCTGAGATATTAGTGTTGATAGTTTAACCTTCACTAAAGTACTTATCCATTTTCGATTATTAAAAACAAGTTGTTTACAAAATGGCTTTTAAAGTAATTATGTAGATTTGAAATAAAATGCTGATTTTTGCAAATAAACCATATAGCCTTCCTTTGTGAAACCTTACATCTATGCATTTTCCCAAGACTTGCGGAGTACATTTTGTACTCACTGTTGCTCTATAAATATAAAAGCGAGAATGGAGAAGATCAAGCTGGAGAGTATGACTTCGCTACGAATGTGGATGCGGTGGATTATTCTCGGATGCCTAGGATTCGCTTCCCGACCAATTGCCCGTGGCGCATTGATGGGTCGATCAAGTTATCTTTGCTTCCACTGTTTTTGCTTGTGGTTCTGTGAACCTTAGTAAGGCAATGGCCTTTGTAAAACTTCGATACTATTGTAATAAAGCGTTGTTGGCAATGTATCATCTTTTCTGCTTGAACTGTGTGTGCTAGCATTGATCTCGGGACTAGTACAAGAATACACAGGGGTGCAGGAGTTTCTACTCGGGTCTCACGTAGTGGTATCGAGCCATCTTGGTCAGAGGACGAGCCCTAGGTTTTGGGAAGCTTTAAGGATTTATATTTAATAAAAATTTATGTACAAAAATATAAGTTTCTTTTGCTTCTACTCTTTTCTTACTTAGTATCTTATTCTGTCCTACTCTCATTATTTAAAAATCTTTACTAATCTCTCCTTATTCTCAAACTTATAGATGGCGATTCTTCGTTGCCTTCACCCGTGGGATCACCATTCTCATGGCGAGAGTGAGGGAGCTTTGCGACTCTTCTCTGACGATTAATGCAAAGATCTCGAAATATAATCAACACCCATTTTCGAGGGCGGAACACTAGAGTGATGACTATGGATTCATGGACCATGGAAGTATTCATCTATGCTCGGATGGGCAGCTTGACCCGTCTCATGCGATTGAGCACCCTCGGACCTTTATCATGACGCTATCCAAGATGCACCAAGATGGCGATAGCGAGTTGTGCAGAGGCACAAGGAGAGTTCTGACGATCGCCTTTACGCTTCTTTCCGACTACCGGGCGGGACAGACCCATCCCGAAGCTTTCCGATCGTGGTCGGCGACCCACGCCTGCCTCATCAGTGCGCTTCACCCAAGCATCGATCGCGACTTACGCCGAGCTCAGCGGGAGATAGGACTTCTCGGCTTCCGGCGTCGATTCGACCACTCCGACACTCTCCGAGCACACGGTATTGCAGAGTCGGACCGCCCACGCCGACGCCGGCCATGCAGCGAGGACAATGCCGAGGCGGCGGTGGAGCGTCTTGAGCTGCCACCACTACACCGACTCCACCAGCTCTCGCTTGCTCGCCCAGACTCTCGGACCTCGCACTAGGCTCACGGCAAGGAAGAGGTGCGGCGCCCGATCCGCTACGACCTAGACATCGACGGATCCACCG
Source organism: Melocanna baccifera (assembly GCA_036346265.1). Taxonomy (NCBI): domain Eukaryota; kingdom Viridiplantae; phylum Streptophyta; class Magnoliopsida; order Poales; family Poaceae; genus Melocanna; species Melocanna baccifera. The sequence continues at coordinate 14,913,160 of CM070684.1, read as the reverse complement.
AGGACGCCAAAGATTCCGTTCGAGATCACCTACTTTCAGCCGAGCCGATCACGGTCGCGTTCACGAACAACTGCGTGATTGTGGGCGAGTCACTCGTCGGACTCGAGAGGAGGATCCCGAGGAGGAGCCAGAGGAGCGTATCATTGTTGAGGACAATTAGATGTTAGATAGACTACCCTTTTCTTCGCTTGTTTATCGATACTAGAACGCTTTTATAATGATATGATGTAATAAAGTGGATTGTACCGAGCCTTGTGCATTTGTGGTACAGCCATTTCAAAAGTTAATTTGAATTTCAAAAGTTGAGTTTTCTCATTCTGTTGTGTTAATCTTGTGTGTGGTTTTGGGATGAAAATCGCCTGTCTCTCATCTATGCTTTTCCTCTTTTACGTACTTTTCTTGATGGAGCTTCAGATGGTGAACACGAGAAGCAACATCAACAACAACCAAATACCAACAACAATGAGGTCCCAATTCCACCTCCGCAGCCCAAGCTCCCAACATGGAACAAATGATGGCCATGCAACTACAACTTCTTCAAAGCTTTGGCCCAAAATCAAGTCAATCAAGCTCAGCAAGTACCTATTCACCCACCGCAGTCTAAGCTCGGGAATTCATGAGGACCCGACTTCGACATTCGCAGATCTCGCCGATCCGTTGGAGGCGGATGATTGGATTAAGGAAGTGGAAAGGAAGCTGAATTTAGCTCAATGTGCTGAACATGAGAAGGTTATATATGCTGCTCATCAACTCCAAGGAGTTGCTTGCCAACCGGTGGGACAATTATCGCACCGCACACCGGGATGCTCGAACATTGGTTGGGCGAATTTTTGAAGCCTTCCGTAATGCTCATATTCCTATGAGTATTATGGAAATGAAGAGGAAGGAGTTCCATCATCTACAACAGGAAACCCGAGCGCTCCGCTTATTTAAGCAAATTCATTCAGCTATCTAGATATGCCCTAAGATGTGGCGATCGATGCTTGCAAAGATTTGGAGGTTTATGGGAGGGATAGACCCCAACCTCAAGGTTCAATTAGTCTCCAATGACTACCCTACTTTTCAGCATCTAGTGAATAAAGCTTTATTGCAAGAAGATGCTCAACGCCAACTCTTCGACTCCGGAAGAGGAAGTTCCAAGCTCAAAGATCATGAAAGGCGCTTCACGATTCACGCCACCACAAGACAACCGACCCCGGTTCATAATCATACAAGGGTACCGATTGCTGCACCTCGCCCCTTACCTCAAGCTCCTAGAACTGGAAATGCAACCCAACCGCAGCAAAAAGTAATGTAGCTGCAGGAGTGCAATGCTACAATTGCAAGAATATGGGACACTATGCCAAAGAATCGTCCACGTAAACGTCAAGCGGTAACCCTGTTCGTTTCAATCTTGACCCTACACCAAAGAGAGCTCCAACCAATGGTCAAGGACGTGGAAGCCCTCAAACTCCCAAGACTCCACAAAACATTAATCGAGGGCGTATCAACCATGTTACCGCAGAGGCAGCGGAAGATGCACCAGATGTAGTTCTGGGTAAGTTTCTAGTAAACTCGCATCACCGGCAATTATATTATTTGATTCGGAGCTACACATTCTTTCGTAACAAAGGCTTTTGTTGAAAAGAATAATTGGAAAATTTGTTTGCTAAAGGACCTTATGATAGTCCAATCCCCTGGAAAAGAATTGAGGACTAATTTGGTTAGCCCTAGTGCAACCATAATTATAAATGGAGTAAAGTTCCTAGCGAACCTTATTATAATAGACTCCAATGGCATAGATATAATACTTGGTATGGATTGGTTGATCAAGTATAAAGGATGATAGATTGTGCCAATCGTGCCATTATCCTTACCAATTCGATGGAATTCGAGATAAGACATGAGGTAGTTATGCACTCAAAGAAGGACGAAGATGTTAACCAAATTTAAAAGGAAAAAGTTTGGAAGATGTGTCGATAGTTCATGAGTACCGGATGTTTTTCCCGAAGATTTGCCAGATTACCACCGATCGAGAAGTTGAATTTGTTATAAACCGGTACGCATACGGCTCAATATCAAAAGACCTTATCGGATGTCACCATGATTTAGCGTAAGTCAAGAGGCGATCCAAGAATTGTATGAGAAAGGATTCATCGCACCAAGTTCTTCGCCTTGGGGAGCCCTGCTTTCTAGTAAAGAAGAAGGATGGTAGTCAACGGATGTGCGTGATTATCGAGCTTTAAATGAAGTCACTATAAAGAATAAGTATCCCTTACCCCTGATCGATGATTTGTTTGACCAACTCATAGGATCAAGTGTCTTTTCCAAGATTGATCTTCGGTCAGGATATCATCAGTTGAAGATTAGACATGAAGATATACCAAAGACAGCCTTCGCCACAAGATATGGATTATATGAGTATACGGTGATGTCTTTTGGTCTGACAAATGCACCGGCATATTTCATGAACTTGATGAATAAAGTCTTTATGGATTATTTAGATAAGTTTGTTGTTGTTTTCATAGATGACATTCTTATCTATTCAAAGAATAACAAAGAACATGAAGGTCATCTAAGGATAGTGTTGCAAAGACTCGTGAACACCGCTTATATGCTAAATTTAGCAAATGTGCATTTTGGTTAAAGGAAATTGAGTTTCAGGACATGTGATCTCAGCAGTAGGAGTATCTGAGATCCCGAAAAGTTAAGGATGTATTAAATTGACTCCACCCAAGACAAGAACCGAGATCCAAGTTTTCTCGATTAGCCGGTACATTATCGTCGATTTATTGAAGGTTTTTCCAAGATTGCGGACCTTTAACCCAGCTGTTAAAGAAGGAGAAGAAATTTGAATGGAGTAAATCTCGTGAGGATAGTTTTCAAGAGTTAAAGAAACGGTTAACTTCAGCACCTGCTCTGCGGTTACCCGATATTCAAAAGATTTTGAGATATTTTGTGATGCTTCAAAACAAGGTCTTGGTTGTGTGTTAATGCAAGAAGGAAGGGTGGTAGCTTACGCATCGAGGCGCTTAAGACCGCATGAAGAAAATTATCCCACTCATGATTTAGAACTAGTCGCATTGTGCATGCTCTAAAGTTATGGAGGCATTACTTAATCGAATCGTGTGAGATATATACTGATCATAAAAGTTTAAAGTATATATTCACCCAACTGATCTTAATATGAGACAAAGAAGATGGCTCGAATTGATAAAGGATTATGATGTGGGAATACACTATCATCCAGAAAAGCTAATGTGGTAGCCGACGCTTTGAGTCGAAAGAGTCATATGAATAATCACAATTCCAGATAAGCGCTTAACCCTCCATGAGGAATTCCAACGATTAAATTTGGAAATAGTTAACGAAGGTATTCTGTCTACATTGAAGGTTCACTCTACCTTGGAAGATCGGATCAAGGCACAATGAGAGGATAAATATGTTAAAGAGATAAAAGAGAATATGAAGAAAGGTAAAGCGCTGGATTCTCGTAAGATGAAGAAGGAATTCTTTGGTTTGGAAAGAGAATAATAGTACCGAGAAAAAGGAAATAAAAGATTTAATCTTAAAAGAAGCTCATGAATCAGATATTCAATTCATCCCGAAGTACAAAAATGTATCAGATTTAAAGGAAAGTTATTGGTGGAACAAGATGAAAAGGAGATTGCGTAATATGTAGCCTTGTGTGACATATGTCAAAGAGTTAGCAGAGCATCAAAGACTGTGGTCTTTTGCAACCTCTCGCATATACCGAATGGAAATGGGAGGAAATTGGAATGGATTTCATAACAGACTACCAAGAACCAAGTTAGGTTATGACTCAATTTGGGTTATAGTTGACCGCTTAACAAAAGTCGCTCATTTTATACCAAAGAAGACTACATATTCGGAGATAGATTGGCGAGCTTTATATGTCAAAAATTGTGTGTTTGCATGGAGTTCCAAAGAGGATAGTGTCGATAGAGGAACACAATTTAC